>SJYA01000394.1:515623-583032 GCA_006410615.1 Neotragus moschatus | reverse complement strand
CACTGTTTCCTCATCTATTTCCCATGAAGTGATGGCAGTGCTAATGCCACACACCGCTTAGTGATTCTTCTGAGTTTTCTCCTCACTCCCATTCCACATGACAGCTTTACCAAACCTCCTCTCCTATCTTCAAACTTTTAAGATCTGTTCTTTTTCAGAAGAAATAAGAATGAATACAAACTGTTTTAATTTCCTATATTTGTATGAACTTCCATATTTTTCTTCTATCTTCATATCACAATGGAAAAGATACTCATTTTCTTATATAAGCCATCTTTTCACCACTTACTATCTCTACACTCTCTCACTCTCTAATTTTAAAGTTACATTTTTTCATACATTATACTAGAATGATTGTACATTCCCCAAATAACACTCATTGATAAGAAAGAGCACATTTTAAACACCTAAGTCATAAAGAAGGATCCCTCCAAGGAAAACAAATTCTATTTGGGATTGTTAACATTCTATATTGTTTATCATAGTTATAATTGTACAGGCATTACTAAGGAGTTTTGATTATTAATTTAGTACTAGGTATATAAAAAATGCTAAGTATAGGATTAACTAGAGGCCACAGGAAATATTTGGTTTTACAGAGAAACTGAGTCACAAAATGATTCCATTTGTTACTGAATGAAAAAAGCCAATTAGTAATTGAGTGAAATTAATTTTCATGGTGTAAATGCTTAAAATATGAAATTTCAGGAGACTTCATATAAACAACTTGTTAATCGTTGTGTGTCTACCTAGATTCTATTTTAAAGCAGATTTTCAATTAGATGCTTTTTTAAATCAAGGAGATTCAATATAAATATCATCTATATTTGCATGTTGAAGGATTTTTAGTTACAGGCCCTCTTAGCGAGCGATATGTTTTTCTTTTATTTCCATGATAAGACATGAAACCAGAGGATCTCTATGAAAGTCAAGGTCATAAATTCAATGAGTAAAATATAATTCTGAAATTCAACAGATTTGAGCAACAGTGACATTTATTTTTCAAAGAAGTTATTGGCATGTGAGAGTAACCTATCTTATAATTGAAAGGATTAGTTATATATATATAATACCTACAACTATTGGTAGTAGAATATGATCAAATGTGACTACCTGCAAGTTAACCTGCCATAAGATAATTCCAATTTCTGACTATGGAAACTTCAATAATGAGATGTGTATAAGAGACAGAGGCCTCCCCGTCCANAGTTATATATACATAATACCTACAACTATTGGTAGTAGAATATGATCAAATGTGACTACCTGCAAGTTAACCTGCCATAAGATAATTCCAATTTCTGACTATGGAAACTTCAATAATGTTTTAAAAGTTCATTTACATAAAACATACCACAAACTAGCTGCATTGGCCACATTCATAAATCTAAATCCAATTGCTATGAAAGAAGCACTTTTTCTACCAAAAATATTTTACACTATAATTTATAAGCAGAATGTGTTGCCTGGACCAACATATTACTTGACCTGTGGATGCCTTCATGTTCTATTTTAGTTATCTGTATGCATATGAAATTGAGCATGAAGTAGTTATTACAAAATTATCAGTAGAGAATGCAACAACACAGTGATTTTATAAGACATATACATTGTACATAGTAGGTATTCAAAAAGTATCCATTGATATTACAGATAAAGATGAGCTGAATAAAATCTATTAATAGAACCTGTATGTTATAGCTGGAGAAATTTAATGACTTTCGTCCAATACAGCTGAAGCCCAGGAACCTGGTTTCAATCTGTATTATTAACCCCCACATATTTCTCTTTGCTGCTGCTGCTGCTGCTAAGTCGCTTCAGTCGTGTCCAACTCTGTGTGACCCCGTAGATGGCAGCCCATTGCTCTTTAGATTAGTTCAATAGATGTAGGTAAGAACACAGCTCTCTAAATTTGATGGCCTCATTGATAAGACCACTTCTCAGGATATTATGTGCTGTGGATATTTTTCTTTTAGCATTCAAGTACTAACACTTCCCCTCTCACTGCCCCCTGAAAATCTTGTTTTGGAAGATGTGAAAGAAGGAAATATTGATGATACTAAGCCTGAGGAAATAATCTAGGTTAATTTACTTATATTTTCCCACTGTATAAAGTAATAGCAAACATCTGCCTAGACAGTGAATGTTCTTGACTAACACTGCTAAAACAATAAAAACACACTACCAAAAGTAAAATGTTGCTCATCTCTTCCCCAGTTCAAAGTGAAAATCTGGGAGAACTTTATGAGTTCAAATGATATCATGTCTTCATTTGTCCATACTTAAAGATTTATTTACATATTTTAGTCCTATCACTTATCCAGTAAATATACCATACTTAAAAGTATGTGATGACTTAAGTCAGAATGGTTTAGATATTCTTCAGGAAAGGTGGGGGAAGCATGGGGGCAGATGTTTTAATATTATCACAGGAAAGAATCTGAGAAATTAGATCAATACTTTGCCATTGTTCTCAAGGGAAACACTGACAAACATCTGTTTAAAATCTCAGTCCACTAGCATGTGGCTAGGTAGTGTGAACTGAAGTGCCAGCTTGCTGTTGTGCATTTATATTTTGAACTGAGAATACTGCTTATGAACAGCAGTTACATTCTTTCAAAGATGCAGTCTTTCAAAAATGAGCCCAACCTTGTTTAGGCATCTGGAGGCCTGAGAAGGGAAGAGCTGGAAAGCACCTAAAGTACCATTGTTTCTTCCTTTAAAATTTTGAGTTATGACATGGAAGAATTGATGTTTTTGAACTGTGGTGCTGGAGAAGACTCTTGAGAGTCCCTTGGACAGCAAGGAGATCAAACCAGTCAATCCTAAAGGAAATCAATCCTGAATATTCATTGGAAGTACTGATTCTGAAGCTCCGATACTTTGGAGCTGATGATAAGAGCCACCTGATGTGAAGAGTCACTTGATGGGAAGAGCTGACTCACTGGAAAAGATCCTGATGCTGGGAAAGATTGTGGGCAGGAGGAGAAGCAGGTAACAGGGGATGAGATGGTTAGATGGCAAAATCAACTCAATGGATATGAGTTTGAGCAAACTCCGGGATATAGTGAAGGACAGAGGAGCGTGGCGTGTTGCAGTCCATGGGGTTGCAAAGAGTCAGACACAATTGAGCGATTGAATAACAATAGCAACAATAAAAAGAACAGTTTTGAAAATATATTCCCTACTGGTAGAAGAATATCTTTATTGCATATATGAAAACCCATCAGCACAGACTCTCTAATATTAACTATTATAAAATATGGCTATGGTACTACAAATAACAAAGTAGCTTATTTAGATTCACAACCTTATCAGATACCTGAATACAGCTAAATAAGAAGTCATACAAAGATCTAATAATCACATTAAGGAAAAAGTTTTCTAGATTCCCTAAAACTCAAATATTTCATAGCATAATTATGTATTAAATTTTATTACATCTACCAGAAATAAAATCATCTAAGTGTCAACTAGTTTCCTTAATTAAAAATATAATTTATTGGTGAACTTTCAGATGAAAAGCTATTGAAAGTCATTAAGATCAAAAGCTTTAACTTATAGACTTGTCAGAATTAGAAAGGGAGCTTGAATCCAGACTTGATGGAGATACACAGCTCACAATCAAGTAGGAAAAAATCTTTATTTTGACCCCAGAATATTCTCTTTGGTTCTAGAGTGACAAATCAGAAAATCAACCCTGGCTCTAAAGAATTTCACATTTTGCTAGAAAGCAGTTTTATAAATAAGAAAAAAAAAAAAACATAGTATATAATCAATGACTTTAATTATACGATACAAATAATATATATAAATCATACAACAATCTGAGGTAACAAAATGGATTCTGGCTTCAACTGTCTATCATGTGAAAATAAAAGACTGGCATATTTTTTCAGGAAGCACAGGTTTTTGACTAATTGCTCAACCTGGTTCACTTACTCAAAGTAAATGTATCAGTGTCAATTTAATCAATCAACCAAATCATATAAAGAACTGATCTTCTAAACTGAATTACCCAGGCAATTTAATATAGATGGTATCTGCAGGTGTTCATATAGACAGAGTTTCAGCATTAATAGCCTCGTATCTGGCTCCTCTAGACAGACAGAAGAGATATTTTGCTCTTAGAAGATATTAAGGATGTTAGGACAAATGAAACACTAGAGACAGAACCATTTGAACCGTTCAATTAGGACTGTATGTACCAAAGCAGTTTTTATCATTACTGCAAATAAATGCTGTTAGAATTAAAGTGACTGAATGCTTTAACCACATAATAAACTTGGCATTTGAAACACTGCAAAGCTGAAGACTGTAGACAAGACAATATTAATGGGTAATTTGTAGGACTGTGGCTGCAAGAGCCTGTATAAAGTCCTCTCATGACATCTCCTTGCCCTGAGAAAATCTTGACTTAAATTACCCCAATCAGTAATTTACATTTTCTTTCAAAGTTCTGAAAGCTGATCTCAGAGCACATCTGAGACGCTGTTATTCTTATCACGTCNAGACTGTAGACAAGACAATATTAATGGGTAATTTGTAGGACTGTGGCTGCAAGAGCCTGTATAAAGTCCTCTCATGATATCTCCTTGCCCTGAGAAAATCTTGATTTAAATTACCCCAATCAGTAATTTACATTTTCTTTCAAAGTTCTGAAAGCTGATCTCAGAGCACATCTGAGACACTGTTATTCTTGTCACGTCATCAGTGCTATTCTCCAAATATTTTTGGTTTTGCTTCTGGACACATGGCGTGATTATACTTCCCTGACTCTAGAATTCAGATGTGATCTTCTTGCTTTATCCAGTGAAATGTAAGCAGAAGTGAAGTGTGTCGGTTCCAAGTGGCAGCTTTAGGAGCTCAGGTGTAGGGATTTCCCTTGTGGTCCAGTGGCTAAGACTCCACACTCCCAATGCAGGGGACCTAGGTTCAATCCCTGGTCAGGGAACTTGATTTCACATGCTGTGACTAAGACTAGGAGCAACCAAGTAAATTAATTAAGTAATGAATTATTTTTAATAAAAGAGAGCTGGAGTGTAATTTGTTCCCCTCTTTCTATATACCAGAGGGTCCNTTAATATGCTATCTAGGTTGGTCATAAAAATATTTAGAGTAGTTTGAGGATCTGTACATAATGTCCTAGGAAAATAAGATTAAGTTGTATCAGCTGTTAGCAGTCTGAATGGCAGCATCATCCAATGAGAATGTGACTTTGCAAAAGTTGAGCCTATAGATATGTATTTCAGGAAAATGTATAATTTATTATTTTAAAAAAGGACTAGTGATATGGATTATAAATCAAGGTCTGACCTTATGTGATCTTGAATAAAATATTAAATCTCAATCATTCAATTTTCTCTTGTGAAAATAAAAATGTAATAATGCATGTCCTTTTTTAAATTCTCTTTAATACTGTAAGGTCAAAAATATAATAAGCAGGAGTTTGTGGAAAAATAACATATAATACAAGCAGCATATTAATATTTTACCATTACTAAAAGCTATATAGCAAGGCAAAAATGTTTTTTCCTTGTTTCTGGTGCTAGTGATTGATAGAGAACATAATTCTGTAAAGATGCTTAAGCAGAAAAATTATAGAGTAATAATTTTCAAATTTGGGTGCTATTTCTCATTCCAGATCATTTCCATATAAATTAAAGGCTAAGATAACATTCACAAAATGAACAATTTTTTACTGGATCAGTTAATCAATTGTGTTTTGAGTCCATCTCTGTCTTTCCAAGTCTGCGTCCACCAGCCAAGGCCAGATGCTCATTATCTCTCACCTGGACTATGATAATGGCTCCTTAACCGGACTCCAGGCCTTCAATCTCTTTTAACCCACTCCATATCTGATCACATGAAAGAATACAGGAGGAGTCTACTTAGAAAGCTCCACTTCGGAAAAGGTGCATGCAAGAGAGGTCCTGAAGTTTAAGCTTCACTGAGTGGATTGAGTTCTGTTGCCATCAGTACCCTGCATCTTACAAGCACCAGCATTTGAACGTAATTCCTAAAGGTGGCCACAAGAGACATCAAAAATACCTACTACAGAATGAATACCTAGAAAGAGGCAGATGACAACATCCTCATTCAGAGCCACCTTCCTGCAAGCCCTGGAGTACAGAACAAAGCTCATTCTGTGCTGAGGTGTGCATAGAATAAACTTCAGAATGAAACATCAATTATGTTTTTATTTGCTGGAATCTTGGATCATCCAGACAGTGATTTTTATCCATAAACAATGAAATAAGTTGTTATTAAAGATTCTAAATTATGGATTACACGACCAATCAAATTTACCTCCAAAAGTTTGCTTTTGCCAAAGAACTGCATCTTTCACTGAGCTAATGCAGAAATCAATGTACTGGAATGAATTCATAGCACATTAACTCCTTGCAAGTTACTGTAAAAACCTTTAAAATATCACCAAGGTGTAAAATTAAATAGGACTCCTAGCCTTGATTTATCCTGCATGCTGATAATGGTGAATTTGTTTCACTCACCAATAAATTTGTTTCCTAATGGATTGTGGATCAGCCAGTCCAGAGATTTACATTTAGGTTTCTCTTGTCTTCTATAGACAAATAGATATCTGATGATTTTATTTACTGATATTTCATGATATAACTGCTAAATGAACAAAAGAAGATGTAAAGAAAGGGTGAGATGTTTGATTGCTTTTCCTATAAGAAAACTGAAATAGTCAATAATCTTCTAGTTATAGTAAGGAACTGTGGATGATTTCAATTCACAAAGAGAGAAGGCCTTTTACATCAGAAAGTCTCAAGAGTGACCAGAAGTGTCTTTCGGAAGAGAGAACAAAAAGTGACAGAAAAGAGTTTATTCAATTCCTGGCGTTGTCATTATCAATAGTCACAAACTTGGTGGCTTAAAAAAGCAGGAAATATCCTCTCATAGTTCGAGAGGCTGGGAGTCTGAAATTAAGGTATTGGTAGGGCTGTGCTGCCTGCAAAGTCTGTGGGAGAAAACCCCCTTCCTTGCCCTTCCAGCTCCTAATGACTCTAGGCATTCCTTGGCTTATGGGAGCACATCCTCAGATGCTGTCTTGTCTTCACAAGGTCGTCTTCCCTGAGTGCCTGTGTCTCAAATCTCCCTCTCCTTCCTCTTAGAAGGATGTCAGTCATTGGATTTAGAGTACACCCTAAATCCAGGATGATCTCATCTTAATTTCTTTGTCTTAATTACACCTTGGTTGCAAATAAGGTCACCTTCACAGGTACTGGAGGCTAGGACTTTAATGTATTTAACATATTTTGGTGGACAAAATTCAACTTATTAGAGAGAGGAATGAAGACTATGGTAAGAAAAAGTGTTAACATAAGGATGACAGTTTCACCTTGGATATCATGCCTTCCTAGGCCTAGTCCCCGTTTTAACAAGAGCTATCTAAATCTTTTGTTGTTGTTTAGTCACTAAATTGTGTTCAACTCTTTTGTGACCCCATGGATAGTAGCCTGCTAGGCTTCTCTGTGCGTGGGGTTTTCCAAACAAGAATACTGGAGTGGGTTGCTGTGCCCTCCTCCAGAGGATCTTCCTGACACAGGGATCAAATCCACATCTTCTGCACTGCAGGCAGAATCTTTACCACTGAGCGGCTAAATTTTCTCAGCTTCAGTTTTTTTGGAATATTTTTAAACATTATACTTATTTATTTATTTGGTGGGGTCAGGTCTTAGTTGCAGCCTGAGGGAACTCTGTTGAAATGCACGGATTTTCTAGTTGTGGTCTGCAGACTCAGTAGTTGTGGCTCATGGACCCATTTGCCTTGTAGCATGTGGTATCCTAATTCCCCGCCAGAGACTAAACTCATCCCCTGCATTTCAAGATGGATTCTTAACCACTGGACAACCAGTGAAGTCCTCAGGTTCACTTGTATCATCTAAAACAAAGATTGGACAATTGTGACTTGCAGGTCAAATCCAAATTGACTCTTTTTTAAGTAGTTTTGTTGGAATAGAGACACAGTCATTTAAGTGCTGTGTGTAGTGACTTTTCCACTGAAACAGCAGAGGTGCCTAGCTGTGATGGAGACAGTATGACCCACAAAGCTAAAAATATTTATCATCTAGATCTTCACAACAATGTTTACAACATCAGATTTATAAAATGGGAATAGTAATAGTACCCACTGCATAAGATTATTATGAGGATTAATTGAGCACTCGAAAACAGTGTGGACCACACAGTGAACACTGTTTCTCTAAGATAGGAATAGTGCCATGGTGGATAATAGCATGGACTTGAAAATGGGAAAGAGCTAATTTCAAAGTCAACCAGGACACTTACTACTAGTGGTGTTAATTTGCAGCTGTTATTGAACCCCTTCAAGCCTCAACTTTCACATCTGCCAGATGGAGGTAATTATTACTGACTTCAAAGAATTGCTTTGTGCATTAGAGCAGAATTAACCATGGCTACTACTATTTCCTGACTACAGCCATGAAATTAAAAGACACTTACTCCTTGGAAGAAAAGTTATGACCAACTTAGGTAGCATATTGAAAAGCAGAGACATTACTTTGCCATCAAAGGTTCCTCTAGTCTATGGTTTTTCCTGTGGTCATGTATGGATGTGAGAGTTGGACCGTGAAGAAGGCTGAGCACCGAAGAATTGATGCTTTTGAACTGTGGTGTTGGAGAAGACTCTTGAGAGTCCCTTGGACTGCAAGGAGATCCAACCAATCCATTCTGAAGGAGATTGGCCCTGGGCGTTCTTTGGAAAGAGTGATGCTAAAGCTGAAACTCCAGGACTTTGGCCACCTCATGAGAAGAGTTGACTCAGTGGAAAAGACTCTGATGCTGGGAGGGATTGGGGGCAGGAGGAAAAGGGGACGACAGAGGATGAGATGGCTGGATGGCATCACCGACTCGGTGGATGAGAGTTCGAGTGAACTCCAGGAGATGGTGATAGACAGGGAAGCCTGGCATGGTGTGATTCATGGGGTCGCAAAGAGTTGAACACAACTGAGCGACTGAACTGACTACTATTTCCAGGTGGCACTAGTGGTAAAGAACCTGTCTGCCAATGCAGAAGATGTAAGAGATGCATGTTTGATTCCTGGATGGGGAAGGTCCCCTGGAGGAGGGCATGGCAACCCACTTCAGTATTTTTGGCTGGAGAATCCCCATGGACAGAGAAGCCTGGCAGGCTATGGTCCATAGAGTTGCAAAGAGTCAGACATGACTGAAGCAACTTAACAAACAGCATGGACTACTATTCTTATTCATTATGAAGAAGTTATAGTATCATCTTTGGTGTATGATATGGAGATGGGAAGTAGGAAGACAGTCCCAACTTGAGAAATCACATACAGGAGAGGATCCAACATCTTGAATCTTTGCAAGAAAGCTACTTTCACATCAAGACCCAGACCTCTATTTCATAGGGGAATGAGGAAAGTGTGCATGTGAATTTTTGTCTGTTGATCAAACAAACAGAACAGGTAATGAACATCTTTCGGTACATGACAACTAATAATCCCAATCCAATTATAAAATATTTAGAATATTGAACAGAGCTTGAAGGCTACTAGAGACTGAAGTGACATTATAAGATTTTAAAGAAAAACACATTGAGAGTAAAGAACAAGCACAGGACCTGCCAGGCAATCACATGCTTAATTTAGGTCAAGTATTATCATTATTATTGGGAAAAGTTCCTCCCTGATAACCTTGCAGCATCTGTTATTGAAAATGCCCATCCAACATGACAACTATAAGCCATGATTATCCTTTGCTTCATATTGGAAACTTGAAGTATTCGAGTAACAAGCAGACTATATTGTGCTATACAATTTCTGCTAATTAAATTTCTTTATGGTGGTATTCTCTGCCTCACATTCTCAGCTGGGATAAATCCCAAGGGAATACGGGACTATACAGCTTGATATAATCCATTAAAAACTTAAGGGGGTGAGGGATAAATTAGGAGCTTGGGGTTAACAGGTACACATTAGTACAGATAAAATAGGTAAACCACAAGGACCCTCTGCTTAGCACAGGGAATTAAATTCCGTATCTTGTAATAACCTAAAATGGAAAAGCATTTGAAATAGGTATGAATAACTGAATCACCCTGCTACACATCTGAAACTAACACAACACTGAAAATCAACTACACTTCAAAAAATAAATAAATGAATTTTGAAATAATTTAACTTGGGGAAGCAAGACTACAAATGTACTGCATAAGTTTGTGAGAAATCTATTTCTCCTTCACTGCGATAGAAAGTATAAATTGTATGGGCTATTTTCCCCTTCACTTTTAGTGAGATATAATTGAAATACAGCACTATATACATTTAGGGTATAAAACATAATAATTTGACTTACATACATCATGAAGTGATGATCACCCTAAGTTAAGTGAACATCCATCATCTCCCAGAGATGCACATTATCATCCCCAGCCCTAACCAATAATGATCCTCCTCCTGTTCCCCATCCTACTCCCTTATTAAAGTCCCAGATGTTTTGAAATGACTTGCAGGGACTTCTATAATCTACTGCTTCACTGTCTCTCCCTTATGAAACTCTGTACCTTTACAACGTTCAACAGGTGGTAATAAGTTCAAAATATGGAGATATAATTCAGGAAGCACTTGAAGACAGCTTCTTTTGCTCTACTTCATGCTCTACACAACCATCCTAGCTTTATAGGGGTATCTTTACAATCATCAGGGTTTCCCTGATAGTTCAGTTGGTAAAGAATCTGCCTGCAATGCTGGAGACACGGGTTCAATTCCTGGGTCCAGAATATCCACTGGAGAAGGGATAGGCTACCCATTCCAGTATTCTTGGGCTTCCCTTGAGGCTCAGCTGGTAAAGAATACACCTGCAATGCAGGAGGCCTGGGTTTGATCCCTGAGTTGGGAAGATCACCTTGAGAAGGCAAAGGCTCTAGCCTGGAGAAATGCATGGACTGTATAGTCCATGGGGTCACAAAGAGTTGGACATGACTGAGTGACTCACTTTCCTTTCCTCACAATCATCATCATGTAAACTGTGTATATTTCAGAGTATAACTCTGGTCTAAGAATGTGCTGAGTATGCCATCTGGAGTTAACATGTCTGCATTCACCCTTCCAGTGTCCCAAAAGATGATTCAGAAAAAGAAATGAGATAAAATCCTCAAGTCTTATCATTTAAGAGGATTGAGATAGTACCAACTAAGGTATTTTAAGGTAGGAATTTTTGTCTTGGAGCTGTTGGAAATAATCAGGTGAAACCAACCCACACCTGGATTAAGCAGAACTCCAGGGACATACTATAAAGACAGCAGACCTAAAAATTTTGTTCTAGCATTGATTCCATATATGAGACTCAAAATCTGAGAGTTGTCAACAGTACAATTATAGATGTAGAGGTATAGACATGGAAAGCAAAAGTAAAAAACAGTTGAAAACAGGAGAAAATATCCTAGAGTTCAAAGGCTCTCAGCTATTATTGTTTTGGTATATTTCCTCTTATTTTGTTAATGTTATTGTTTTTAGTGTTGTTGTTGGTTTTCTTTCTGGTAAATTATTTTAATACTATCTTACTATCTACCTAATAATCGTACTGTACCACAGGTGCCATAACAGGCTATTCACATCATTCATTGATTGGCTAAGACTGGAATAAAGCCTGGACAGTTTATCACTATGGGAAAAGAAATATAAAATGATAAATGTGTGTAAAAGATAGAATACTACGCAGTGCCCCCAAAAGAATAAACAACTCTACATACAGAAGAATGAATAGAGGCAGTTAATATATTAAGAAACACATTCTGGAACCAAAGTGCCTGGAAGAGAAAACAAGCCTGACATTCTTAGTTGAGCAAGCTTGCGCAAGATCCTTAACCTCCCTATTCCTTAATTTCCTTCGGAAGGCCTGAAGCACCAATACTTTGGCCACCTGATGCAAAGAATCAACTCGCTGGAAAAGATGCAGAAACAGGGAAAGCTTGAGGGCAAGAGGAGATGGGCGCAACAGAGGGTGAGATGGTTGGATGGCATCATCGACCCAATGGACGTGAGTTCAAGCAAATTCCTGATGTTAGTGAAGGACAGAGCAGCGCGGCATGCTTCAGTCCATGGGGTCTCAAAGAGTCAGACACAACTTATTGATTGAATAATAACAACCTGATGATAAAACTAACATCTAATTTAGACTATTGATAAGAATAACATGAATTAACAGAGAACATTTAGAGACAGGTATAGCCTATTTTAAATGTTCAATAGATGTTAGTTCTCATTATCAGGAAACAAACAAATAGCACGACCATGTGGTTCAGCAGTCCCACTACCGGGCATATATACAAAGAAAATTAAATCAACGTGTCAAAGAGACATCTATATTCCCATGTTCATTGCAACATTACTCAAAATAGCCAAGATATGGAAACAATCTGTATGTCCGTCCATGGATGAATGATAAAGAAAATGTGGTATATACAAACAAGGAAATATTACTCAACCTAAGAAAGAAGTCTTGCCATTTGTGACATCATGGATTAACTTGGAGGGTGTTACATTTTGTGTTGCTGGGATGCTTGGTGGTGTCGGAATTTTTGCAACTCCAGGTACTGTAGCCTGCTAGGCTTCTCTGTCTGTGGAATCATCCTGCCAGGAATACTGGAGTGGGTTGCCATTTCCTCCTCCAAAGATCTCCCCAACCCAGGGATCTAACCCACTTCTCCTGTGGCTCCTACATTGGGAGGCAGATTCTTCACCACTTGAGCCACCTGGAAGCCCTGGAGAGTGTTATGCTAAGTGAAATAAGCCAGACACAGAAAGAAAAATACTGCATAATTTCACTTACATGTGGAATCTAAAAATAGCTGAACTCATAGAATCACAGAGTAGAATGGAGGTTGCCAGAGGTTACAGAGTTGGGGCAGTGGGGAGATGCTGGCCAAAGGAGACGTTTCATTTGCACAAGATGAATAAGCCCTGGAAATCTAACGTACAACATGGTAGTTAATAATATTGTATTATATACTTGAAATCTGCTAAGAGTAGATCTCAGTTATTTTTACCATACATGCAAAAAATGCTAACTATGTAAAGTGGTGTATATGTTTATAAGCTTGACTGTGGGGATTATTCCACTATGTATATGTATATTGAAACATCAAATTGTACACCTTAAATATATACAACCTTATGTGTCACTTATACTCCAATAAAGGTAAAAAAGTAAGATGGTTATATACTCTAAATGTACATCAAAACAAGCTAAATAATTATATTTATACTTCAGGAACACATAGACTTCAATATAAACAGATGTAGAGAGGGCTGGAAGGTTATAAATTAAATATGAGGGAAGCTAATAGGATTGGAGATACTGAGTGATAGGGGAAATTATAAAACTAAATTAAAAATAAAAGGATATACATGGACTGAAAATGAGAGAATGCAGTACCTTAGTCAGATCCTCTCTCCAGGAATTTTAAATGAGAGACACAGAGAAGTTGGTAGATACAGAGGTGGAAGGGAAAGGTGAGGTTGTCAATGAACATGAGAGTCATACTGCGGGGAGCAGAAGCAAAGGGCAGAACTGGCACCACTGTATGTTTCCTCCTGCGGTGGAGGGGATTCTCTTTGCTCCCTTAGCTCTCCATGTACCTAGCAATGAGCCCTATTGTCCTCATCCTTTGAAATTAAAAATAGTCTAATACTACATCTGTCTGATGCAACACTTCAGAGAAAATTTGCCTAGGGCATACATGACAAAGTGCTTTGGTTCAACTTGAGACATAAATTATAAAAACAATGAAAACTACTATAATGACCTTCAAGATAACTGGTATTTTTGTCCTGCTCAAAGCCCCACAGGGGACAATTGCTGGCACAGAAATGGGGAAAATGGTATAGTTAAGATCTTTGTGCCTAAAATCCACTGTTCCACCCTTTTGTATCATGTTAAGAGTTTGAAAATTTTTTAATATTTTAATTTCTTCCAATGAGATTTCAAGAGTAAGGTGTGTGGGCCTTGAGATTTTATTCCTGTTAAACAGGTGTTGTAAAATAATAAAAGCAAAGCCCTGAGCAGATTGCCTATATATAACATGCATTTAAAAAGCTAAGATCTTAACCTTAATCTTCCCCAAGCATGGCTCCAATATCCAAGAAAAACCTACCAAACTCGTAAAATTAATTGATTGCTACTTACGTAGATGACATAAGTGAAAAGGAATAGAAGAGAAGTCTGGAATGAAGTTCCTGGGACTTAATAGTCTTAGATGTGAGGATAAGGGCCTTACGGAGATACAGACGGTACTATTTTTTGTTTGTGCATTTGTTTGTTTGTTTCCTAGAAGAAGCCTTTGGCAAAGAAGAGGAAGGCGAATATAGAAAGTAAAGTGCTACTAGTATAGATACTACTGAAGATAATAACTGAGTATTTCTGGCTAACAAACTCATGGAGGAGTACATGGCAACCCACTCCAGTATTCCTGCCTGAAGAATTCCATGGACAGAGGAGGCTGGTGGGCTACAGTCCATAGGGTCACAAAGAGCTGGGACACAACTGAAGCAACTTAGCTAGCAGTAGCAGGCTTAGAAATATAATAGATGTTTTGGCAAACAATTAAGTACAAAGAAGAGAATCAAAACATATTTTGCAACTTGCATGAACTATAGGAATTTAGGCCAAATTTGAAGTAGAAGGGAAAAAATGGACAAGAAAAGTATAAAACTGAGTACAAGACTAAAATCAAGGGTAGAGGAGGCTCAAGTTTTCATAAAGAAAATAATAGAACAGGGGGACTTCTCTGGCAGTCCAGTGGTTAAGACTTTGCCTTCTAATGTAGGGAGTGCAGGTTTGATCCCTCATTGGGGAACCAAGATCACACACGACTCCTGGCCAAAAAATCAAAACATAAGATAGAAGAAACACTGTAATAAATTCAATAAAGATTTTTAAAATTGCACACAACAAAAAAACAAAATCTTAAAAAGAGAGTAGGTAACAGAACAATAACTGAAGAACAGTAATTGTAGCCAATATTATCTGTAGACCAACACACAGAATATGGAAAGCAAACACAGTAAAATTAAACTGTGGACTAAATCAGGGTAGGAAAGATATTCCACAGTTACATCTCTATGGTGTCTGACCAGGCTCCTGAATAGCATCACTCTATGAAAGGAACAATGAGCTGTTAAGGGACTCACCCTCACTGGGCTCTGTGCAGCTTGGCTTGGGATTCAGGTCACTGAGATTCTGCCTTCTCCCAGTCTGGCTAGAGTTAGTCAAGAGGAGGTTAACACAAAGCCATGACAGTGTCCAATTCTGGCAAAAGCCCATAAATATATATTAAAGAGTAATTGGGTATTTTAAAATAGAAGTGGGTATTGGGCATCAAAATGAGCTCATGTGCATGAATGCAAAGTCACTTAGTCATGTCCTACTCTTCGTGACCCCATGGACCGTAGTCTGCCAGGCTCCTCTGTCCTTGGGGATTCTCCAGGCAAGTATACTGGAATGAGCTCTCATGCCCTCCTAACAGGGAACCTTCCTGACTTCAGGATCAAACCCATGTCTCTTATGTCTCCTGCACTGGCAGGCAGGTTCTTTACCACTAGCACCACCTGGCTGAGATCAATTCAGAGAAAGCTATCTAATATCCTTTAAAAAAAAAAAAAAAAAAAATACTAGACTAGTAAAGAAGAAAGGAGAAGATGCCATAGGTAGAAAGCAATATACCACCCCCCCCAAATCCCTCCTGACATGCTCATAAACAACTAACAGGAGCTGGATGAATTTCTATAGTTACCCAAAGTTGATTAATGGATCAGAGCCATCCTGAGGGATGGTTCCATGTAGCTGGATGCTGAGGGGGAAATGCTTGGCTCTTTTTTGTTTAGCATTTTGATTAACACCTCAGATCAAGACACAGATGGCAAGCTTATCAAATTTGGGGATGATATAAGGCTGAGAGTTATAGCTAATATGTTGGATGTCAGAATCAAGATTTAGAGAGCTTAACAAGCTGGAATAATGAGCTACAACTAAGAATATGAAAGGCGACACAGTGGGAAGCATAGTTTTGCATTATGGTGTCCAAA
The DNA here is from genome assembly GCA_006410615.1 of Neotragus moschatus. NCBI lineage: Eukaryota > Metazoa > Chordata > Mammalia > Artiodactyla > Bovidae > Neotragus > Neotragus moschatus. Next base: position 566,941 of record SJYA01000394.1, on the reverse strand, counting down.
AGATAGCCACATGTATACTCAGAACAGGGTTCAAAACGTTATAGCTATTCCTAAGTAACAGGCTTCAGATTTTTTTTTTAATGCCAAATGAAAATACATCAATAGTCACTATATATTAAATTAAATATTTAATTAAATTTTAATGTAAACTTCATCTACCAAGAAGTATTTCAGATGGTTTACAAAGCAGAACCTGCACAAAAATACTATTTAAATGGTCCAAAGAATGCGGAAAAATATACAATATACAATATTAGGAATATTGTACTTTCATTTATACAAAAGACATTATCTGAACATGTACTCTGGCTGAAAGAGTATTTTGTGCCTATTGGACATTTATTCTTCAAATTTTCAATCCTAGAATGGCCTTCTCTGATTCCTCAGTTTAAGTGATGCTCCCTTTTACTATTCTTTTATAATATCCTGGTCGTTTGTCATACCACTTAGGACAAATTGAACTTATATATTCTGTGTTTGTATTTTCTTAATCTCTCTTGTCACTAGACTGCAAACTCCATGAAGGCAAGGACCAAGTGCTTTATCTAAAACTGTGTAATCAAGGTGTAGCCTGGTACTTGACACACAGTAGATTTCAATAAATAAATCCTGAATTAATGAATAAATAAGCTAAGTACTGGGGACTAATAGTTTGGAAGAAGAGACATAAAGAGGTAAGGTCTGGNCTAGAACTTCAAGGAGATCCAACCAGTCCATTCTAAAGCAGATCAGCCCTGGGTGTTCTTTGGAAGGAATGATGCTAAAGCTGAAACTCTAATACTTTGGCCACCTCATGCAAAGAGTTGACTCATTGGAAAAGACTCTGATGCTGGGAGGGACTGGGGACAGGAGGAAGAGGGGATGACAGAGGATGAGACAGCTGGACGGCATCACCAACTTGATGGGCATGAGTTTGAGTGAACTCTGGGAGATGGTGATGGACAGGGACGGACATGAATTGTGCTGCGATTCATGGGGTTGCAAAGAGTCAGACACGACTAGCGACTGAACTGAATTGAACACATTGTACAGTACAACATTTAACATTAACTTTTTCATTGGTATTTTGTCAACATCCTTATAAGACATGAAGGCCTGATGCCTTCTATATAAGTGACTAAAGCACCAATGAACAGCATAAAATATATTCATTTGTGTTAGGCTTTGGCTTTCTCAGAGAAAGCCTGTACTCAGACATGGAAGCAAGTGACCAGAGATAAGTATAGAGAGAAGTGAGTCAAAGATCCCAAACACTCCCATTCCAGATAACCAGTTGATATGTACATTTCCTATACTCATACTTCATGAGAGGCAGTGTGTTTTTGACAAAGGAAAGCTGAAGCAGTTACTAAGAAACAAGGTTATGAGTTCTAGACCTAGGACACACACCCTGGGCTATATGTCAGTGTTCTCATGGGTTACTCCTCGCGCATTTCCTTACCAGAACTGTTGCAGTGGACAGGGTCAACAGGTCTTCCATTTTTATCAGAGCAGGCTACTGCTCGAAAGCGCAGGCCTTCTCCACATTCCTTGGTGTCTCCTTGTAGCCGCAGTCCTCTATGAGGCTCCTTTCTGCTTTCAGGAAGGATGCAATCCGACCAGTTTCCATATGGACGAGATGTAAACACATCACAAGGACACGGTTCTGTTTCCACTAGAGGGTACAAGTCAGCATCCTGGCATTTCTCCTTCTTTCTGCTTTTCCCTGTTCCAACAAGAGACATGGATGTGTTAATTTCACATCTGTTGTTAAGTTGTTCACATTTCAAAGCTCTTAGGCAATTAAGTCAAATAAAATAAAGCCTTTCTTTTTTTTTCACTTTTTTTTTTTCCTTTAACACAGAAGTAAATCCTAGGACAATGAAGCAATTCCCACAGCAACTGTTGAAATTTAAGTTAACTGGGGGGAAAAAAGGCTTCACGTTGGAGAGTGGCAAAACATACTTAGAAAAAATTTGTTACAGAAGCTTGACAACTAGAAAAATTCTTGTTGATTTATATTGATGTCTTTATAATTTGTTGATAAAAACTGACTGCCTTGTCTCCATTTTCCTTGAAAGTAATGGTTTCCAAGGAAGCGAACAAAATGGTGTAAGTATAACTCTGCCTTTTTTTCAAGTAACTTTTTAAAAAATGGCTTGTTTATTCAAGGAAAAAAATTATGTCCTCCCAGACAATGGCTTAGCCTGGGTGTCACCTGGGGTGTGGTGGGCAAAGTGTAATTTATTTTGGTTTCTGTTATCAGGAACTCAGAAATGCTGACAGAAACAATATATTGAAATAAATGCTCAAAGCAAGTTGGGTAATTTAATCTGAGGAAAAGATATGACTTGCACTTTGAGAGACCTTTTTAAACTTAAAGATTTTAGAATATGACCTTACATTACCAGTTGACTTTAATGGACCTTTCAGGTGTAATCCCAACTTTTGACTAATGACAATGCAAAGTCATTTTTCAAAGCTGTGAGTACTTGATAATTATGTTTAATGGATTCTAAGACACTCTGTAACTTGACTCAACTTTGCTACTAACACACTTTCTCTAGATTTTAAGTTTTCCTAGATCTAATAATTTCTCTGTTTCTTAATTAGTGGGCCATTAGCGAGAGTCATGGCTGATTATTTTAAATAGTTGGGAGCTTTATTAATCTACTTCCAGTCTTAAATGGCTGTTTTGGAAATGCTTGCTATAGGCTGATACATAGACTACTTTCTCATTGTGAAACAGTTTACATTTGCTGTGTCGCTCAGTCGTGTCCAACTCTTTGCAACCCCATGAACTATAACCCGCCAGGCTCCCCTGTCTATGGGGATTCTCCAGGCAAGATTACTGGAGTGGGTTGTTATGTCCTCCTCCAGGGGCTCTTCTCAGCCCAGGGATCAAACCCAGATCTCCCTCATTGCAGTTTTGACCCTCAGAGTCACTAGGGAAGCCCATGAATACTGGAATGGGTAGTCTATCCCTTCTCCAGTGGATCTTCCTGACCCAGGAATCAAACCTGAGATCCTATGTTGCATGCAGATTCTTTACCAGATGAGCTATCAGGGAGGCTCCAGAAGTTTATCACACACAACAATTCTACAGTTGTCACCTGGAGGACTAGCTGTATCTCTTCTGTGATGCTTCTGGGCATGATAAATAAGGATTGCTATTAGTTCTGAAAGATCTTGTAGAAGCTTTGGACACATCACTGTCTCTCTAGGGTGATATACTTCTTGCATCTACCATTAGGGCCACTTGCTGAGAATAAGTTTGAGGAACACTGCCTCTATCTCTGCTGTGAGCATTTACTACATGAGAGACATATCAGTGGGTGAAGAGGATCAGCACCTTCTTATCAGCATTCAACAATACCCAAGTCTCTGGTGCTTCTCAAATGTCCAAAAAAGTTTAGTTTTCTCCATCTCTTATGTGCCCATTCTCTTCTCAACATACTTAACTCTAGATGTTTAGTCTACCTATGCCTTAAAACTGCTAACTCTCACTGAAGTAATAACATCCTGAACTATCTTTTAGTTTTTATCTTTCAGACTTGATATTTAATGATAGCCTTGGAGCATCATTATTGAAATATCTGTCCACACCTTACCTTTCTGATCCTCACCTCTGCTCCACACCCCCACCATCTTTCTGGGCACATCTTTTTTTTTTTTTTTTTTTATGTATTTGTTGAATTCTTCTCCCTCTGTACCTGTCTTAACTGATGGGTTTCCAAAGGCATAGCCTTAGACTCTCTTTTCTGATCCTCACAAAGAGCATAATCCTCTGTACCCCTTAAGTCCCTAATTATTATCTTCAGCCCAGATTTCTCACTCAAACTTTGGGGCCACAGACTGGAAATCTACACCTAAAGGATCACTCAAACTCAACCTGGCAATAGCCATACTCATTCACTCTGACCATTATAACTTTTACTTCTCCTTCTACATTTCCCAGTTCTACCAATACTTATATTTAGCCCTCCACCAAATTCCCAGCTTAAATCACTGTACTGGCTCCTTTCAAGATTTATTGCCACCATAACCCACTCCCTTCAATCTTTTCCCAGCACTTCAGCCAGGACCAACTTACAAAATTAGAAATCTGATCATATCATTCATCTACTTAAAACTTTCCATTGGCTTATCACAGTTCATGGAATAAAGTCTAGACTCTTCACTTTGGTCATCAAAGTTCCATAGGATTGGGTCTGTTGATATTTGTCTTACAACTATGCTGCACCACTCTGCTTGTGTCATGTTAAAAATAATACTGAGAAGTTTTAGTTCCTAAAAGCCACTCATTTAACTTCTGGTCTTTGCATGTTCTATTCCAGGAATGGTCACCAGTTCTACCCTCTCTATGTAGCCTATTTAATGACTATCTGTCCTTTAGGTCCAAACTGGGATTACTCCTCCAGAGAGTCACCCTTGAACACACTCTTTATCTCTGTTCTAGAAGAGATATTCTTCTGTACTCGGGTAGCAACTGATGGGCAGAATGCTGGCTCTCCAAGAATGTTTACATCCTAATCCCTAGAACACCTAAACATCTATGGCAAAATAAACTTTGTAGATGTAACTAACATTATGGATGTTGGAATGAGATCATTTTGAATTATCTGGTTGGGTCCAACATAATCACATGAACTCAAATTCAGAGAACCTTTCCAGGTTGAGTAGAGTCAGAGGGGATATAACTGTGATAGAATAATCAAAGGGACACAATGTTACTGTATTTCAAGACTTTGGAGGAAGAGAACCATAACCAAGGAATGTAAGCAGCTCCTAGAAGCTGGGAAAGAAAAAACATGTTCCCTTAAACCTTCTAGAAAAAAAAAATCCTATCTTGACAACATCTTGTTAATAGTCCTATACAATCTCTGACTTCAGACATAGAGAAATGTAAGGTAATAAATTTGCATTGTTTTAAGTAATAAAATTTGTGGTAATTTGTTACAGAAGTAATAAAAAAAAAACTAATAAGTACCCTATATAACAGCTATTGTAGCAGGTACTACACTGTGTTGTCACTATCTGTACCAAAACTACCTAAATTATACTGGAAGCTCTTAAATTAAAATCAACTCTATCTATTTCTTTGTAGAGCTCCAAAGTCTAGCACACATAAATGATAAAAATTATTCCTTGAGTAATTGAACAAAGTTTTCTAAAAAGGTGGAAAAAAAAAGGAAAATATAAGAGAAAGAATAGGAATAAGGAAAATGTTCATGTACAATGTAACCAAGTTACTGGCAGAACAAATATTCTGTAAAATATATGCCATCTCTATGTTTGTGATATCTTTCTTAATTACATGGGATCACTCTTTGAAGAAGGCTTTGAGCAAAATAGTTAATGCAGAGATAATTCTCACAATAAGAAACAAATTATCAGTGGTCCTTAACTTTGATTGGAAAATTCTGAAAGAGATAGGGATACCAGACCACATGACCCGCCTCTTGAGAAATCGGTATGCAGATCAGGAAGCAACAGTTAGAACTGGACTTGGAACAACAGACTGGTTCTGAATTGGGAAAAGTTTACATCAAGGCTGTATATTGCCACCTTGCTTATTTAACTTATATGCACAGTACACCATGAGAAACACTGGGATGCATGAAGCACAAGCTGGAATCAAGATTGCAGGGAGAAATATCAATAACCTCAGATATGCAGATGACATCACCCTTATGGCAGAAAGTGAAGAAGAACTAGAGCCTCTTGATGAAAGTGAAAGAGGAGAGTGAAAAAGTTGGCTTAAAGCTCAGCATTCAGAAAACGAAGATCATGGCATCTGGTCCCATCACTTCATGGCAGATAGATGGGGAAAAGTTGGCTGACTTTATTTTTATGGGTTCCAAAATCACTGCAGATGATGATTGCAGCCATGAAATTAAAAGAAGCTTACTCCTTGGAAGAAAAGTTGTGACCAAACTAGACAGCATATTAAAAAGCAGAGACATTACTTTGTCAGCAAAGATCCATCTAGTCAAGGCTATGGCTTTTCCAGTAGTCATGTATGGATGTGAGAGTTGGACTATAAAGAAAGCTGAGTGCTAAAGAACTGATGCTTTTGAACTGTGGTGTTGGAGAAGACTCTTGAGAGTCCCTTGGACTGCAAGGAGGTCCAACCAGTCCTTCCTAAGGAAGTTAGTCTCAAATATTCATTGGAAGGACTGATGTGGAAGCTGAAAATCCAATACTTTGGCCACCTGATGTGAACAACTGACTCATTTGAAAAGACCCTGATGGTGGGAAAGATTGAAGGCGGAAGGAAAAGGGCACCACAAAGGATGAGATGGTTGGATGACATCACTGACTCAATGGACATGAGTTTGAGTGAACTCTGGGAGTTGGTGATGGACTGGGAAGCCTTGACTCTGGCTAGGCTTCTGAGTCCAGTTCTAAACTTATGATATGGGCCTGGGTATTTTTGGATTCAACACTTGCCCCTGGTTAGAAAGTGAAAAACAAGGGTCTAAACACTATTCACTCGGATAGTAAAACACATGTTCACTTTTTGCAGTGACCCTGGCAACAGAAGGGGAATTCTTATAAATCACAAAGGAAAATAAATCACTTCACCCATGGAGGGAAAGAGACAGCTTGAGAAAGGGGACTTTGGGAAAAGGCTGTCTTTAGATAGCAGTCTCGTGGTAAGTACTAAATATTCATTAAACTCTATATGTTTTGGCTTGAAATGCATTATTCTTTGTGATTTCTTGAACCCTATGCTTTCAAAAGCCTCTATTCCAGTTACCCTGTAAGCAATATCCCCTGGGATTTTTGTTTCACTTATTTTTTTACAAAGTCAAAAGCCAGCAAGTTATTGGAATGTTTGTATAATGTCCTAATAGGCAAATGTCATAATCTGTCAGCATTACATGTAATTACATTAATTCCAGCTGAAGTAGACTTTAACCCATACAAAAACACTACTGTACAGCNGATGGTTGGATGACATCACTGACTCAATGGACATGAGTTTGAGTGAACTCTGGGAGTTGGTGATGGACTGGGAAGCCTAGTGTCTACGGGGTCACTAAGATTCGGACACAGCTGAGTGACTGAACTGAACTAACTTTGATTACATTCTAGTCATAATCAGCATTAATCTTTGGATTCAGAACCAGCTAGTATTTTTTAAATGTTTTAAAAAATCAATCTCCACTACAACTCCTTCTACAACTCTGTTAGAAATTTATAACTTATTGTACAAAAACACAAGTCTACAATATTTAAAAGGTATTAGTTATCCAGTTATTTTGAATATATCATTATTTAGTAACCTAGGTAGATTTTCTATTTTTTAGACTGATAATTTACAATACTGTATAAGCAACTGCTTTAGTTATCACTAAATCTAAAACTTGTTTATCTAGTTTGCATAAAACACAGAGAACACTCAGATATTAAACTGAAGACTCTAGTTAAAAAAATGGGAAAAGAAAAAACAAACACCTTAGATGGTCCCTTATACAATGGAGGGCGTTTGTATGCTTCTCTGTGTGTGTCTATGTTAGAGAACAACATTGCTTTATAGTCTAAGTCCATGTTTTTTAATACCATCATTCACGTTTGAGATTGCTTATTATATTTACTACCAAATTACATGGGAGAAACCAAAACACAAACATTAGTATCACAACAATAAAAATAAGGCTTCAGAATTGCATATTTTTCACTACTTATTTTTCTACCAAAGATATGGCAAACAAAAAAAGAGCAAAGAGTATTTTGCTCTCCATTCAACTTTATAAAGATTAACCCACTGTAGTTGCTGACTGAGAGTGAACTCAATGTTTCAGACAGAGGAAATTAAAGACAATGACAGAATGCTTGTGGTCTGGACAAACAGACCCTTAGACAGTTATATGCATTTCAGAAAGAATTCCAATAAATCACATTTAACCTCTTCCAAAGATCCCCTGGAGAAGGAAATGGCAACCCACTCCAGTATTCTTGTCTGGAAAACCTCATAGACAGAGGACCTTGTTGGCTACAGTCCATGGGGTGACAAAGAGTCAGACACGACTGAGTGACTTCACTTTCACTTTCAATATCTTCCAATACATAGAAAAACAGTACAATTACATTGAGATTTCTGGGGTTTTTTTTGTGATTAGCAGTAAGTTTCTACCAAGATGCACGCTGACTGCATTACCTAACAAGTTCAGTTCAGTTCCCTCAGTCATGTCCGACTCTTAGTAACCCCATGGACTGCAGCATGCCAGGCCTCCCTGTCCATCACCAACTCCCAGAGTTTACTCAAACTTATGTCCATTGAGTCGATGATGCCATTCAACCATCTCATCCATTGTTGTCCCCTTCTCCTCCCACCTTCAATCTTTCCCAGCAACAGGATCTTTTCAAATGAGTCAGTTCTTTGCATCAGGTGGCCGAAGCATTGGAGTTTCACCTTCAACATCAGTCTTTCCAGTGAATATTCAGGACTGATTTTCTTTAGGAAGAACTGGTTGGATGTCTTTGCAGTCCAAGGGACTCTCAAGAGTCTAATCTAACAACACAGTTCAAAAGCAACAATTCTTCGGCACTCAGTTTTCTTCACAGTCCAACTCTCACATCCATACATGACTACTAGAAAAAGCATAGCTTTGACTAGACAGACCTTCGTTGGCAATATAATGTCTCTGCTTTTTAATATGCTGTCTAGTTTGGTCAAAACTTTGCTTCCAAGGAGCAAGAGTCNACAGTTCAAAAGCAACAATTCTTCGGCGCTCAGTTTTCTTCACAGTCCAACTCTCACATCCATACATGACTACTAGAAAAAGCATAGCTTTGACTAGACAGACCTTCGTTGGCAATATAATGTCTCTGCTTTTTAATATGCTGTCTAGTTTGGTCAAAACTTTGCTTCCAAGGAGCAAGAGTCTTTTAATTTCATGGTGGCAATCACCATCTGCAGTGATTTTGGAGCTTCCAAAAATAAAGTCTGACACTGTTTCCCCATCTATTTCCTATGAAGTGATGGGGCCGGATGCCATGATCTTCAGTTTCTGAATGTTGAGCTTTAAGCCAACTTTTTCACTCTCCTCTTTCACTTTCATCAAGAGGCTCTTTANCTGCAGTGATTTTGGAGCTTCCAAAAATAAAGTCTGACACTGTTTCCCCATCTATTTCCCATGAAGTGATGGGGCCGGATGCCATGATCTTAGTTTACTGAATGTTGAGCATTAAGCCAACTTTTTCACTCTCCTCTTTCACTTTCATCAAAAGGCTCTTTTTAGTTCTTCTTCACTTTCTGCCATAAGGGTGGTGTCACCTGCATATCTGAGGTTATTGATATTTCTCCCTGCAATCTTGATTCCAGCTTGTGCTTCATCCAGCCCAGTGTTTCTCATGAGGTTCTCTGCATATAAATTAAATAAGCAGGGTGACAATATACAGCCTTGACGTACTCCTTTTCCTATTTGGAACCAGTCTATGGTCCCATGTCCTGTTCTAACTGTTGCTTCCTGAACAGCATACAGATTTCTCAAGAGGCAGATCAGGTTGTCTGGTGTTTCCATCTCTTTCAGAATTTTCCACACTTCATTGTGATCCACACAGTCAAAGGCTTTGGCATAGTCAAGAAAACAGAAATAGATGTTTTTTTTTGAATTCTCTTGCTTTTTTGATAATCCAGCAGATGTTGATAATTTGATCTCTGGTTCCTCTGCCTTTTCTAAATCCAGCTTGAACAACTGATAGTTCACAGTTCACATATCGTTGAAGCCTGGCTTGGAGAATTTTGAGCATTACTTTACTAGTGTGAGAGATGAGTACAATTGTGTGGTAGTTTGAGCATTCTTTGGCATTGTCTTTCTTTGGGATTGGAATGAACACTGATCTTTTCCAGTCCTATGGCCACTGCTGAGTTTTCCAGATTTGCTGGCATATTGAGTGCAGCACTTTCACAGTATCATCTTTCAGGATTTGAAATAGCTCAACTGGAATTCCATCACCTCCACTAGCTTTGTTTGTAGTGATGCTTCCTAAAGCCCACTTGACTTCACATTCCAGGATGTCTGGCTCAGGAGAGTGATCACATCATCATGATTATATGGGTCATGAAGATCTTTTTTTGTACAGTTCTGTGTATTCCTGCACCTCTTCTTAATATCTTCTGCTTCTGTTAGGTCCATGCCATTTCTGTCCTTTATTGAGCCCATCTTTGCATGAAATATTCCCTTTAAGTCACATATAAACTAGCTTTCACCACTTCCTCTTTGTAGCAGTTCCTTAGAGTTATCTGAGAGGCTATCTCCTGGGCAATAATTCTCATTCAGACCCTGGATAAAGCTTAACTCACAACATGAGTGTTTTGCATTTGTCTTTCAGTTGAAAATTTTGGTGACCACTAAGGGACTCAGAATATACTTGTCTCATTTGCCTGAACTCTATTTGGGGCCTTGACCCCCCAGAAAAGGCCCTTTGTGCTAGTCTACACCCTCAGGGAGTCTAGACAACTGGGTAAGTCTCTCCTAGGTCTTGGATCTCCTGTGTTGGTTCACAGTTTTTAAGGAGTTTTTTGGGGGGAGGTGATTGCTAAACTCCTTGCCACGAGGAATAAGTTTTCCTTCAACTTAAATTCAAGAAGAGGTAACTAGATTATCCAGATGAAAGACAATGGAAGATTTTGCTCAGTTAAAAGCCACTGAGTGGGTTATTCCAGTTGAGAGAGAATGGGAGGTTGCTCAGTTGAAATACACCAAGTAGTTTGGACTGGATGATTACATAGGAGTCTTGATTGGCATCTTTTCTTGAATACTTTAAGCAGAGTTTGTCTGAATAAGGTACCATGTGAGCGCTTTCAGCTCCAAAGATAAGAGACACAGCTTTTCCCAACACAGCTTTCTTAGTCAACTGGGAAACTTATGACAGTGGCAAGGGCAAGCCCTCACACCATGCAATGGTCCTATAAGGAGACCCACTCATTAATTCAAAGAAATTTGCCTTGGGGACACATATAACATTGGTCATTCAGTGTTCCAAATATCCATGGAAATTTCATACAGCCAGAGGGAGAAACAGACATGTGAAAGAGCTGAGATGAATCCAGGGTGCTTTCTAGAGGTGTTAAGCCCAACAGCATATCAGACCACCATGTAGTCTTTTATTCCAACAAACTGACATTGAAATAGGTAACAAAGGCTTCAAAGCAGAAGTGGTGTCAGATAAATCTTTGAGTCATATCCTGCCAGGTTCATATACATATAGGAGCTTATACTTGCAAGTAGTTTGGAAATTAAGAAAACTTAATTTGGAAATTAAGAAAACTTCATCCTGAAAAAGGTCATGATGGGACTCTCCTGACATTCCAACAGTGGCTTTTACATATGCAGTTAGAGAAAAAGCTGGCTTTATATAATATTCTTTCAAAATTCTGACCCTAAAGGAACAAAAGTCCTTCTAGGAAGAGCTTACAATGATCTCCCTGAGTCTTTCAGACATAAATGTTCTACCAGGTCTTCTCAGAAACTCTTATCTGCTGCTGCTGCTAAGTCACTTCAGTCGTGTCCAACTCTGTGCGACCCCATAGACGGCAGCCCACCAAGCTCCATCGTCCATGGGATTCTCCAGGCAAGAACACTGGAGTGGGTTGCCATTTCCTTCTCCAATGCATGAAAGTGAAAAGTCAAAGTGAAGTAGTTCAGTCATATCCAACTCTTAGCGACCCCATGAACTGCAGCCTACCAGGCTCCTCCGTCCATAGGATTTTCCAGACAAGGGTACTGGAGTGGAGTGCCATTGCCTTCTCTGGAAACTCTTATCTAGATCATCTCTAATTTCTGAAATTGAAAAAAAAAAAAAAAAAGGCGGGGGGGGGGGGCGGCGGGCAGCTTTTATCCAAGAGTAAACTCCAAGAATAAACTCATTGCAACGGTTATTATAAACTACTGAGTTTTATATTGTAATACCAGATTCATGTCTTAAGTTTTAAAATGAAGCTGTGAGATCTCTTATTATATGTCTGTGTATATATTATAGAATATCATATGTTTCTACCTTTGGTGATGTGTTATAAAAATTCAGCTCTAAAAAGAGACTATTTAATTGGCTTAAATATAATGAAGTGCTTCAAGAAATTCTCAGAAATACAAATTAACCCAATTTCTTTTAAGATTACATGATTGAGGATTAATCACTACCCGATGAAAACAAGCTTATTGGTTTAACTGAAAAACCAACAGCATGACAACATTACATGTGAAAATGTTATTGTATCTATGTTTACTGAATGTCAAAAAAGATCATGTTACCACTAACAAAATTTGTCAGAAAGAAAAATGATATTTTCATAAATTTCAATGCAAGCATGGCAGGATATTTTTAGGTGAATGCTAAGAACGATTATGTCTTACTCTGTTTCTACTTAAAAATAGTTTCTCTAAATCTTCTGGTAACTTGAAACTTTAGAGTTTTACTAAGTTAAATGATAGGGATTGATCAACTGTCTAGATTATTTTCAAATAAAATACAGGAAAAATTATACTTGCTTAGCAATTAAAAATCTCAAATTTCATATTCTTACCAAAAAATAAAAATGTTTGGTTCACTGGGTACATGTCTTGTACCACATGGAGAAAAAATTACTTTGTGGAAAAATGTGTGTTACTAGTGGTAACAGAATAGGTTCACAAGTTTGCCAATCAGGCATGCTAACGTGATAGTTCACAACTGTTTTCCCTTGGTTTTCACTAAAGATGGAGTTCTTAAGGTTTGAACATTATGATTAATATATGAATTAGAACCACTAAAATAAAGAAAATGTTTTCATATGCAAAAAAAATCTTTTAAAAGGGTCAATAGAAAGGAAATGCATTCTATTAAGGGAAAACAAAGTAATTATTTTCAAAAGAGAGTCTAAGAGAAAAAGAAAAAAGGGAACTCAAAGGATAAAATCTAAAACAAAAAAGGCAAATTATAGGCTTATGGAAAAGAAATCTTGAGAAAGAATTTGATGTATGATCAGGGCTGGCTAAGATTAACATGAACTTAATTGGTTGAAAGAATTCTAATATTAAAAATAAACTTCTGCAAAACTAGAATTTGAATCTCTCTGTTATGACCTCTTGCTAATGTTGGCATTTCTCAGAGAGCCCTGGAAAAATCAAAGAAAAATTTAAAAAAACAGAGAAAGTTATTAAACTATTTAAGTTTACTTGATATATTAAACTATATGATTAACATTGTTAAATGAATGATGATGAATCTTAGGTAATATTGTATGAATAAACATTGTTAATATAAATATTCTAGAGTTTATATGAAATTGCTAAATTTTAGTTGCCCTATGTTGTAATTTATAGTCCAAATTATCTTAAAATATAACAGAAATAACCAAATTTCTTTGTCAATAGTAATCAGATCCTTAAAGATGCCATTTTAAAAGTCTTTTGTCATTTACAGTTATTTTATTCTGTTACTTTTATTAAAATTCTTCATCTTCAAGAAGATTCATAGAAAGGGCTGTTATGGGGACAATTACAGGGTTTTTTTTTAATTAATTTATTTCTTATTGAAGGATAATGGCTTACAGACAATTATAGGTTTTTGACAACTTTCAGATTATACTGCTGAACTGGGTAAGAAATTAAGGAATTCTAATGAACAATCTGATGACTTCATAAAATTATTAACAGGAAAGCAACAAAATTGATTGCACAGGACTAAATGAACTGATAGGGTTATAATTTTTTTAGACTATTTTTTCTCTTTAGACTTTTTGTCTAAAATATCACTGCTTAGCTTTGTTTTCTAGATATAAGGAAATATTTCTTGTACAACGACTAACAATCATTTGATAAATTATATCTTTGTAAGTAGAAGTGAAACAATTATCTTGTTTTTCCTACCTGATCCCTCCAGAACTGGATACTTCTTATTTTCATGGAAATAAAGTTATTTGCATAAATTCAATAAAAATCTGTTTTCCTTTTAACAGGGCACAGTGGAAACATTGGTTATGTTATCATAGCTTTGACTGGAATGTTGTGTTTCAGAATAAACATAGAATCAGATATAACCAGTCAGCTTTAAAAAAACTAATATAAACTTTGTGCTAATATAAACTGTTGCTCAGTTGTGTCCATGTCCATACCCTACTCTTAACGATCCAGTGGACTATAGTGTGCTAGGCTCCTCTGTCTATGGGATTATCCTGGCAAGAATACTGGAGTGGGTTGCCATTTTCTCCTCCAAGGGATCTTCCTGACCCAGTGATCCAGCCTGTGTCTTCTGAGCCTCTAGCTTTGTCGCAGGCGAATTCTTTACCACTGAGCCACGTGGGAAACCCCAAGAAAGACTTTATGAAGCCATCAAACCCCTTAGAGTGACAGCCTACTCCCTTATTTTCCAGGTTCTTGGCAAACTTGGTTGGTGGCTCAGAAGGTGAAGTGTCTCTCTGCAATGCGGGAGATCTGTGTTCAATTCTCGAGTCAGGAAGATCTCCTGGACAAGGAAATGGCAACCTACTCCAATATTCTCGAATACCTGAAAATACCATGGATGGAGGAGCCCAGTGGGCTACATACAGTCCATGGTGTCACAGAGTTGGATCTGATTTAGCAACTAACAGTTTCTTTTCTTTCAGCAACCTTATCAGGTGAATAAGAAAGGACTCTCAAGCTATGGGGGGGGGGTGGCTTGAGAAGAGGGGAATTCACCCAAATCTATAGGTATGACAGGTAAATCTGATGGCAAGTCCTAGGCATAATTTTCCTGGCTTTGAGAAGTCTTATAAACTTTAGTCTGGGACTGTTTATAAGTTGAAAAAAAATGCAACCAAATTTTAAAAGCCTATATAAACAATTGCTATTCTTGGTACACTTATATAAATAATCAGGCCAAATTAATTGAACACAGACTTACTAAATTAGTCTTAGTTTGGCTGTATTTGGTGGAAATAAGGATAATTTTATAGAAAAAAAATGTTTCAGTAATATACCTTTATAGTCCTAGATGGCTTCTGTTGATATATTATATTGTCACAAAAGTTTAAATGAATTGTTAAAAGGACATTTTTAAGCTTGTTTCTGAAGTCTATCACAGTAATCTGTCTTTGGATAAGGGCCAGATACCCCATGAACTAAATTCTGGAGAATATATACTGGAAAAATATATCATTTAAAGGACTCTCTCTCACCTAGATGGAAAGAATCTTATCAGCTACTCTTAGCTTGTTTATGCACAACAAAACTAAAGGGAATTGACTCTTAGATTCTTATTTCCCACTTTAAAAAGGCCCCTGAACCAGACTTGTCTATAGAGAAGATTGCTAACCTCAAATTCACCTTGACACAAATGCTCAAATAGAAGAAAAACAACATCCACAATAGGAAGAGGAGATGAGGGCATCAGAAGCAGGTATTTATTCCAAAGTACCAGAGCAGATCTTGATTTCTTGGGACTTCTACATAGGAATCAAATGTTTTTCTAACACAGGCGCAATCCTATAAAAATTTTTAAAAATCTAATGTTTTGATCTATGGTCAATTATCTATGTCCAATATTTCTAGTTCACCTTGGTAGATTTCTAACACTCTGGATGGTCCCTTTGAAAATTTTAACATAAATATGAATTTTCTGTCAAAGTTATTCAAGCTCAATCAGAACAATAAGCTAAATTTCACTAGATAACCATAATTTCCCACTTATCAGGAGGGACCTTTCTTCAGCTATGGACTGGATTTATATGGCAACAGTCACTTAAGAGTAATGACTTAATTGGACTTGTTAATAGAACACATTTAATCACCCACATTAAAAACAAAAAAGAAAATCAGATTTCTGCCTTAAACAGTCTGTTCCCTAGTCTTGGTGATCTCTTAAGAACTGGTTTGATGCTGGCCATTCACTGCATGAATCTCCATTATGACCTTATTATTATTTCTGGTAATGTAACATGTATTCTGCTTATTCTATAATATAGTTTCTTCTTGTGTTACCCAGTTCAAAGCTGAGTCTCTGACACAAGTAATGATTACTAAGAGACTTGAAAGGACTGACTCAATATTCAGTTCTATATAGAATTAAAATGGTTATAATAGTGCTATAGTAGACATAAGAAGAAACAAGGAAGAATCATTTCCTAGGCCATGCAGACCAGTAAGACAGGTAGTCCAGAGCCATTTATGGTTACATTAGAAGGACCTAGTCATAGCACATTGGATTGTTTATCAGTGAACTCTGACCTTGACATAGGAATGAACACTGCTAGGGCTATGGGACATGAAATGCCTCCCCAACTTCAAATTTATGACCAAAAGGGGGCACTCAAGCAGAACAAGAGCAAAGACGATCCCACTCTCCACCCAAGTCCGCAAAGATTAATCCACTAGAGTCCCTGACTGATTCAGTACACTCTATGCTTTCAACAGAGGACGTTACAGAAAATAAAGAGACTGTGTGCTTTGGAGAAACAGAGCCATAGATAGTGACATGTACTTCAGGAAGAATCTTAATAAACTTCACTTCTTGCATATTCACATACATAGAAGAGCACTATGATCATAAACTTGAGACTTCTATTCTCTGTAACTAGCAGTTTTCACCAAGAGGTAGGCTGTATCGTATTCTATAAGAGAAACAAAATCACATATAAACTAGCCTACTCCTCCACCTCCTTAGAGACGTTTCAGAGCTACTTGAGAGGCTGTCTCCAGGGCTGTAGCCCCCAGTTAAGGCCATGAATACACCTTAACTCTCACACTGTCCATTTTTCTTTCAATTCACACTACTGTGTAATCCATTTGACTGATTTTTCTAAACAGTTCATGTATTTCATGAAACTGGCCAGTTGTTTAGGCAATCTAGGTACTCAGGCATACAAAGATCAATTAGCTGGGCAAAAGCTTAGCATTTAATGATTTAGAAAATGAAGTCTATGTGGTTTTTTTGTTGTTGCTTTTGGTTTTGGGTGTGTGTGTGTAACTTTTAGGATAGAGTATAATGATTTTTCAAGATTTACCTTAAAAGTATATGTTAAATAAAAATCATTAAAGTTCTGACAATTGATAACACAAACTTACTGGCTGTAAAACAAATAAATGTCCTAGGATTTTCAATTATTTCCTTCTCAATTTACTGGTACCTTCAAAAGGAAGAAAATATTGGCCACAAATTAAAAACTTTCTTTCCTTCTCAAGGAAATTCTCTCTCAGCTCAAATATATGGACAGAGCTGTTAAGGTAACGGCTTCTGAAACATTACACATGAACATGCAAACAAGTTCCATTAAACCGTCCCTTAACATGGAATTATTCCTGCCACATACATTCTATCCCACTATATTGTTAGAGAATAAAAAATCTGTTTTACCTTAGAAGCAGAAGATATGTTTTATGCTGCATGAATTTATATATGAACATTTATTATTGACAAAATATCAAAGTATAACATGTAATTTAATGTTTCTCTTTGTGACTTCATGTTTCACCTTACTTACAGATGGGTTCCTGATCTGCATGGAAATTAGAAATACTGTTAAGGACTCTCATGGATTTTGTCAATCCATTAGACTAAATTAAATCTAAAATAATCATGTATCTAATGCATACAAACAAAGGGAAGTCTTGAAACCAAGAGAATTAGCACTTGAGTTGCTCATGAGAACAAATGGTCATCTCTGCTTGATTCTTCAATGTCAATACCAATATTATTAACCTAATTATTATTCTGGTATTTTTCTTGGTTCTTATTTCCTGAATTAAGTTTTTTTTTGCCTATATGAAAAAAACCTGCAATGAGAAGTTCTGAAATATTTATCTAGATAAGAAGTTAGATATACTACAATGTCAATTATTTGTATATTATCACAAAAACTGCTCTAAGACTTTGATTAAACTACTTGACTTTAGTTTCCATTAAATTTCAAAGAAGTAAATTGAACCAATAATAATCATTTACCACAAAAGCAGAATCTATGTATGTATGTTTCTGTACATGGGCTTTCCAGGTGGTACTCAGTTCAGTTCAGTCACTCAGTCGTGTCTGACTTTCTGACCCCATGGACTGCAGCATGCCAGGTTTCCCTGTCCATCACCAACTCTCAGAGCTTACTCAAACTTACTCAAACATCGAGTCAGTGATGCCATCCAACCATCTCATCCTCTGTCATCCCCTTCTCCTCCTGCTCTCAATCTTTCCTAGCAACAGGGTATTTTCTAGTGAGTCAAGTTCTTCACATCAAGTGGCCAAAGTAATGGGAGTTTCAGCTTTAACACCAGTCCTTCCAATGAATATTCAGGACTGATTTATTTAGGATAGACTAGTTGGATCTCCGTGCAGTCCAAGGGACTCTCAAGAGTCTTCCCCAACACCACAGTTCCAAAGCATCAATTCTTCAGTGCTCAGCTTTCTTTATAGTGCAGTTCTCACATTCTCACATGACTACTGGAAAAACCATAGCCTTGACTAGACGGACCTTTGTTGGCAAAGTAATGTCTCTGCTTTTTAATATGCTGTCTAGGTTGGTCATAGCTTTTCTCCCACAAGTAGCAAGCATCTTTTAATTTCATGTTTGCAGTCACCATCTGCAGTGATTTTGGAGCCCAAGAAAATAAAGTCTGTCACCATTTCCATTGTTTCCCCATCTATTTGCCATGAAATGATTGGACTGGATGCCATGATTTTAATTTTCTGAATGTTGAGTTAAAGCCAGTTTTTTCACTCTCTGCTTTCACTTTCATCAAGAGGCTCTTTAGTTCTTCAATTTCTGCCGTAACAGTGGTGTCATCTGCATATCTGAGGTTATTGATATTTCTCCCAGCAATCTTGATTCCAGCTTATGCTTCATCCAACCAGGCATTTTGCATGAAGTACTCTGCATATAAGCTAAATAAGCAGGGTGACAATATGTAGCTTTGACACACTCCTTTCCCAATTTGGAACCAGTCTGTTGTTCCATGCCCAGTTCTAAACGTTGCTTCTTGATCTGCATACTGATTTTTCAGGAAGCAGGTCAGGTGGTCTGGTATTCCCGTCTCTTGAAGAATGGTCCACATTTTGTTGTGATCCACAAAGTCAAAGGCTTTGGCATAGTCATTAAGTAGATTTTTTTTTTCTGGAACTCTCTTGTGTTTTTTGATGATCCAACGGATGATGGTAATTTGGTCTCTGGTTCCTCTGAATTTTCTAAATCCAGCTTGAACATCTGGAAATTCACAGTTCACGTACTGTTGAAGCCTGGCTTGGAGAATTTTGAGCATTTCTTTGCTAGTGTATCAGATAAGTACAATTGTGTGGTAATTTGAACTTTTTTGGACTTGGCTTTCTTTGTGATTGGAATGAAAACTGACCTTTTCCAGTCCTGTGGACACTGCTGAGTTTTCCAAATTTGCTGGCATATAGAGTGCAGCACTTTCATAGCATCATCTTTTAGGATTTGAAATAGCTCCACTGGAATTCCATCACCTCCACTAGCTTTCTTCATATTGACTTGCCTTCGCATTCCAGGATATCTGGCTCTAGGTAAGTGATCACACCATCATGGTTATCTAGGTCATGAAGATCTTTTTTGTACAGTTCTTCTGTGTATTCTTCCACCTCTGCTTCTGTTAGGTCTATACCATGTCTGTCCTTTATTGAGCCCATCTTTGTACAAAATATTCTCTTNCCAGGATATCTGGCTCTAGGTGAGTGATCACATCATCATGGTTATCTGGGTCATGAAGATCTTTTTTGTACAGTTCTTCTGTGTATTCTTCCACCTCTGCTTCTGTTAGGTCTATACCATGTCTGTCCTTTATTGAGCCCATCTTTGTACAAAATATTCTCTTGGTGTCTCTAATTTTCTTGAAGATATCTCAAGTTTTTTCCATTCTATTGTTTTGCTCTATTTCCTTGCACTGATCAAAGAGGAAGGCTTTCTTATCTCTCCTTGCTATTCTTTAGAACTCTGCATTTAGATGTGTATATCTTTCCTTTTCTCCTTTGCCTTTAGCTTCTCTTATTTGCATAGCTATTTGTAAGACCTCCTCAGACAACCATTTTGCCTTTTCATATTTCTTTTTCTTGGGGATGGTTTTGATCACCATCTCTTGTACAATGTTACAAACATCCATCCATAGTTCTTTAGACATTTTATCAGATATAGGCCCTTTGAATCTGTTTGTCACTTCCTCTGTATAATCATAAGGGATTTGATTTAGGTCATACCTGAATGGTCTGGTGACTTTCCCTACCTCCTTCAATTTAAGTCTGAATTTGATAATAAGGAGTTCATGATCTGAGCTACAGTCAGCTCCTGGTCTTGTTTTTTGCTGACTTGTATAGAGCTTCTCCATCATTGGCTGCAATGAATATAATCAATCTGATTTCAGTATTGACCATCTGGTGATGTCAATGTGTAGAACCCTTCTCCTGTGCTAATGGATGAGGGTGCTTGCTCTAACAAGTGTGTTTTCTTGGCAAAACTCTACTAGCCTTTGCCCTGCTTCCTTTTGTACTCCAAGGACAAATTTGACTGTTACTTCATGTATCTCTTGACTTCCTACTTTTGCATTTTCCAGTCCCCTATAATGAAAAGGACATCTTTTTTGGGTGCTAGTTCTAGAAGGTCTTACAGGTCTTCATAGAACCATTCAACTTCAGCTTTTTCAGCATTACAGGTCGGGACATAGGCTTGGATTACTGTGATATTGAATGGTTTGCCTTGGAAATGAAGAGAGATCATTCTGCCGTTTTTGAGAGTGCATCCAAGTATTGCATTTTGGACTCTTTTGTTGACTATGATGGCTACTCCATTTCTTCTGAGGCATTCTTGCCCACAGTAGTAGATACAATTGTCATCTGAGTTAAATTCACCCATTCCAGTCCATTTTAGTTCACTAATTCCTAGAATGTCGATGTTCACGCTTGCCATTTCCTATTTGACCACTTCCAATTTGCCTTGATTCATGGACCTAACATTACAGGTTCCTAGTCAATATTCCTCTTTTACCCCATTGGACTTTACTTACATTACCAGTCACATCCACAACTGGGTGTTGTTTTTGCTTTAGCTCCATCCCTTCATTCTTTCTGGAGTTATTTCTTCACTGATCTCTAGTAGCATAGTGGGAACCTATAGACCTGGGGAGTTCATCTTTCAGTGTCCTATCTTTTTGCCTTTTTATACTGTTCATGGAGTTCTCAAGGGAAGAGTCCTGAAGTGGTTTGCCATTCCCTTCTCCAACAAACCAAATTTTGTCAGAATTCTCCATCATGACCCATCTGTCTTGGGTGGCCCTACACGGCATGGCTTATAGTTTTATTGAGTTAGACAAGGCTGTAGTCCATGTTATCAATTTGGTTAGTTTTCTTTGATTGTGGTTTTCCATCTATCTGCCTTCTGATGGATAGGGATAGGAGGCTTATGGAAGCTTCCTGATGGGAGACTGACTGAAGGGGAAACTGGGTCTTTTTCTGATGGACGGGGCCATGCTCAGTAAATCTTTAATCCAATTTTCTGTTGATGGGCAGGGCTGTGTTCCTTCCCTGTTGTTTGACCTGAAGCCAAACTACCTACCGTGGAGGTAACGACACAAGGTTTTTTGGTGTGTGTGCCCTCCAAATTTTCCCAGTCCTGTGTAAGTTCTGGCACCTCTATGATGGGGTTAATGGTGATCTCTTCCCAAGAGGGCTTATGCCACACCCAACTCTACTACACTCAGAGTTCTTGCCCCTGTGGCAGCCCACTGCTGACTCTCATCTCCGTAGGAGATACTCAACACATTTCTGACTCAGTCTTTGTGGCGTCTCTGGGTCCTGGTGCACACAGGTTTATTTGAGCCCTCCAAGCATCTCCGGTGGGTATAGGATTTGATTCTATGGTGATTTTGCCCCTCCTACAATTTTGCTGGGGCTTCTCCTTTGCCCTTGGATATGGGGTATCTTTTATGGTGGGATCCAATAATCTCTTGTCGACTTGGCGGTTCTAGTGGTAAAGAATCTGCCTGCCAATTCAGGAGACACAAGAAATGTTGGTTCGATCTCTGGGTCAGGAAGATCCTGTGGAGAAGGGCATGGCAACCCACTCCCATATTGTTGCCTGGAGAATTCCTTGGAAAGAGAAGCCTGGTGGGCTACACTCCATAGGGTCACAAAGAGTTACACATGACTGAAAAAACACACACACACAAAAGCAGAATCTATGTATATAATCAATATTTGCCTTCCACTACTAAAGTTTTGAAATATCAAGTTACTTATAAGGTAGTGGTAAAGACCCTGATACTGGGAAAGATTGAGGCAATGGGAGAAGGGGACAACAGAGGATGAGATAGTTGGATGGCATCACTGACTCAGTGGACATGTGTCTGAGCAAACTCTGGGAAATAGTGAAGGATGGGGACACCTGGCATACTGAAGTCCATGGGGTCGCAAAGAGTAGGACACAGTTGAGCAACTGAAGCTACCAATAAGGTAATGGCAAAAGACAATGATATAGGTGAGGTCTGTGTTTGATGCTTTTAACAAATCAGGTACTTCTTTCAAGCTTGCTGAGATCTTGGCATGAAAAACACCAGGAACTCTGCCATTTACTATTCTAAGGAAGTTGGTTGATATACTGCCATTTATCACTACAGAAATTATAAAGCTGTATAGAGAGGAACTTCATAGCTTTGGAACAGTTCATATCTTTCATTTATTTCACAAGTATTAATTGAGTACATACTGTGTGTCAATCATATGCCTAGGAGATACAGAATGGCAGGGAGGGTGGGGGAGAGGGAGAGATGATATAATTTCCCATTCTTCTGGAATGAACATTTCTCCTCAGCAGGTTCAGGACAGCATCACCTGCTTGAAGCTAAAGAATAAAATGCACAACCCACCTGTGAGCTGTCGCCTTCTACTTCGAGTTGTTTCACAATTCGTGGAGCAGGGTGTAAACTTGGACCAAGCAGTGAAGGTGCAGTCATCACGACATGGGATCACACATTCTTGCATGAGGGGAGGCATGCTGTTTATCTGCTTGAGGCATTCCGTCATTTCTGCTGATTGGTTATTATCAGAGATGCAAGAGACAGCTAAAAAAAAAAAAAAAAAGAATGCTTTTGTTGCCTTTTTCATTAAATCAAGCTGCTGCTGATTCTTGGACGAAATAGCAGAATTCCCCAATGTCTGAAAAATTTTGTTATCACTGTGATTGCAAAAGGTGTTCAACATAGCTAACCTTATTTCTCTCTGGAAATTAAATGTTTATTGTTGCTAGTGGAGGTATTTGATAATTTAATTGGTTTCATTATTAATCCAAACCCTGCACTGACAGCAAGCAAAATAATTGTTCAGTAATTTTCTGTATGTCCTGCTTGTGAGCATTTGATCTCTAGAGATGATATAAAACTAGAAAACAGAATCTACAACAGAACAATACAAAGATGAAAAAGGACCAAACCATGAAAAAAATCATTTGCATTTTTCATAGATTTGATTTTTGTTAACTTGTTAAATAGCACTTATGTTTAAATGGTCCTATGTTTGTCAGTATTTAAAAATAATTTCCCTTTCTACAAGTAAACCATGTTTTCCCCTTACTAACATTTCAGGATCAGTTAAATTTTTTAATCTTTTTTTTCAAGTACAGGCATAATGTCTCCAGATAATCCCCATTACAGATATCCTACCAATTGCAGATAACTCTTCAACACTTCTCACATATTTTTTCAACTGGAATTGTCTGCAATCATACTATGAACTTATTTCAAGGTAAAACATTTTTTTTTAATTTTTGAGTCCTTAGACTAATGCCATTGTATTCAATTATGAACAAATGATATTTTGTGCCTCTTTGATTCACCCTAATTATAGACTCAAAGGATATATCTTTACTTTCTAGAGCAGCATGTCTCAAACTTGGCATCAGTGACATTTTAGATTGGATAATTTCATTTTGTGGATACACAAGTTTGTCTTGCACATAGTAAGATACTTAGCAGCATTCTTGGCCTTAGCCAATCAGATGCCAATAGCACACATACCCTCTTGGTTTTGAAAACCAAAAATGACTTTACACATCGACATGTCCCCCTGGTTGACAACTATACTTCTCAACTGATTTCTAACCATGGATGTCTTTGAGAATATAGAGATTTGATGGCATAACTTCAGATCTACTCAACAACATCTCTGGGAAAGAAGTCTGGAAATATTTTTGTCCCTAAGTGTCCCAGGTGGTTCTGATCCAACCTGTCCAATGGCCACCTGCCTTTGGCATGATGTCTTTGGAAATGGTACGTGTTAATGGATATTTGCTGAGTTTAGCATCCTAAGAACAAATTATTTAGTGTCACTTTTATTACAGCTCTTTAAAATCTACCAAATTAAAAGGAATAAAGAAACCACAACTTAGAAACACTGTTGTTAAGAACTGCTTATACAAACTTTTCTAGCACAGGGTATACGTAAGGACCTTCAGTTGTCCATTTCTCTTATATTCTGAATTTCTTTATCTGGAGCACAACAAAAAACAAGTCAATCTGAATATCATCTATCCATTTATCCATCCATTTATTTATTATTTATGAAGTGATGAAAGCCAAATGTATCTAATGCTTTAGGACCAAGGAATTCGCTAAAATAACAATGGTTGCACACACAATATGTCCCAGTTTGTACATCTGCTCTGAAGCAGGTGGGGCTATTCATTCATTCTGAATAGTTTTTATTCTTATTTCCGTCCATATTCTAGGAACAAAATCCACTGCACATCAAGCCAACATCACCTGCATTTTCTTTGTTGGGAATATTATAGCCATTAATGATGAATACAGTGCGAGATCTTTTCTCAAGTAGGGTACAAGCAAATGTTTACTTGAATTTCATGCTTAGATAACTAATTTGGAGTCAATTTAGGGGATTTTTACCATGCTAATTTTTTTCCAAGATGACAATGTAAAGAGGAATTTTAAACACTTTGAAAAAATATTGCTATTTGAAAACTAAACCTCTACAAATATAAAAATTAAGAGTCTTTCCAATGATAAAACATTTTCAAATACTTTCTATAATTTCATTTAAATTTAAAATTTGAAAACTATACAATAAACATTCAATGATATTTTTAAGTTCGGCAAGCTGTCTAAATTAGGGTACAAATGGATTTATGAAGGCAGTGGCACCCCACTCCAGCACTCTTGCCTGGAGAATCCCGTGGACAGAGGAGCCTGGTGGGCTGCAGTCCATGGGGTCGCTAAGAGTCAGACACGACTGAGCAACTTCACTTTCACTTTTCACTTTTGTGCATTGGAGAAGGAAATGGCAACCCACTCCAGTGTTCTTGCCTGGAGAATCCCAGGGACAGCTAAGCCTGTTGGGGTGCCGTCTGTGGGGTTGCACAGAGTCAGACACAACTGAAGCGACTTAGCAGCAGCAGCAGCAGCATATTCAACTGTATTGGTTTCCTTGGTGGTTCAGTGATAACTAATTTGCCTGCCAATGCAGGAGACATGGATATGATCCCAGTGTGGGGAAGCTCTTCCACATAAGAAAATGGCAACCCACTTCAGTGTTCTTGTCTGGAAAATCCCAAGGACAGAGGAGCCTAGCAGGCTATAGCCCATGGGGTCGCAAAGAGTCCAACATGACTGAACACACACACGCACATATAGTTCTGTGGGCAATATTAATCATGTATAAACTCCTTAAGTCAGAGATTTTTTTGAGAGCTAAATCAGAGGCAGTAAGTAGATATCAAATTTTGGGCCTTTATTACCGACACCTTTTCCCATAATAGAAGTTACTTAAATTGAGTCATTTATTCATCCATCCATCTGCTCACTTGGTCATAAAATATAAGGAATTATGAATAATTATAAAAGCATTGTGTGTGTGTGCAAGGAAATATACATGTACATATAAGTCTAGCTTTCAAGGACGCTACTGTAGTGGCAGTGGTAGGCACATACACAGATAACAGCAGCACATTAATGCAGTTTCCCTAATGGCAACAAACAACTGGAAATCCTGGCACACAAGAGAAAAACAGGTGCTTCAATCTTGGATGGAAATGACATATAAGGCACAGGCGGGAAAGAAAGAAGAAGAGACTGGACCTGTGAGACATCTGCTATTGAGTCGAACTCTGAGTTCTGGAACCTTTGGATCATAGCACATCACTTGAAGGTCACAATCTGGAGAAATGATGTCTCTTTTGGTGTTTTTAAGTATTGAAAGTACTGTACTGTACTCGTGGGAAAGGTCTTTTCATCAGGCAAGGAAGAGGTATTTACTATTGATCATCCCTGTCATATATTTCTGCCTGAAATGAATCTTTTAAGAGGAACAGCAAATCGATGCTTAATTATATTTTATTAATTAAACTTGAAATATGCCTCTCTTTACTGGAGGAAAATTGTACTCCCAAGTAAAATTAGCTCAAATAGCTTTAGAACAATCTTACTGTGTGTTGTTTGAGATTTAGCTATCTTCAGCTTTGGATAGAAAGCTCTCAGACTGACTGCCTGGAGCAGCTGGGCACTCTCATTACAGGAATGATGGAGAAGCAGGTGGGCAAGCTGAATTACTGAGACAGAAGTTCTCAGATAACAACAGTCACCTGGCGAGTGGGTATGGTCAGAGGACCTGGAACCCTCCACATGTCTGTGTGGTTTTCCTATCCATAGTGTCTAGCAATGAGCATAAAGCACAGAATTGAGTTCAGCTTTATCTTTCTCTTAATCATGACATAGCCTGAGCCTTGGGCAGGAAAAAAAAAAAAATCACCAAAGAAGGGAAAAGAGTTAATTGTTTTCCCATGTTACATGATTCTTTTCAATTCTATCAGCATGAAAAGGAATGGCCTGGCAGGAAATGTAAAATTATCTGAGAATTTAGCAAAAGAAATAAAGCAAGGATCTGTATGTATTCTCAGCATGATTCCTAGTTAATTTTTGGAGGATACCAGCTGTCAATGTGAGATGGTTAGGCAGCCTTCTTAGGCTTTAATGATGACTGAAATCAGCAGATTATTAACTAGCACTAAATGACTAGACTTTCTGCTCCCATCACCTCTAAACTCTGATAGTGAGACATAAGTTTGTCTTCTATTCAATTATGATATGAAGAGGGCAGGGGTTGCTGGCCTTATGATAAGACATGGTAATATTCTCCCTGGAATGACTAAATAAGTGATGACATCCACTACTTCAGATCTACTCGTGTTCATCACCTTCACCAAGGACACATTACTTCCCAAAGTTGTTCCTAACTCGAGTCCAACTCTAATAGTTGACAAGAAAAGGTAGGAAAACTTGATTCAAGAGGTCATGATTTCCAGGAAATGAGGGTGACATGCTAGAAAAACAGAGAGCTCTATTAGCTTGCTGTTCTGAAACTGTGAACCACTTCAGTTCAGGAAGAGTTCGATATATGTACATTGAAAAGGAGGGGGTGGCTACTGCTCAGCTCCCACAACATTCGAACAATGTATTCTATAGTGCAGACCCTGCAACAGAAGCCTGGGATACACAGGTGAAAGAAACATGGAAATAAAAGCTCATTCCACTCAGGGTCTTGCAAGGGCAGGACTCTGGGGCCTCAGGCACTGGGCAGCCAGGAGCCTTCCTGGATGGAGGGGAGGCTTGAAGAATGTACACGGTGAAGACATGAGTCTGACCAGGGGCCTGGCACACCTTATATCTGCAGGGGAATAAGCAGATGCGCTGGCTTCTGGCCCTTGCTATACACATTCTAAGACCCTATACCTCTTCTTTGATAAGGCTCATAATATTTGTGACTACCTGTTCTATGTCTGTGTAACAAGAACTAATTTAATGATGCAATGCCACCCTGCCCCTTATACATGTGGGGACCAGCACTGGAATACAAGAGGAGGTCACAGATCATAAGTCTAAAGAGTTAGATGTTATCATTGAAATTTACAAACCTGTAATAGATCAGTTCTATTCTAATTAAAATACATGTCTTCATGATGTGGAACATGAAGTTCCAACATAAATTCTGGGATGACTTCGAGGTTCAGGCTGGAATGTGGCAGCTCAGGAACTGTGGGCCCAGGCCTGAGTCTCTGGTCAGTCCTCTCTTCTCACGCCCAGCTGGATTCTGCCTCCAGAAGGAACATCTTACATTTGTGAGTGGGCACTACAGTCAATACTCCAATGCTCAATTCACAAATCGGCCACTCTTGTACACTCATCAGATTTAGGGTGTATATGGAGGCCGTGCAAATGCTGATCACAGGTCAGACTCAGAGAAGAGGCTCCTGTAAGTTATTGAAGCTGGTTCAGGGCTCTTGCTGCTGCTGCTAAGTCACTTCAGTTGTGTCTGACTGTGAGACCCCATAGTGGCAGCCCGCCAGGCTCCCCTGTCCCTGGGATTCTCCAGGCAAGAACACTGGAGTGGGTTGCTATTTCCTTCTCCAATGCATGAAAGTGAAAAGTCAAAGTGAAGTTGCTCAGTCGTGTCCAACTCTTAGTGACCTTATGGACTGCAGCCCACCAGGCTCCCCCATCCATGGGGTTTTCCAGGCAAGAGTACTGGAGTGGGGTGCCATTGCCTTCTCCGTCAGGGCTCTTAAGGCAGGGGATTCCAAAGTTCTGACAACTAGGCAGAGTTTGGATAAGAAGTGGATGAGGAGTCATGGCATCCTTGCTTCTGAGAAGAAACAGACTGGAAGAGGGCCAGAGAAGGGTCCTCTAAGGCAGGGGTCCCCCCCCTTCAGGATCTAATGCTTGATGAGGTGGAGCTGATGTAAATAATAATAGCAATAAAGTGCACAATGAATGTAACGTGCTCGAATTCTCCCTAAACCATACTCTCTACTTTGTCCGCAGAAAAAGTGTCCCTGGTGCCAGAAGGTTGGCAACCCTGCTCTAAGGCATGGAGGTCAGCTCTTACTGAGACTAAGGGCAGAACTGTACTCCACTCCAATTATTTTTATCATACACTGATGCAATCTTTCTTAAGAGCACCCTTCCTTGTAGGTAATCAGGAAAGGTGCAATTGCCAATTAAAGCTATCTCAGATTTGGCCATTTTAATTAGCCTCCTTCCTATTTAAAATAATTATTTTCAGGTAAATGTGCAGTTTCTCTTCCAGCCACTTCCCCCTCTCTCCTCCAGGAAGGAATCTGGGTGCTCAATAGCTATCAGGGGTCTCAGATCTGCATGAAGGTCCTTCAGAAGTTCCCTGGGTCACTGCCAGTGTCTACAGTGAAAGTGGCCCTTGTCCACNAGGAGATCCAACCAGTCCATCCTAGAGGAGATCAGTCCTGGGTATTCATTGGAAGGACTGATACTGAAGCTGAAACTCCAATACTTTGGCCACCTCATGTGAAGAGTTGACTCATTGGAAAAGACTCTGATGCTGAGAAGGATAGGGGGCAGGAGGAGAAGGGGACAACAGAGGATGAGATGGCTGGATCCCATCACCAACTCGATAGACATGACTTCTAGTCAACTCTGGGATTTGGTGATAGACAGTGAGGCCTGGTATGCTGTGATTCATGGGGTCGCAAAGATTCGGACACTACTGAGCAACTGAACTGAACTGAGCTGAACACTCTCGCAAAGTAATGCTCAAAATTCTACACGCTAGGCTTCAACAGTATGTGAACTGAGAATTTCCAGATGTTCAAGCTGGATGAAATTGCCAATCCACTGGATCATAGAAAAGGCAATAGAATTCCAGAAAAACATCTACATCTGCTTCATTGATTATGCTAAAGCTTTTCACTGTGTGGATCACAACAAACTGTGGAAAATTGTTAATGAGACGGGAACACCAGATTACCTTACCTGCCTCCTGAGAAACCTCAAGAAACAACACTTAGAACTGGACATGGAACAATGTACTGGTTTCAATGGGGAAAGGAATGTGTCAAGGTTGTATATTGTCACCTTGCTTATTTAACTCATATGCAAAGTACAACATGAGAAATGCCAGGCTGGATGAAGCACAAGCTTGAATCAAGATTGCTGGGAGAAATATCAATAACCTCAGGTATGCAGATAACACCACCCTCATGAAGAGGAACTAAAGAGCCTCTTAATGAAATTTAAATACTAGAGTGAAAGAGCTAGCTTGAAACTCAGCACTCAAAAAACAAAGATCATGGCATCTGGTCCCAGCACTTCATGGCAAGNATCAAGATTGCTGGGAGAAATATCAATAACCTCAGGTATGCAGATAACACCACCCTCATGAAGAGGAACTAAAGAGCCTCTTAATGAAATTTAAATACTAGAGTGAAAGAGCTAGCTTGAAACTCAGCACTCAAAAAACAAAGATCATGGCATCTGGTCCCAGCACTTCATGGCAAGTAGATGGGGAAACAATGGAAAAAGTGAGAGACTTTATTTTCTTGGGCTCCAAAATCACTGCAGATGGTGACTGCAGCCATGAAATTAAAAGACGCTTGCTTCTTGGAAGAAAAGTTATGACCAACCTAGACAGCATATCAAAAAGCACAGACATTACTTTGCCAACAAAGTTATGTCTAGTCAAAGCTATGATTTTTCCATTAGTCATGTGTGGATATGAGAGCTGGACCATCAAGAACGCTGAGCACTCTCAAGGACACTCTTGAGAGTCCTTTGGACTGCAAGGAGGTCAAACGAGTGAATCCTAAAGAAAGTCTGTCCTGCATATTCATTGGTAGGACTGATGCTGAAGCTGTAGCTTCAATACTGTGGCCACTTGATGGGAAATACTGACTCATTATAAAGGACTCTGATGCTGGGAAAGATTGAAGGCCAGAGGAGAAGAAGATGACAGAGAATGGGATGGTTGGATGTCGTCACCGACTTGATGGACATGAGTTTGACCAAGCTCTGGGAGTTGGTGACGGACAGGGAAGCCTGGCATGCTGCAGTCCACGGGGTTTCAGAGAGTCGGACACAGCTGAGCAACTGAACTGAACTGAATCTATTTTGAGTTTTTTATATATATATATATATATATGGTGTTAGAGAATAATCTACCTACGTGACGTCTTTGGGGTTGCACAGAGTCGGACACGACTGAAGTGACTTAGCAGCAGCAGCAGAAAATAATCTAATTTCACTATTTTACATGTAACTGTCCAGTTTTCCAGCATCACTTATTGAAAAGGCTATCATTTCTCCACTGTGTAATTTTGCCTCCTTTGTTTGAATTAATTGACTCTGCTTGTATGCTTATTTCTGGTCTTGACTCTGTTAATCTTTGTGTCTTTTGTGTGTGTGTGTGTGTGTGTGTGTGTGCGCGTGCCAGTACCATACTGTTCTGATATTTGCAGCTTTATAGTACAATCTGAAGTCCAGGAGCATGACTACCCCAACTTTGTTGCTTTTTCTGAAGATTCTGTTAGCTGCTCAGGGTCTTTGTGTATCTATAAAAATGTTAAGATTATCTGTTCCACTTTTGTGAAAAATGTCCTTGGAATTTTGATGGGGATTGCAATGAACCTGGGTATTGCCTAGGTAGTATGGTCAATTGAACAATATTAAATCTTCCACTCTATGAATATTGTATATCTTTCCATTTTTGTTGTCTTCAGTTTCTGTCATCAATTTCTTATCGTTTTCACATTATCAGTCTTTTATCTCCTTTGGTAGGTTTATCCCTAAGTCTTTTACTGCAATCGTAAATGAGAATGTTTCCTTGATTTCTCTTTCTGACAGTTTATTGTTAGTATACAGGAATGCAACAGATTTGTGTATATTAATTTTGTATCCTACAGCTTTACTGAATTCATTGATGGGACTAATAGTTCTCTGTTGGCATCTTTAGGATTTTCTATGTTTAAAATGTCATCTGCAGACAGTGAGGATTTAAGGGAAGAGCTGTCTAATCTTTTAGGGTAATTCCTATAGAGAGAAGGGGGGAGACTTTTGCCCATGAATTGCTGGATCTTGTACTCTGTCCTCAGTGGACACCCTAGGCCAGTTATGGCACTGAGATGTGCACATGTGTGAGAAATGAAAGTATTGAGCATAAAGATATGCAAAATTGGTAACCCATCACAGTGCTCTCTTGGCCAGAATTCATCCCAAGGGTTGTGAAACTGTCTTTACACTAAGAACTCTGATGGCCAGGTGGCACTCAGCAAGGATGAACCACAGGACCACCACAGCAGATCAGCTTTCAATAGCAAGTCTCTGCCTCACTGAGTGGAGAAGGCAATGGCAACCTACTCCAGTACTCTTGCCTGGAAAATCCCATGGATGGAGGAGGCTGGTAGGCTGCAGTCCATGAGGTCGCTAAGAGTCAGGTACGACTGAATGACTTCACTTTCATTTTTCACTTTCATGCATCGGAGAAGGAAATGCCAACCCACTCCAGTATTCTTGCCTGGAGAATCCCAGGGACAGAGGAGCCTGGTGGGCTGCCATCTATGGGGTTGCACAGAGTTGGACACAACTGAAGCAACTTAGCAGCAGCAGCAGCAGCAGCCTCACTGAGAAGCCATGCCTGCAGTGGACTTCACGCATGCCCATTCTCTCCCTTTTTGGATTGCCTGACAAACTACCACCTCCATAATTTTCAGGAAAAAATAAGATCCAGGCAGATGTGCAAATAAATACAGTGTTAACATTATGGAGCTCTTACTATGTGCCAGATTCTAGTCTATACACTATACTTAGATTCTATTATCATTACCATTTTACAGAAAAGGGAATTAGAGGCTAAAAGCTAATTAATTTTCCAAGCTACTGTTACATGGCAGAATTAGGACTCAAAACCTAGAAGTCTGATTCTAGAAACTGGGCTATGAACCACTGGTCATTCTTTTAGGGGGATAATTAATTACAAAAACTAATATTGTAACTATATTTCTAACTCTTTGGAAATTCCTAGCTAATTTTAAAAAGCATTCATGAATTGGAAATTGTCTATTAGGATGTTTTAACCTTAACCATACCTCTACTCCCTTCCCAGATATCTGTATCTGGGCAAAGATATTTTTATCAGTAGTAAACTGATGTTTCTTCTTTTCATTCTATCTTGAGATATTTTTAGAAGAATATATATATGAATAAATGGGACCTAATAAAACTTAAAAGCTTTTGCATGGCAAAGGAAACAGTAAACAAGATGAAAGCACAACCCTCAGGATAGAAGAAAATAATAGCAAATGAAGAAACTGACAAAGGGTTAATCTCTAAAATATATAAGATAGACATGCAGCTCAATATCAGAAAAACAAACAACCCTACCAAGAAATGGGCAGAAGACATCAATAGATATTTTTCCAAAGAAAACATAGAGATGGCCAACAAACATATGAAAAATACTCTATATTGCTCATTATCAGAGAAATGCAAATCAAAACTCCATTGAGGTATCACCTCACACCAGTCAGAAAGGCCACTGTCAAAAAACCTACAAACAATAAAAGCTGGAGAGGATGTGGAGAAAAGGGATCTCTCTTGCACTGTTGGTGGGAATGTAAATTGATACAGCCACTATAATGAACAGTATGAGAATTCCTTAAAAATCCAGGAATAAAACTACCATATGACCCAAGAATCTTACTACTGGGTGCAAACCCTGAGAAAACCAAAATCACATGTACCCCAATGTTCACTGCAGCACTATTCACAATAGCTAGGATATGGACGCAACTTAGATCCCTACTGACAGATGAATGGATAAAGAAAATGTGGTACATATATACAAGGGAATATTACTCAATTCTGATAAGGGACGAAATTGGGTCATTTCTACAAATGATATGGATGAACCTAGAGTCTGTCATATAGAGTTAAGTAAGTCAGAAGGAGAAAAGCAAATGCCATATATTAATGCATCTATATGATATGAAGAGCTGACTCATTGGAAAAGACCCTGATGCTGGGAAAGACTGAGGGCAGGAGAAGGGTCAACAGAGGATAAGATGGTTGGATGGCATCACTGACTTAATGGACATGGGTTTGGGTGGACTCTGGGAGTTGGTGATGGACAGGGAGGCCTGGTGTGCTGTGGTTCATGGGGTCACAGAGTCAGACACGATTGAGTAGCTGAACTGAACTGATGAAATCTAGAAAACTGGTACCTATGAACCTATGTGCATGGCAGTAATAGAGACACAGATGTGGAGAATGGACTTCTGGACACAGTGGGAGAAAGAGAGGGTGGGACAAATAGAGTAGCAATGCCATATATACAATACCATGGATAAAATAGGTAGCTAGTGGGAAGCTGCCACATAACACCAAGAGCTCAGCTCTGCGCTCTTTGATGACTTTGAGTAGTGGGATGAGGGGTGGCGGGGGCATTTCAGAGGGAGGAGATCTATGTATACGTATAGCTGATGCACATAGTTGTACAGCAGAAACCAACAAAACACTGTAAAGCAATTAACTTCCAATTTAAAAAATATATATGTATATAAATATATATGTATAGGTGTTAAAATGTATCTTTAAAAAGAGAAATCCTTTATTCTTATGAAAATCTTCCTACTTACAAGCATGCCATTTAGTTCATATTAAACAAACATCAGTCATACAATATTACTTATTTTGTAATGTGTTATGGGCCACTCTGATCTTCTGGCCTTCTGGTATTTAAATGACCATCCACAATTCAATGTTAGAGTTGATAGCAACTGGTTTCTTTTTATTGCCTTGGCTCCAGCAAAACTAAAACCCACCTAAGAACACGAGGTACTTAAAAAGCTTTACAGTGCATGGCTCTTCTTAAGAAAAGCATAAATATTTAAGATCTGAAATTTATTTATGATTGTTCTTTCATAAGCCATCAAAAACTTGAATTATTCCAAATAAATCTACTAAAGATACTTGCAATGGGTACTTAACTAAATTTTTCTTATTTTGTTGTTTAGTTTGCCATTTCCTTGCTAAACTGCAATAGTCCCTTGTTATTCTTTTTATTTAATAGTTATTTCTAATCTCTTACAACATCTGCTTGCAGCCTCACTGTTAATTTCAGGCAAAATGAAAATGCATTTAGAATATTCCATTTTGATTAGAATGATCAAGACACAGTAAAAATGACTGCTCAGATACCCAGAGGGACCTGAAATTCAAACTTCAATCAAATAGGACTTAGTTTGTCAGCTGTTTTTTGAACAAAAATAGTCCCACCTTGATTGTAAATTTCACAGCTACCAAAAATAAGCAAGATTATCATAGATTTCATAGTAGAATATATAACCATAAAGGCAACTGCCAAACAACTCAATCACAAACTATGATGAAACCTGATGTAAAACTCTTAACTTGAAGCTATTTTCTACATGCCAGATGTACCCTTTGTTATTTAAAAGGAGAAAAGTATAAAGTTAATTATAGTAAAATCTAAAACGTAAAGAATCTAAATGTAAGAATATGTGATTTTTATATTGCTCAGCAGAGGATTTGCATATATGAGTTTTAAAGAAAATCTACCCACTTGGTCAAATTATGAATATGATTACAAGTTACTGGTTCTTCCCTACAGTCTACCTATAGAGTATTTAAGCACTTTCCTTTTCTCCTTAAAAGAGAGACTTTTAAAAGGTAATGTGCCATCCACTACACATTTACTGGAATTAAGATATCCAGAGTAAAGCGTTCTTTCCTGACTGTATTAATTGTATTCATGCACTGAACATCCATAATCTATGAGGCCATGGCGATGACAAAGGCAAGTGAGACACTACACCAGGGACTTCCCTGGTGGTCCAGGGGTTAAGAATCTGCCTTGCAGTGCAGAGGACACGAGCTTGATCCCTGGTTGGAGAAGTCCTCACATGCTATGGAGCTACTGAGACCACACGCCACAATTAGAGAGTACATGCACTACAACAAAATATCCCACCTGCCATAATTAAGACCTGGCACAGCCAATAACTAACTAAATAAACGTTTTTCTTTTTTTAAAAGACACTATGTCTTTAAGAAACTCATTATCTCATGGGAAAGACAAATATATAAACAAGTGACTATAACAACAATGTAATGAAATATTTCAGTGAAGAGATGGACGTAGTTGTTGAGAAGCAGAGGGGAGAGAAACACGCAGTTTAACTCTAGGGTGAGTCATGTAGTTACAAACAGGGTTAGTCTGAGACACGATCAGACATCAGACCCAGTGGGGAGCTGGAAAAGCAGACCATATGGCTGGAAAATTGTCCTTCTCTAATAAACAGTGACACAGAAATTGATTTCAACGTGTTGTATTTTTTCCTTGTGGCTATAACCTACTAATTCTTCTAAAATATATTCTGCTTTCCAACCGTATGTGGAAGCTCCTACAATATTTAAAATGAGGATTCTGAAAAGTTTGAAGGAAGGCTTCTCTGTGGCTGAAGCTTCTATTTTGTTTGGCAGAAGTAAGCGAAAGATCATTTTTATTCATATGTATTTACTTACAAGTCTTTATCTAGAAAAATGAACAGAATGAATCCAGGTAGATTCTCACTGCTAAAGAGTGCCAGGCATGAAGACAAACAACCTAATCTATCAATACAATGGGCTCCAGGAGGTCTGGAAGAATGATTCCTCAGTCCTGTGATTCTTTGGGGGAAATTCAGACCCTTGTCCAGCATATAAGAAAGCCCCTCCTACTCTGAACACCCTCCAGCTTCTAGGAAAAGGAGCCTGATTGGACAGGGCAGTGAAGTGGGGAGGCTGGGATACATGGATCACTGCCCATTGCTGAACACTTGGCCTCGTGGATAACAGGACGAGCTTCACCACCAACCAGATGCCAACAACAACAGGAATGATCTAACTGACACAAGCTGCTAAACTCTCAGAGGAGGTTGTCTGTGTTTCCCTAAGTTAGCAATCCACCATACCTAACACTCAATTTCTTTCTGACCTCTTTTCTTGTTATTCGCATCTCCAGGTATTCTTGATTTCTTTCCAATTCTTCACCTCTGTCTTTCCAAAAATGAGAGTCCAACTGAATCAGTTACTAATACTGAACACTTGAATTGAAGAGAATTCCAGATCTAGGCCAATTAATAGGTCCCTGTTCTTTTCCCTGGTGGCTCAGCTTATAAAGAATCCACCTGCAATGTGGGAAACATGGGTTTGATCCCTGGGTTGGGAAGATCTCCTGGAGAAGGGAAAGGCTACCCACTCCAGTATTCTGGCCTGGAGAATTCGATAAACTATAGTTCATGGGATTGCAAAGAGTCGGACATGACTGAGTGACTTTCACTCACTCACTCCCTTGTGTAGATTACGTAACATTTTACTATATTCCAGGGAACACTGCTTCTAGGAGAGGTTAATCAGTTTGTTCTGCATTAAAAAAGCTAGGGAAAATTCATACCTGTTGGAAACTCACAATGTGGACTTGAATATAAAGACTCTAAAGTGTTTCAATAAGAAAAAAAAAAAACCTTTTTAACTGTATTGAATTGTTAAAGGAATCTCTTTTAAGATAAGAGTTTATTTTTGTCTTGAAAACTTTTTATTGCACCGAACACTTAAAAGCGTGTCCACAAAGAACTTAACCTTTAGTTTGGGAAGCACTGCTTGAGATGGCTTCAACTAGAATATTGAGACCTGCTTCCATGAGTTGGGGGCTGAGGGTCAGAGATACATGACACATACTCAGCAGTTTATATGTCAGGATCCACTGGTGGACATTTGCCTCGAACAAGAGCTTGTAGTCATGGCAGGAACTCTGAATTCTGTCAATCCCACTCTAGGCAAACCCCATAAACAACGAGAGAATGACTTAGAAAGAACTTGGTTACAGAGTCACCAAGGAAGAGGATTAAGTTATGTGATACAAGAGCCAGCTCAGGTTTCTGAAGTCCCAACAAAGCCAAACTGTTTTTGAATAGGAAGGCAACAAGTTTCTGTCCCTCCTTAAAAGAGATGCATTCAAACCTGGGGACTTTCAGAAGCAACTAAGGTCATCTCAGGTGATTCATCCATCCATTAACTTCATTTGGATCATGCAGGTAGATGAGAAAAGTAAGAGAGAGCAGAACCTCTGTTTTGTCCTCTAGCACTCAGAATCCATCTCCTCTACCCCCAAAAAAGACACTAATGAACTTATTTGCAGGGCAGGAACAGAGAAACAGATATAGAGAACAGACTTGTGGGCATGAGGTGGGCAAAGAGAGCAGGGGACGAACTGAGAGAGTAGCACTCACATATATATACACTGCGATTTATAAAATATATAGCTAATGGGAAGCTGCTGTATAGCACAGGAAGCTCAACTCAGTGATCTGTGATGACCTAGAGGGGTGGGATGGAGAACGGGGTAGGAGGGAGGCCCAAGAAGGAGGGGATATAAATACACATATAGCTGATTCACACTGTAGTACAACAGAAACTAACACAGCACTGTAAAGCAACTATACTTCCATTAAAAAATATATATATATATATATCCATCTTTCATTTATAATTATATAAAATGCTTTTCCCCCCCTCTTTTCCTTTTCTTTTTTTAGGTAAAGTGTTGCTTTGAATATAGAATAAATAATGCAATTATTTGGTGGTATGAGGGAGGATTAAAATAAAACTATCAGTATTATTCAGAGAAGGGAATGGCAACCCACTCCAGTACTCTTGCCTGAAAAATCCCATGGATGGAGGAGCCTGGTAGGCTACAGTCCATGGGGTCGCGAGGAGTTGAACACAACTGAGCGACTTCACTTTCACTATCATGCATTGGAGGAGGAAATGGCAACCCACTCCAGTGTTCTTCTCTGGAGAATCCCAGGGACAGGCGAGCCTGGTGGCCTGCCATCTAAGGGGTCGCACAGAGTCAGACACAACTGAAGCGACTTAACAGCAGCAGTATTATTGAAAGGCCATTCTTAAATAAAACGTAGTTGGCACCATTTATCTCCATGCTGTTCCACCTTCAACCTGTCTTACCTGCATCCAGGGCTTCCGCCTCCCTCCCATGTGTTCAGTGTCCTCGTGTTGTAAGTCACCCAGAGTCCCATGCTCTGAGTCTCTACATTTCACCTATTTCCTAAACTCTATCAAGACTCACTCATCCAATGCTTCATTCTATCAGAACTCTTTTCTATTTAGCTGGAAATCATCCTTAGTAAAAAATGTCTGCTAAAATGATAATCTACTCTGCTTATGCACAGTTGGGTAGTCTTTAATTTTACTGACAAATAAACTGAAACTTTGGATGCCATGACTTGCTTGAAGTCTCAGAAATATTGTTTGTGTCCAGGTGAAAATACAGTACTTCATTGCATGGCAATTTAAAAATATATAGCACAAAAACAAACTTATGGTTATCAAAGGGGAAAGACAGGAATGGATAAATTGGGAGTTTGGTATTAACATATACGTGTCACTCAGTTGTATCCAACTCTTTAAGACCCCATGGACTGCAGCCTGCCAGGCTCCTCTGTCCATGGGATTTTCCAGGCAAGAATATTGGAGTGGGTTATTATTTCCTCCTCCAGGGGATCTTTCTGACCCAGGGGTTAAACCTTCATCTCCTGCATCTCCTGCATTGTGCTTGTGCTTAGTCAATCAGTTGTGTTCGACTCTTGCAACCCCATGGACTACAGCCCACCAGGTTGCTCTGTCCATGGTGACTCTCCTGGCAAGAATACTAGAGTGGGTTAACATTTCTTCCTCCAGGGGATCTTCCCAACCCAGGGATCAAACCCAGGTCTGCCGCAGTGCAGGTGGATTCTTTACCATCTGAGCCACAAGGGAAGCCCCACTAACATATACACACTACTACATTTAAAACAGATAACAGCAAGGGCCTACTGTATAGCACTGGGAACTCTACTCAATGTTTTGTAATATCCTATAAGGGAAAATAATCTGAAAAAATATACATACATAGATATGTATATCCATGTATGTATGTATATATATATATATATACATATATATGTATACATAACTGAATCACCATGGTGTAGATCTACACTATGGTGTAGATAAAAGAAACTAAGATGATATTGTAAATTAACTATACTTCAATAATAAATAAAAAAAATCAGAAATATATTAAATATATGACTTTGATGTTCAATGTTAAGCACATATCTTATTAATTACTTACTTAAGTTATTAAATGGCACCTAAACTCATGTTCAGCCATTTGACTTTTTTAAAAAAATATAAATTTATTTACTTTAATTGGAGGCTAATTACTTTACAATATTGTATTGGTTTTGCAATACATTGACATGAATCTGCCACAGGTATACATGTGTTCCCCATCCTGAACCCCTCTCCCACCTCCCTCGCCATACCATCCCTCTGGGTCATCCCAGTACACAGGCACTGAGCATCCTGTATCATGCATCAAACCTGGACTGGTAATTTGTTTCATATATGGTAATATACATGTTTCACTGACATTCTCCCAAATCATCCCACCTTCGCCCTCTCTCACAGAGTCCAAAAGACTGTTCTATACATCTGTGTCTCTTTTGCTGTCTCGCATACAGGGTTACAGTTACCATATTTCTAAATTCCATATATATGTGTTATTATACTGTATTGGTGTTTTTCTTTCTGGCTTACTTCACTCTGTATAACTGGCTCCAGTTTCATCCACCTCATTAGAACGGATTCAAATGTATTCTTTTTAAT
Source organism: Neotragus moschatus (assembly GCA_006410615.1). Classification (NCBI taxonomy): domain Eukaryota; kingdom Metazoa; phylum Chordata; class Mammalia; order Artiodactyla; family Bovidae; genus Neotragus; species Neotragus moschatus. The sequence goes on along the minus strand of SJYA01000394.1, from coordinate 526,469 downwards.
GGCTGAGTAATACGCCATTGTGTATATGTACCACCTCTTTCTTATCCATTCTTCTGCTGGTGGACATCTAGGTTGCTTCCATGTCCTGGCTATTGTAAATTGTGCTGCGATGAACATTGGGTACACGTGTCTCTTTCCATTCTGGTATCTCTTCCTCTTTTGTTTGGTTTGGTGGGCATTTATCCTGTTCCTTTGCCTGCTTGGTATTTCTCTGTCTCTTCATATTGTTTATATTGCTGTGTTTGGGGTGGCCTTTCTGTATTCTGGCAGTTTGTGGAGTTCTCTTTATTGTGGAGTTTCCTCATTGTGGGTAGGGTTGGACTGGTGACTTGTCAAGGTTTCCTGGTTAGGGAAGCTTGTGTCAGTGTTCTGGTGGGTGGAGCTGGGTTCGTTCTCTCTGGAGTGCAATGAAGTGTCCAGTAATGAGTTATGAGATGTCAGTGGGTTTGGTGTGACTTTGGAAAGCCTGTATATTGAAGCTCAGGGCTATGTTCCTGTGTTGCTGGAGAATTTGTATGGTGTGTCTTGCTCTGGAACTTGTTGGCCCTTGGGTGGTGCTTGGTTTCAGTGTAGGTATGGAAGTGTTTGATCAGATCCTATCGATTAATGTTCCCTGGAGTCAAGAGTTCTCTGGTGTTCTCAGGATTTGGACGTAAGCCTCCTGCCTCTGGTTTTCAGTCTTATTCTTAGAGTAGCTTCAAGACTTCTCCATCTATACAGCACCGATGATAAAACATTTCCTTTGGAAGACAATGGGCTGCTTTTCTGGGTGCCTGATGTCTTCTGCCAGCATTCAAAAGTTGTTCTGTGGAATTTACTCAGTGTTCAAATGTTCTTTTGATGAATTTGTGGGGAAGAAAGTGGTCTCCTCGTCCTATTCCTCTGCCATCTTAGGACCGCCCTCCCATTTGACCTTTAAATGTTGGAGTTCTTCTGGGCTTGGTCTTAAGCATTCATCTCTTCTCACTTAACATACTCTCTTAGACTAGCAGATCACACTCACTTTTTGAATTTGTACCTCAGACCTTTCCATTTAGCCCCAGCTCCCTAAGCATCTCCTCCAGAGTATTTGTTTCATGCTAGGTAAACATGACATGTCCAAAGTAAAATTAATGATCTTCTTTGCATCTTGCCCCACTCTAAATGCTAACTCACTGTGGAATCACCATCAATGCTATCCTTGCTCAAGCCAGAAACCTGAGTGCTGTCCTAAATACTTCTCTTGTTTTACTTCCTTATTCAATTAATCTTGAATATTCTACTTTTTAAATATGTCTGCAGCATATCCTTTTCTATTTCCACTGTTGTCTTGATAATCAAAGCCACTTGCCTATCTTCAATGGATCATGAAATCAGCCTCTTACCTCGTCTCTCTTACTCCTGTCATCCTTCCTCTCAATTTATTCTCCATAGTGCTGTTAGAGTGATCTTTTTAAAACAAAAATCTAATCATGCCACTCTGTAGCCAAATACTGCATTGCTTCCATCGTAACGTCTAAGTACATTATTACCACGGCTTACATGCTCCCCTATGAGCCTCCTTCCATTGCCACTGGTGTAGCTTTACTTCCAACACTCTATTTCCAACTACAGTCAAAGTAGTTATATTTCAATTATTCCACTGCAGTAAACAACATCCTTACATACAGATTTACACATACTATTTCCTTTGTTGGAACTATCTTGTCTCCTATTCTTGACCAATCAAATTCCTTTCCTCCTCTCTCCACATCATTACACTCACTCATTTCACTCTGAACTTTACATTTATAACACTTATAAGAATAAGAATTGCTAAAAATATGTTGGTTCAGTACATAATTGCATCATTAAATTAAAAGATCTGTATTGTTTGTTGTTCTCCATTTTATCCCTGGTACCTTGGAACATAGCAGGCTATCAAATAGTACTTCCTTTTGTAAATAATTTATAAGAAAATTTAACATTAAGAGACATTTTTAGTGATATTTGATAGCAATATTACTGTTTATAATCTCTAACTGTGTGTGCCATAATAAAGGTATGAGAAATATAGTTTAGCAAATAATGATTAAGAATGGCCACACCTTACGATTTATCTCAGAGTTAGCAGGCAAGAAAAGATACTTTTTTAAAAAGTAGTTCTTTTTATACCTTTAACATATTACAGTTCTTGTTGGCTTATCATTGAGCAAGATTTTGAAAAAGCATGGACTCATTTTAAAAATCAGAGAATAGAAACTTGAAATAACTATCACAAGTAACTACCTGGGTATTCAAGAGTCAAAGAAAAATGGTCTCAATAAAATGTTGAACACAGCAGGCAATGGCAATAGCCTACTTTGAAACTGTAACTGGAAGCAGAGTTTCCAGTAAGTGGGTCAGACAGTTTTGCCCTCCTGGCATAAGTTTTTAAGGCAATTGAGAGATTCATGAATTAAAGATAGACCTTTCTAAAATATTACAAATCTATAGCCATCACCTGGCACATTATTTAACAAATTGCCAAGGATTTTCATGAACTCTGTACATGCCAGGCATGATTCTTACAAACAGCACTGGGGTACTATTTCCGGCTGGCTTTAATCAACTGAAAAGGAATGCAATCAGCACCACAAATTAATAATATTCCTTTTCATGGTCATTTTGTTCCATAAAGAAATGACAAATGGGTAAAAAAAAAAAAAAACAGTGAGAAAATTCACAAAATCATGTCTCTATGAGAAAAATAAGTTAGTTTGATTTGAAGATCCCCATGATTATTTCTACATGATTTCATAAAGCAATAGACTTCAACGGATGCCTCTGAAAACATTTTTCATTTTGATCATAGAGTCAAATAAAGAGCTTTGCCACAGGACAAAATAAATCACCAATCTTACCTAAGTGTATCAGAGATTGTGGAAATAGTTAGGCAAATACGCACAGGTACACAAATTCACATTCAGAAAATTACCATTTTACATGGCAAGAAAACTATTATTTTATAGTTATTTCATACTGTTATTGATTTTTCAAGACTTTCAGATTATTATCACTTCTTAAAACCTCATGAAAAGTAAAGAACAATATTTTGTACCCAGGGATGTTCTATCAACATGCACAATTTTTTTTAATTAATTTATTTAAGTTGGAGGATAATTGCTTTACAATATTCTGATGATTTTTGCCATACATTAATATGAATTGGCCATAGGAATCAGCGAATGAAAATGGACTGGAATGGGTGAATTTACTCATATGACCACTATATCTACTACTATGGGCAGGAATTCCATAGAAGAAATGGAGTAGCCATCATAGTCAACAAAAGAGTCCGAAATGCAGTACTTGGATGTAGTCTCAAAAACGACAGAATGATATCTGTTTGTTTCCAAGGCAAAGCAATCAATATCACAGTAATCCAAGACTATGCCCCAACCAGTAATGCTGAAGTTGGATGCTTCTATGAAGACCTATAAGACCTTTTAGAAATAACTCCCCAAAAAGATGTCTTTTTCATTATAGGGGACAGGAATGCAAAAGTAGGAAGTCAAGAAATACTTGGAGTAACAGGCAAATTTGGCCTTGCAGTACAGAATGAAGCAGGGCAAAGGCTAATAGAGTTTTGCCAAGAGGACACACTAGTCATAGCAAACACCCTCTTCCAACAAGACAAGGGAAGACTCTACACATGGACATCACCAGATGTTCAACAGTGAAATCAGAATGATTATATCCTTTGGCAAAAGATGGAGAAGCTCTATATAGTCAGCAAAAACAAGCCTGGGAGCTGACTGTGGTTTAGATCATGAACTTCTTAGTGTCAAATTCAAACTTAAATTGAAGAAAGTGGGGAAAACCACTAGACCATTCAGGTATGACCTAAATCAGACTCCTTATGATTATACAGTGGAAGTTACAAAGAGATTTAAGGGACTAGATCTGATAGAGTGCCTGATGAATTATGGATGGAGGTTCATGACATTGTATAGGAGACAGGGATCAAGACCACTCTGAAGAAAATGAAATGCAAAAAAAGCAAAATGGCTATCTGAGGAGGCCTTAGAAACAGCTGTGAAAAGAAGAGAAGCAAAAAGCAAAGGAGANGCACAATTGCACTCATCACACAATCTAGTAAATTAATGCTCAAAAATTCTCCAAGCCAGGCTTCAGCAAAACATGAACCATGAATTCTCAGGTGTTCAAGCTGGATTTAGAAAAGGCAGAGGAAACAGAGATCAAATTGCCAGCATCCGTTTGGTCATTGAAAAAGCAACAGTTCCTGAAAAACATCTATCTGCTTTATTGACTATGCCAAAGCCTTTGACTCCATAGATCACAATAAACTGTGGAAGATTCTGAAAGAGATGGGAATACCAGACCACCTGACCTGACTCTTGAGAAATCTATATGCAGGTTAGGAAACAACAGTTAGAACTGGAGATGGAACAACAGACTGGTTCCAAATAGGAAAAGGAGTAGGTCAAGGCTGTATATTGTCACCCTGCTTATTTAACTTCTATGCAGAGTACATCATGAGAAACGCTGAACTTGAAGCACAAGCTGGAATCAAGCTTGCTGGGAGAAAACTCAATAATTTCAGATATGCAGGTGACACCACCCTTATTGCAGAAAGTGAGGAAGAACTAAAGAGCCTCTTGATGAAAATGAAACAGGGGAGTGAAAAAGTTTGCTTAGGTCTCAACACAGAAAACCAAGATCATGGCATCTGGTCCTATCACTTCATGGCAAACAGATGGGCAAACAGTCAAAACAGTGGCTGACTTTATTTTGGGGGGCTCTAAAATTATTGCAGATAGTGACTGCAGCCATAAAATTAAAAGATGCTTACTCCTTGGAAAGAAAGTTATGACCAACCTAGACAGCATATTGTAAAGCAGAGACATTACTTTGTCAATAAAGGTCCATCTAGTCAAAGCTATGGTTTTCCCAGTAGTCACGTATGGATATGAGAGTTGGACTATAAAGAAAGCTGAGCACCAAAGAATAATGCTTTTTAACTGTGGTGTTAGAAAAGACTCTTGCATGTTCCTTGAACTGCAAAGAGATCCAACCAGTCCATCCTAAAGGACGTCTGTCCTGAGTGTTTATTGGAAGGACTGATGTTGAAGCTGAAATTCCCAAACTTTGGCCACCTGATGAGAAATGTTGACTCATTGGAAAAGACTCGATGCTGGGAAAGATTGATAGCAGGAGAAGGGGATGATGGAGGATAAGATGGTTGGATAACATTACTGACTTGATGGACATGAGTTTGGGTAAACTCCAGGAGTTGGTGGTGGACAGGGAGGCTTTGCATGCTGTGGTCCATGGGGTTGCAAAGAATCAGACACGATTTCAGAAAACTAAGATAATGGCATCTGGTCCCATCACTTCATGGGAAATAGATGGGGAAACAGTGGAAACAGTGGCTGACTTTATTTTTCTGGGCTCCAAAATCACTGCAGATGGTGATTGCAGCCATGAAATTAAAAGATGCATACTCTTTGGAAGGAAAGTTATGACCAACCTAGATAGCATATTCAAAAGCAGAGACATTAATTATTTTGCCAACAAATGTCCATCTAGTCAAGGCTATGGTTTAACCAGTGGTCATGTATGGATATGAAACTTGGACTTAAAGAAAGCTGAGCACTGAAGAATTGATGCTTTTGAACTGTGGTGTTGGAGAAGACTCTTGAGAGTCCCTTGGACTACAAGGAGATCCAACCAGTCTATCCTAAAGGAGATCAATCCTGGGTGTTCACTGGAAGGACCGATGTTGAAGCTGAAACTCCAATACTTTGGGCACCTGATGTGAAGAGCTGACTCATTTGAAAAGACCCTGATGCTAGGAAAGATTGAGAGCAGGAGGAGAAGGGGATGACAGAGGATGAGATGATTGGATGGCATCACCAACTCAGTGGAAGTGGGTTTGGGTGGATTCCAGGAGTTGGTGATGGACAGGGAGGCCTGGCGTGCTGCAGTTCATCCAGTCTCAGAGTCGGACATGACTGAGTGACTGAACTGAACTGATACATTTTTCCCTTCCATACTGAACCCCCCTTCCACCTCCCTCTCTATCCTATCCCTCCAGGTTGTCACAGAGCACCAGCTTTGGGTCCCCTGCTACATACGTCAAACTTGTACTGGTTATCTATTTTATCTAAATTTTCAAGACAATAGAATGAAAACCCCAGGATTAGGTTCCAGTGCCTTGACTTTGACCTTAATTAAGTTATACTTCTTTTGCCCACCACTCCCTAAGTAAAACTTGAAATGTTAAAAAAAAAAAAAAAAAGAGGTATTCTTAGACATGGGATAATGAACTATTCTATCTAGCTCATGAAATATGACCACTGTTTCAGAAAGACACTTTGATTTAACGTGCATTGGCAGACAATGCAAAAATTACGAGTGGCCCTTATGTGATACACGCATATACTGATACTGCAAAGCTTGAATTACTCATTTNTATTCTTAGACATGGGATAATGAACTATTCTATCTAGCTCATGAAATATGACCACTGTTTCAGAAAGACACTTTGATTTAACGTGCATTGGCAGACAATGCAAAAATTACAAGTGGCCCTTATGTGATACACGCATATACTGATACTGCAAAGCTTGAATTACTCATTCGTTTATCTCATAAAGCATAGTCTGGTGCAACATAAGGGCATTTCTAGCAAAATCCATGGAGACATAATCTGTAACTGTTTAAAATGATAAAAGGCTAAAAAAATGGATGGAACACAGCATATCAAGGGCATATGATTAACAGCATTCAGGAAATCAAAAACTAGAGAAAACACCAAGTAAAAAGCATGAGTCTAAACATCTGGCCCTGCAGTTATGAATATTTTCACTATGCATTCAGTGGCGAACAATTGCTTTTTAGTTAGTAACTCAGGCTTCTCTTTTGACACCACCTTGTATTCCCTGAATCTATATGGTCTATTGGTGACATTTTAATCATATCTTTTGTTGAGTGTCTACAGCAATTGGATAGCTGTGAAATTATGCATTTGATTCTATCACAGTATCGTTCTTCACATGAGAGCACTTAAGATGGATCAAATGCCTCCACACAGACTTTTCCACATTGCTGAATTAACACAAACAAAATGATGAATGGTCCAATTTAACTGTAGCTACTGTGAAATGCCAGGCTAGATTCCCTGAGTAATGCCACTTGTATACATGCCACACCCTACAACAACAAAAAAACAAATCAATTGATTAAAAATGGGCAAAATAAGTGGATAGATATTTCTCGAAAGAAAATACATAAATGGCCAATAAGCATATCAAAAGCTGTCCAACATTACTAGTGATCAGGGAAATGCTCATCAAAACCACCATGAAATTCTCCTCACACTCACCAGGATGGTCACTATCAAAAACAAAACAAAAACCAAAGTGAATACAAGCTTGGTGAGGTTGTAGAGAAACTGGCACCCTTGTATACCATTGGTAGGGATATAAAAGGGTGCAACCACTAAAGAAAACAGGAGAGCAACTCCTTAGAAAGCTAAAAATAGAATTACCATACAGCCCAACAATCTCATATCTGTATATATATATCCAAAAGAATTGAAAATAGGATCTTGAAAAGATTTTTGCATATTTTTTCACTGTAAAATTAATCACAACAGCCACAATGTAGAAACAACCAAAATGTTCACTGGCAGGTGAATAAAGAAAATGTGGTTTATTATGCGGTATATATACAATATTACTCAGCCTTAAAAAAGAAGAAAATCATGTTAGATGTTACAACATAAATGAACTTTGAGGACATTATGTTAAGTGAAATAAATTGATCACAAATGGATAATCACTACATGATTCTACTTCAAGGAGGTTTTTAAAGTAGTCAAACATAGGAACAGAAATTAGAATGGTGGTTGCCAGGGGCTGAAGGGAGGGGATGAGGGGAGTAGTTTTTCCTTGTGTATAATGTTCAGAAGCCATGAAATTAAAAGACACTTGGTCCTTGGAAGAAAAGCTATGGGACAAATCCTGACAGGATATTGAAAAGCAGAGACATCACTTGGCCAACAATGGTCCGTCTAGTCAAAGCTATGGTTTTTCCAGTAGTCATGTATGGATATGAGAGTTGGACTATAAAGAAGGCTGAGCACTGAAGAATTGATGTTTCCAAACTGTGATGTTGGAGAAAAACTTTTGAGAGTCCCTTGGAGAGCACGAAGATCAAACTAGTTAATCCTAGAGGAAATCATTCCTGAATATTCATTGGAAGGACTGATGTTGAAGCTGAAGCTCCAATGGTTTGGCCACCTGGTGCCAAGTACAGACTTATTGGAAAAGACCCTAATGCTGGGAAAAATTAAGGGCAGGAGGAGAAGGGAGGAGCAGGATGAGATGGTTGGATGGCATCACCGACTCAATGGGCATGAATTTGAGCAAACTCCAGGCGATACTGAAGGACAAGGAAGCCTGGAGTGCTGCAGTCCATGAGCTCATGAGGAGTCAGACACAACTGTGCAACTGAAAACAATAAGTGTTTCAGACTGGCAGGAAAAAAAAGTTCTAGAGATCTGCTGTACAACAATGTACATGTGGTTAACACTGCTACACTGTGCACTTAAGAGTGGTTGAGATGGCAATTTATCTGTTATGTGTGTTTTTACTACAATAAAATAAGAAGCCCCTGAAACAAACACAGAGCAGGTAAGGGAATGTACACAAGGCCAAGAAGCAGCTGACAGCACCTCAGTCTTACACAGAAACAAAGGGGCAAGTTCTCCACCCCATCTCCTCTCCACACTAAGCAACCCAGGGCACTTCATCAAGGAGGGGTTGGGTGGTACAAGCATTTACTAAATTACAAAATGAATATTTCTTATTAGATTTCTGTTATTGCTTCTTACTTTTTTCCTATTGTTTATTTATTTTTAATCAGCTAAATTTCTTGCATCCAAGATTTCATTCCTAGTTTGACAAACTACCAAGTCCACGACATCTTCATGTCCCCTCCTTCCTTCTGTTCTAATGTAGGTTATCTAGGCCTGATGAACTATGTTTCCTCGCTGTCTTTGTTTAGTTGATCTTCTTGTTCACAGTCACTACTGCTTGGACTCTATATTCAATCATTCATTCATGTTCTCTCTCTCTCCTCTTGCCCTTTAAATGTTTATCTCTAATTTTAATTGAAGGCTTCCCTGGTAGCTCAGTTGGTAAAGAATCTACCTGCAATTCAGGAGATCCCAGTTCTATTGATCATACCCTTAAATACTTAAGTAGCTTTGATTCTTATATCCCATTATTTTCCTAAGATTATTTTTCTTCTTTTTGAGGTACATCTTTGCATTTCCTTAGAGAGATCTGTGTCTAGAAAGCCCTACATATTTTTGCATGTCTAATTTTTAAAAAGCCTTATTTTCTCTTCACACAGGAATAGAACAGAGGAGTTCGGCATAAAATTCGAGGTGGCAAGTTGTTTCCCTTAGCTCTATGAGACACTGTTCCATTCTCCTGGTGTGGCCAGAATGCTGAAATGGGAAACCAAAATCATTATTTACTTTATTCTATGTGTGCTTCCTCCATTAATCCTTTTTGTGGGCGATTCCTCCATTCATTCAGTTTTCTCCCTTGCTTTGGTGATGCTGTATTTCCTTAAAGGTTCAATGACTAATAGCTATTTGGATTAGTTTGTAGTTGAATTTTTCTGTGTGACTATTGGATGTATCAATACATACAGTCTGTCTGAGGGTGGAGGTTAGAGAAGGCAAGAAATGACTTTGATGGTTTGTACTCATATCTCTTTTAAGAAGGAAGGAGTAGGAGGCTGAATATGTAGTCAAAGACCCTGGGGTCAGTCTCTGCACAGCACACTCATTCCACTTGGGTATCACCAGCTTGTCTTTCCCATATAAGCTCCCATTTACAAGGCTCCATCTTATAACTTGTCTCTCCACCACTGCTGTTTGACCCAGGCTCGAGTAGAGAGACAGGCAAGGGTCAACCCATTCTGGTTCTGTTAATAACTACATAATCTTTCATTTGCCTTGGACCACTCTCAGACTCTTTATATTCACTCTTTCCAGGTGTGTTAATTCTTATGTTATCATTAGAGAAAAATGATCCTTCCCAACTCAAGATCTTTCCTCTACATGAAGGAAGCTTTGCTAGCTGTCTAGCAAACACTTCTGGTCTATCTCTTGTCTTTAAATATCCCTCCCCTAGAGGGGAGGACATAGATTGAGGTATTCAGAATAACCTAGGCAAACCAAACACAGAGACTTCTTTTTTCCCTCACTCCAAAGTGCCTGCCTTCAGAAATCATGACATTTTTTCTGTTCTGCTATACTATGGATCTTACAAGGGCAGCAACCATATCTCTTCATGTGGGGAGGTCTGCTCCAGTCTGGTGTTGCCATGGCTGGCTGGGAGGTCTGTTTCATGCTCCTATACACAAACTCACTTGTCCCGAGATATCATATAAGCCACATTCTCCAGTATCAGTTTCAAGAAGCCAAATATGTCATTCCAAGTCTTAACCCGCTGTCTTTGTTCTCCACTGATTCAGAACTCAAGGAGTAAAGCAGACCACTGTGTATCAGACACTTTAGAGCCGAACATAGGTATTTAAGACCATTGTTTTCCATCACCTTTCTAATCTTCCATTTTAGCCATTTCTGGTCCACCAAGGAATCAATATATTGCAAAAGAATCCAACCAGTCTATCCTAAAGGAGATCAGTCCTGGGTGTTCATTGGAAGGACTGATGCTGAAGCTGAAACTCCAGTACTTTGGCCACCTCATGCAAAGAGTTGACTCATTGGAAAAGCCCCTGATGCTGGGAGGGATTCGGGGCAGGAGGAGAAGGGGACGACCGAGGATGAGATGGCTGGATG
>SJYA01000394.1:479097-514440 GCA_006410615.1 Neotragus moschatus | reverse complement strand
TATTCTTAGACATGGGATAATGAACTATTCTATCTAGCTCATGAAATATGACCACTGTTTCAGAAAGACACTTTGATTTAACGTGCATTGGCAGACAATGCAAAAATTACAAGTGGCCCTTATGTGATACACGCATATACTGATACTGCAAAGCTTGAATTACTCATTCGTTTATCTCATAAAGCATAGGCTGGTGCAACATAAGGGCATTTCTAGCAAAATCCATGGAGACATAATCTGTAACTGTTTAAAATGATAAAAGGCTAAAAAAATGGATGGAACACAGCATATCAAGGGCATATGATTAACAGCATTCAGGAAATCAAAAACTAGAGAAAACACCAAGTAAAAAGCATGAGTCTAAACATCTGGCCCTGCAGTTATGAATATTTTCACTATGCATTCAGTGGCGAACAATTGCTTTTTAGTTAGTAACTCAGGCTTCTCTTTTGACACCACCTTGTATTCCCTGAATCTATATGGTCTATTGGTGACATTTTAATCATATCTTTTGTTGAGTGTCTACAGCAATTGGATAGCTGTGAAATTATGCATTTGATTCTATCACAGTATCGTTCTTCACATGAGAGCACTTAAGATGGATCAAATGCCTCCACACAGACTTTTCCACATTGCTGAATTAACACAAACAAAATGATGAATGGTCCAATTTAACTGTAGCTACTGTGAAATGCCAGGCTAGATTCCCTGAGTAATGCCACTTGTATACATGCCACACCCTACAACAACAAAAAAACAAATCAATTGATTAAAAATGGGCAAAATAAGTGGATAGATATTTCTCGAAAGAAAATACATAAATGGCCAATAAGCATATCAAAAGCTGTCCAACATTACTAGTGATCAGGGAAATGCTCATCAAAACCACCATGAAATTCTCCTCACACTCACCAGGATGGTCACTATCAAAAACAAAACAAAAACCAAAGTGAATACAAGCTTGGTGAGGTTGTAGAGAAACTGGCACCCTTGTATACCATTGGTAGGGATATAAAAGGGTGCAACCACTAAAGAAAACAGGAGAGCAACTCCTTAGAAAGCTAAAAATAGAATTACCATACAGCCCAACAATCTCATATCTGTATATATATATCCAAAAGAATTGAAAATAGGATCTTGAAAAGATTTTTGCATATTTTTTCACTGTAAAATTAATCACAACAGCCACAATGTAGAAACAACCAAAATGTTCACTGGCAGGTGAATAAAGAAAATGTGGTTTATTATGCGGTATATATACAATATTACTCAGCCTTAAAAAAGAAGAAAATCATGTTAGATGTTACAACATAAATGAACTTTGAGGACATTATGTTAAGTGAAATAAATTGATCACAAATGGATAATCACTACATGATTCTACTTCAAGGAGGTTTTTAAAGTAGTCAAACATAGGAACAGAAATTAGAATGGTGGTTGCCAGGGGCTGAAGGGAGGGGATGAGGGGAGTAGTTTTTCCTTGTGTATAATGTTCAGAAGCCATGAAATTAAAAGACACTTGGTCCTTGGAAGAAAAGCTATGGGACAAATCCTGACAGGATATTGAAAAGCAGAGACATCACTTGGCCAACAATGGTCCGTCTAGTCAAAGCTATGGTTTTTCCAGTAGTCATGTATGGATATGAGAGTTGGACTATAAAGAAGGCTGAGCACTGAAGAATTGATGTTTCCAAACTGTGATGTTGGAGAAAAACTTTTGAGAGTCCCTTGGAGAGCACGAAGATCAAACTAGTTAATCCTAGAGGAAATCATTCCTGAATATTCATTGGAAGGACTGATGTTGAAGCTGAAGCTCCAATGGTTTGGCCACCTGGTGCCAAGTACAGACTTATTGGAAAAGACCCTAATGCTGGGAAAAATTAAGGGCAGGAGGAGAAGGGAGGAGCAGGATGAGATGGTTGGATGGCATCACTGACTCAATGGGCATGAATTTGAGCAAACTCCAGGCGATACTGAAGGACAAGGAAGCCTGGAGTGCTGCAGTCCATGAGCTCATGAGGAGTCAGACACAACTGTGCAACTGAAAACAATAAGTGTTTCAGACTGGCAGGAAAAAAAAGTTCTAGAGATCTGCTGTACAACAATGTACATGTGGTTAACACTGCTACACTGTGCACTTAAGAGTGGTTGAGATGGCAATTTATCTGTTATGTGTGTTTTTACTACAATAAAATAAGAAGCCCCTGAAACAAACACAGAGCAGGTAAGGGAATGTACACAAGGCCAAGAAGCAGCTGACAGCACCTCAGTCTTACACAGAAACAAAGGGGCAAGTTCTCCACCCCATCTCCTCTCCACACTAAGCAACCCAGGGCACTTCATCAAGGAGGGGTTGGGTGGTACAAGCATTTACTAAATTACAAAATGAATATTTCTTATTAGAGTTCTGTTATTGCTTCTTACTTTTTTCCTATTGTTTATTTATTTTTAATCAGCTAAATTTCTTACATCCAAGATTTCATTCCTAGTTTGACAAACTACCAAGTCCAGGACATCTTCATGTCCCCTCCTTCCTTCTGTTCTAATGTAGGTTATCTAGGCCTGATGAACTATGTTTCCTTGCTGTCTTTGTTTAATTGATCTTCTTGTTCACAGTCACTACTGCTTGGACTCTATATTCAATCATTCATTCATGTTCTCTCTCTCTCCTCTTGCCCTTTAAATGTTTATCTCTAATTTTAATTGAAGGCTTCCCTGGTAGCTCAGTTGGTAAAGAATCTACCTGCAATTCAGGAGATCCCAGTTCTATTGATCATACCCTTAAATACTTAAGTAGCTTTGATTCTTATATCCCATTATTTTCCTAAGATTATTTTTCTTCTTTTTGAGGTACATCTTTGCATTTCCTTAGAGAGATCTGTGTCTAGAAAGCCCTACATATTTTTGCATGTCTAATTTTTAAAAAGCCTTATTTTCTCTTCACACAGGAATAGAACAGAGGAGTTCGGCATAAAATTCGAGGTGGCAAGTTGTTTCCCTTAGCTCTATGAGACACTGTTCCATTCTCCTGGTGTGGCCAGAATGCTGAAATGGGAAACCAAAATCATTATTTACTTTATTCTATGTGTGCTTCCTCCATTAATCCTTTTTGTGGGCGATTCCTCCATTCATTCAGTTTTCTCCCTTGCTTTGGTGATGCTGTATTTCCTTAAAGGTTCAATGACTAATAGCTATTTGGATTAGTTTGTAGTTGAATTTTTCTGTGTGACTATTGGATGTATCAATACATACAGTCTGTCTGAGGGTGGAGGTTAGAGAAGGCAAGAAATGACTTTGATGGTTTGTACTCATATCTCTTTTAAGAAGGAAGGAGTAGGAGGCTGAATATGTAGTCAAAGACCCTGGGGTCAGTCTCTGCACAGCACACTCATTCCACTTGGGTATCACCAGCTTGTCTTTCCCATATAAGCTCCCATTTACAAGGCTCCATCTTATAACTTGTCTCTCCACCACTGCTGTTTGACCCAGGCTCGAGTAGAGAGACAGGCAAGGGTCAACCCATTCTGGTTCTGTTAATAACTACATAATCTTTCATTTGCCTTGGACCACTCTCAGACTCTTTATATTCACTCTTTCCAGGTGTGTTAATTCTTATGTTATCATTAGAGAAAAATGATCCTTCCCAATTCAAGATCTTTCCTCTACATGAAGGAAGCTTTGCTAGCTGTCTAGCAAACACTTCTGGTCTGTCTCTTGTCTTTAAATATCCCTCCCCTAGAGGGGAGGACATAGATTGAGGTATTCAGAATAACCTAGGCAAACCAAACACAGAGACTTCTTTTTTCCCTCACTCCAAAGTGCCTGCCTTCAGAAATCATGACATTTTTTCTGTTCTGCTATACTATGGATCTTACAAGGGCAGCAACCATATCTCTTCATGTGGGGAGGTCTGCTCCAGTCTGGTGTTGCCATGGCTGGCTGGGAGGTCTGTTTCATGCTCCTATACACAAACTCACTTGTCCCGAGATATCATATAAGCCACATTCTCCAGTATCAGTTTCAAGAAGCCAAATATGTCATTCCAAGTCTTAACCCGCTGTCTTTGTTCTCCACTGATTCAGAACTCAAGGAGTTAAGCAGACCACTGTGTATCAGACACTTTAGAGCCGAACATAGGTATTTAAGACCATTGTTTTCCATCACCTTTCTTATCTTCCATTTTAGCCATTTCTGGTCCACCAAGGAATCAATATATTGCAAAAGAATCCAACCAGTCTATCCTAAAGGAGATCAGTCCTGGGTGTTCATTGGAAGGACTGATGCTGAAGCTGAAACTCCAGTACTTTGGCCACCTCATGCAAAGAGTTGACTCATTGGAAAAGCCCCTGATGCTGGGAGGGATTCGGGGCAGGAGGAGAAGGGGACGACCGAGGATGAGATGGCTGGATGGCATCACCAACTCGATGGACATGAGTTTGAGTGAACTCCAGGAGTTGGTGACGGACAGGGAGGCCTGGTGTGCTGCGATTCATGGGGTCCCAAAGAGTCGAACATGACTGAGAGATTGAACTGAACTGAACTGAACTGAAAGTTATGCATTAGTTAAATTCACTTTTCTATCATTTCAAAGGGTTAAGTGAGGGAGTTGTGCACTAGAGCATGTAGTCAGCCTACTACTACTAAGTCACTGCAGTCGTGTCCGACTCTGTGCAACCCCATAGCCGGCAGCCCACCAGGCTCCCCCATCCCTGGGATTCTCCAGCCAAGAACACTGGAGTGGGTTGCCATTTCCTTCTCCAGTGCATGAAAGTGAAAAGTGAAAGTGAAGTCGCTCGGTCATGTCTGACTCTTAGGGACCCCATGGACTGCAGCCTACCAGGCTCCTCCATCCATGGGATTTTCCAGGCAAGAGTACTGGAGTGGGGTGCCATTGCCTTCTCCAGTCAGCCTAACATCTGAAAACAAATCCCTTCTTCTAAAACAAATACATATCTAGTCTAGTTCAGAAGTTCTCAGCTTGCAGGAACAGTCCTGCTCAAGGTAGGATTTAAAAATGAGAAGCATCGTAGTTGTCACAACAACTAGGTGGCATTTGGTATCTAGGGACAGAGAAGCTAAACATTTTTCATTTCAAAATAATCCTACATTGTCATTACTAAATCATCATCACTCTAGAGAAAAGAAAACTAGGGTATTAGAAGATTCCTCGACCTGCCAAATAACATCTGGTTGGTACTTAGAGAAACTGGGATGGAATTTCAGATCTATCTGGTATAGAAACTATCCCATTATTCTCCTAAATTATTTTTTTCTTCTTTATGAAGCACATCTTGCCATTTTTTCAGAGAAGTCTGTGTCTAGAAAACATAACTTGTTGCTTCCTCCCCATGGTGGCTCCGCTCCTAGAGTCACATCACAATAATCACTTGGCTAAAAGCACTTTCCTGTACTATTCTCATTGAGACACCAATTTATTAAAAATAACTGCCTTATAAATTTCCCCCAAACCTCAAACCCCAAGTGAAGGGTCCTTTTTCCTTTTTGTTTATCTATTTTAATTATAAATCAATTTAGAGATGAAGGCATTCACCTGAATAACCCCAGTTCCCAATCCTTCTCTTCACAGCCCTATTCTTTCCCTCTGCTTCATCCCATCCTATATTCCTCCCAAGTATGGCAAAAAAAAAACTTGCTCTGGCTGTTTCTATTTCTCTTTCTCTCCCAGCACTCAGCAGAGCATTAAGGAGCTTGTACTCATTTGCTCTTTTCCAGTTATTTTTGTATCTACCACAATCACACCTGCTCCAGTGATTTCTGGATGCACTGGATGCCCGCCATCTGACCGAAACAGTTGTGCTTATTTGTCTGAGCAGAAGGACTGCATTGCTAATGGCTCAGGACTCCGATTGATGACACTGTTCACAGAAGACAAGGACCAGAGGTCAGTCTGTAGTTTGCCTTCAAAAGCTACTTTTTTCCCATTAAAAAAAAAAGTTTATCCTGTGTCAGTTTTTAAGAGAAGGTTCAGGCTGGTACTTCCATGTTACAGAGAAATAGATTATAAGTTCCTTGAGAGTAGAGACCTGTATTTATTAATATTGTATGTGTTATCTGTAACTACATATAAGTAATCAGTTATACATATAAGAAATCAGTTACAGAATCATAAAAAATATAACTTCCTGATGCTCAGGGACCTTAATAAAATTTCTGAAGAATGATTCACTAGTAAAGAGACAAGCTTTACTAGCCTTCTGTCCTCCACTCCATCTATTTCCTTCCATTAGTAAATGATTTCGTGATGCACAGTATACCTAGAGGCTCTGTAATTAATTAAACAATGAGGTTGTGGTGTGTCAGATTCATAACCTCCTTACCCACAGCACTCAGGACCACATCCTAAGCAGAATTTTGGTTTCAGTGAAACAACATCAACTGTCATGCTAAATTAATATTGTTAATTAAAAATACATGGGACTTTTAATTTTTCTTACACTTAACTTGCATTAGTTTACAATCAAAAGCCCTGTAAACATAAAGAATATTTCTTAGCTTTATTTAAACTTAAATGATATTAAAATTAAACTAATTTAAGTCAAAACTGGGCACATGCAGTGACCCATCTCCAAGACGCCATCGTTTTCTTGTCTCCATTTTGTGTAGCCATTCCCCCACTGAGGGTAGAAGGCCAACCCCTAATTTCCCAAACATGAACTCGCTGGCCTGTAACTGCTCTCATCAACAGAACATGGCAGAAGTGGCAGAAGTAATCATGTGCGACCTCTGAGGCTGGGTCCTCCAGAGTCTGTAGCTTTCATTTGAATCCTTCGGGACATGTGCTCTGTCAAAGGCTACCAATCATCTAAGATGTCCAACTATTTTGAGACTGCCATAATATGAGGAAGCCTAACCAGCCATGTGAAGGAAAGACGTGGAAAAAAAAGTACCTGATGAGTCCCATTTTTTCTAAATTCTTGGTCAGGCTTCAGACAGGTAAGGACAGAGGCCTTTAGCATTCTTGGCAACTGTTTGAGCCCAACTGTTTCAGGGATCCCAAGTGAAAACCACCAAACTCAGTCCATCCTCAGAAGCACAAGAAATAACAACATGCTGTTTTAAGCCACTAAGTTTGGGGTTTGTTACAAAACATTAAATAAACAGAATTGTGTCCATACATTTTTCTTTTTAGAAAAATGTTAATATATGGAGCCAACGTGAAGGAGTTCCCAAAGGCCAAATTTGGAACATTTGAGCAACAACGTAATGATAGTAATGGATTCTCATCAGCTAAAATAACTATCCCAGAGTCCGTACTAGTATAGATAATTGAATAATTAAATTTATGGGGAAGAAGAGACAATTTTCCTATCAGCAGTATTCAAATCAATAAATACAGTTAGAATGATAGAAAATCACCACTTGACAAATATCACATATATAATTTTTGCTGATAAGAATCACTAATGGTGGCTAAATTCCATTGGCAAAGAATAACTAGAAACAGGATATTTGTATAGCCTCAAAAAGTGGTGAAGAACCTACCTGCCAGTACAGGTAGACCTAAGAGACACAGGCTCGATCAGAAAGATCCTCTGGAGTAGGACATGGCAACCCACTGCAGTATTTTTGCTTTGAGAATGCTATGGACATAAGAGCCTGGCAGGCTGCAGTCCATAGGGTGGCACATAGTTGGACATGACTGAAGCGACTTAGCATGCAAACGTTCCACAAAAATACTTATCATTATGAGAAAAAATAGCTACTTCACAGTGAAGAAACCTGTCAGATACCACCTTAGCAAAGGGATCAAGATGAGTCTATAATAAGACATGCTAATATCATGACTCCTGATTTTATGCTAGTCCTGCTAAAAAAAAGGTATAACCTATTCCTGCTTTAAAAAAAAAAAAAAAAAGGTATAACCTTAATCTACTCATGAGAAAATAAAATCAGACAAACTCAAACTGGGAAACATAGTGCAAAAGTAAATGATGATCTTAACAACGGTCAGAGCCACCAGAGAGACTGAGAAACTCTCAGATGGAGGGAAAGGAAGGATGCATGAAAACAAAATGCAATGTGGGATTCAGGGCTGTATTTTAAAGCAGTAAAACAAAACAAAAAAGGAATCCATGGAATAACTGGTGCAACTTGAGTAAGGTCTGAAGACTTCTAATATTATTGTATAAATACTATGTTCCTGGCTTAGATAACTGTATGATCACTGTTATCATGTAAGATGTTAACAGCACAAAAAGCTGGCATACAAAAAGATCCATGTACCACTTTACAACTTTTTTTTAGGTCAAAATTATGGAGAAATATCAATAACCTCAGATATGCAGATGACACCACCCTTATGGCAGAAAGTGAAGAGGAACTAAAAAGCCTCTTGATGAAAGTAAAAGAGGAGAGTGAAAAAGTTGGCTTAAAGCTCAACATTCAGAAAACGAAGATCATGGCATCCGGTCCCATCACTCCATGGGAAATACATGGGGAAACAGTGGAAACAGTGTTAGACTTTATTTTTGGGGGCTCCGAAATCAATGCAGATGGTGACTACAGCCATGAAATTAAAAGACACTTACTCCTTGGAAGAAAAGTTATGACCAACCTAGATAGCATATTCAAAAGCAGAGACATTACTTTGCCAACTAAGGTCTGTCTAGTCAAGGCTATGGTTTTTCCTGTAGTCATGTATGGATGTGAGAGTTAGACAGTGAAGAAGTCAGAGTGCCAAAAAATTGATGCTTTTGAACTGTGGTGTTGGAGAAGACCCTTGAGAGTCCCTTGGACTGTAAGGAGAACCAACCAGTCCATTCTGAAGGAGATTTAGCCCTGGGATTTCTTTGGAAGGAATGATGCTAAAGCTGAAACTCCAGTACTCTGGCCACCTCATGTGAAGAGTTGACTCATTGGAAAAGACTCTGATGCTGGGAGGGATTAGGGGCAGGAGGAGAAGGGGACGACAGAGGATGAGATGGCTGGATGGCTGGATGGCATCACTGACTCAATGGATGCGAGTCTTGAGTGATCTCTGGAAGTTGGTGATGGACAGGGAGGCCTGGTGTGCTGCGATTCATGGGGTCGCAAAGAGTTGGACACGAATGAGTGACTGAACTGAACTGAACTGATTTTAAATAGATCAGTTCAGTCTCTCAATAGCAATAATCACAAAATTGTATCAAAGGAGGATTGGTTGTGACCTCAAAAGTTGTTTCATTTTATTCTTACAGAAGAGACATTTAAATGGCTATTTTAAAAGACATTTTAGAAAATGAAATTTTTCATATATGCAACCTAGATAGCATATTCAAAAGCAGAGACATTACTTTGCTGACTAAGGTCCATCTAGTCAATGCTATGGTTTTTCCAGTGGTCATGTATGGATGTGAGAGTTGGACAGTGAAGAAGGCTGAGTGCCAAAGAATTGATGCTTTTGAACTGTGGTGTTGGAGAAGATTCTTGAGAGTTCCTTGGACTGCAAGGAGATCCAACCAGTCCATTCTGAAGGAGATTGGCCCTGCGATTTCTTTGGAAGGAATGATGCTAAAGCTGAAGTTCCAGTACTTTGGCCACCTCATGCAAAGAGTTGACTCATTGGAAAAGACTTTGATGCTGGGAGGGATTGGGGGCAGGAGAAGAAGGGGATGACAGAGGATGAGATGGCTGGATTGCATCACCGACTTGATGGATGTGAGTCTGAGTGAACTCCGGGAGTTGGTGATGGACAGAGGGGCCTGGCGTGCTGCCATTCATGGGGTCGCAGAGAGTCAGACACCACTTGAGCGACTGAACTGAACTGAACTGAATGTTTTAACAAATAGTTGAAAAAAAGTTGATCTATAAGTCAAAACTGACAAAAACAGTTGTGTGATCTTCCACCCAAAAACACAGTTTCATAACTTAATTGCCTATCCTGTGGTCCATGTCACTGCTGCCTTTCAGGTTCCCAGCACAGAGGGTAAGGCTATGAAAAGAGCTGCCATCTTGCAACTGTAATTGAGCTGTTGACAGTTTTACATAGGTCTTGATTTTGGTTTGCTATGAAAATCATTCTGGAGGTGGACATGGAAGGGAAGAAGGTATAGGTTCTCTAATACCACCTGTGTAAAGAATTTTCTTGTTGCACAGCATGGATCCTTGGCTGGCACTTGAATCCTGCAAAGTCCTGCCTAGTAGGTTGAACCAAGAGTTGAAAAATGAGAATAAAACTTGTGGGTTGAAGTGGAGTCAGTCAGAAGCCATTGTATAGTTCCAGCAGGGCTTCCAAAGATTAATAAAAGTAGAGAATGAGCAGGAGGCAGATCACTTACTAGCTTTTCCTGCTTCAGCTCTTTATAATTCAGACTTGGCACACAGTTATTTTTCTTAACATTAGACATAAATATTAGACTATTAATAGTGCCCAAACATTGAAAGTCACCTTAAATATTTTGGATGACTTAATTCTCATGACTAACTGCTTCTCTGACACATTAGTGGGCTTCCCTGATGGCTCAGACAATAAAGAATCCACCTGCAATGCAGGAAACCCAGGCTCAAATCTTGGGTCATGTGGATCCCCTGGAGAAGAGAATGGCAAACCACTCCAGTATTCTTGCCTGAGAAATCCCATGGACAGAGGAGCCTGGTGGGATAAAGACCATGGGGTCACAAAGATTTGGACACAACTGACCAACTAACACTTGACACATTAGTATTGAAAATTGAGAACTTTCTTCTGTCTCAATAAACCAACACTTAACTTTTAATGATCAGCAGATTTTAAGACTTTATACTTTTTTAATATCCATCTAATTAAGAAGATTTGTGTTCTTTGAAAGTTAAGGCTATTAAATAATATAATCACTACTAGTATTGGAAGGAAAGTTATGACCAACCTAGATAGCATATTCAAAAGCAGAGATATTACTTTGCCGACTAAGGTCTGCCTAGTCAAGGCTATGGTTTTTCCAGTAGTCATGTATGGATGTGAGAGTTGGACTGTGAAGAAGGCTGAGTGCTGAAGAATTGCTGCTTTTGAACTGTGGTGTTGGAGAAGACTCTTGAGAGTCCTTGGACTGCAAGGAGATCCAACCAGTCCATTCTGAAGGAGATCAGCCCTGGGATTTCTTTGGAAGGAATGATGTTAAAGTGAAACTCCAATACTTTGGCCACCTCATGCGAAGAGCTGACTCACTGGAAAAGACTCTGATGCTGGGAGGGATTAGGGGCAGGAGGAGAAGGGGATGGCAGAGGATGAGATGGCTGGATGGCATCACTGACTCAAAGGGTGTGAGTCTGAGTGAACTCCGGGAGTTGGTGATGGACAGGGAGGCCTGGCGTGCTGAGATTCATGGAGTCACAAAGATTCGGACATGACTGAATGACTGGACTGAACTGAATTGAACTAGTATGCATTCCGCAACTATGTTGTCTTTTTGTATTGAAGTATAGCTGACTTACAGTGATTGGTTTTAGCTATGTAGCACAATAATTCAGTGTTATATATAAATATATAATTCAGCTTTATATATAAAGCTGAATTATATATATTTTCAGATTCTTTTATAAGTTATTATAAAATTGTACTATACAATGGATTCTTGTTGGTTATCTATTTTATATATAAGATTCCTCACAAGAAGGAGACAAGGCAGGAAGCAGAAGGATACCAGGGAGACCAGAGGACAGGAAGATAAGTGGTCCTAAGTGCATGGGAAGTGTAGAGTAAGTACCCAGGAAATCAGAAGAACATGGCATATCTTTAGCCATCCATGGAAAGCCACCTTCCTTACCAAAAGTCAAATGAAGACTCTTTCAGTGTGTTAGTGTTACTGTGTTATGTCCAACTCTTTGCGACTCCATGGACTACAGGCTGCCAGACTCCTCTGTCCATGGAATTCTACAAGTAAGAATACTGGAGTGGGTTGCCATTCTCTTTTATCTACTTGTCTACACTATAAAATTCGGATTTTGTCTTTTTTCTGGCTCTCTTTTCAAACCACATGTGGATCTTATTTTCTCAACTAGGCAATATAGTCTTTATGTGAAAAAGCTATATGCCTATTATGCTTTCCTTGGTGTCTACTACAGTCCAGACACAGGCTGAGGAACATAATCAAGACTGACCAGTTGAAGGATTAGGGACAGAAGCTATTTATTTGTGTAAAAGTGCTCAGAGACAAGTAAATACAAGAGTTAATTTAGACAGGTAAGCATCTCTGAAAATTCTCAGAATGTACTATCTGAAGTACCACTATTTTTATAATCTTCTCTAAATTTTCCTGAATTTCAAAAGGCTGCAATTGGAAAATAAATGTATTTGCACGAAAGATTTTTATTTCTTAACCATTTTAGGAAATTGTATTCTGAAAAGGTGGACATTTTATCATTACTTTTTTTCATTTCAACATTGTCTCTCCATTGCATGTTTACTATGCCAACACTCATGATTTTCTGAGTGGTTTCATGCTGAAGAAAAGTTACAATGGAAACATTTCAATGATAAAAGAAAGCCAGTTAAAAGAGAGTCAGACAGTAGAAAATATTCAAAATTTTATAGCACAGACAATTAGAAAAAAGTAGACAAAATCCATAACCCAAAATTGTATAGCATAGACAACTAAAGAAAAGAGATGCAGGAATAATGTTCAATCCCTAATGTCTGATGGTGTAAACGAATTTCAAAGAAATACTTGCAAATAAAAGACTGCATTTTTAGCATCATACTAACCGTGCATTTGACTGGCTTACTATAAACTGCTCTTAAGGGAAATTAAAGTGCTGATTAATGCAATATTAATGTAGAGCTAAATATAAGTAATGACATAACATTCCTGACAATAATTTTAATGAGATATTATTTAATTTAACCTTTACAATTACCACACGTGCATGCTCAGTTGCTAGGTCATGTCTGACTCTTTGCGACCCCATGGACTGCACCAGCCAGGCTCCTCTGAATGTGGGATTTTCTAGGTAAGAATACTGGAATGGGTTGCCATTTCCTCCTCCAAGGAATCTTGCTGACTCAGGGATCGAACCCACATCTCCTGGGTCTCCTGCACTGGCAGGCAGATTCTTTACCACTGAGCCACCTGGGAAAACTATTTCCAATCCCCATGTGTCACATTAAGAGCCTTGTTGGAAACTAAGTCTAAGGATGATTACCTAAGTTGACCAAGGTTAGAGAGCAAGGAAGCCAGCACTGGAATTCCAGTCCTGTCTCTTANAAATACTTGCAAATAAAAGACTGCATTTTTAGCATCATACTAACCGTGCATTTGACTGGCTTACTATAAACTGCTCTTAAGGGAAATTAAAGTGCTGATTAATGCAATATTAATGTAGAGCTAAATATAAGTAATGACATAACATTCCTGACAATAATTTTAATGAGATATTATTTAATTTAACCTTTACAATTACCACACGTGCATGCTCAGTTGCTAGGTCATGTCTGACTCTTTGCGACCCCATGGACTGCACCAGCCAGGCTCCTCTGAATGTGGGATTTTCTAGGTAAGAATACTGGAATGGGTTGCCATTTCCTCCTCCAAGGAATCTTGCTGACTCAGGGATCGAACCCACATCTCCTGGGTCTCCTGCACTGGCAGGCAGATTCTTTACCACTGAGCCACCTGGGAAAACTATTTCCAATCCCCATGTGTCACATTAAGAGCCTTGTTGGAAACTAAGTCTAAGGATGATTACCTAAGTTGACCAAGGTTAGAGAGCAAGGAAGCCAGCACTGGAATTCCAGTCTCTCTGATATCAAAACCAGAACTCACATCTACTACTCTCTTTCCTTGCAGGAACAGTCATCTATTTTATATACACATCAACTGGAGTTGCCAAGCATTATACTAGATACTGGGAAACCAGGAGTTGGCACAACAGACACAAGTTTATAATTTGGATATCATGGAATTTACAATCTGGTCTTATCAAATCACTCATTAAAAAGGTACATATTAATCAACTCATCCTACAAATTCATAAATGAAAGTTGTGGTAAGTGCTACAAAGACATAAGGTGTCATAGAACGATCTTAGCAGTCGAGAGGAAAAAGAAGTTTTTTACACTGAGGAGAATCTCTCAGGAAGGAACATGAGCACTGCAAAGGGCTGGAGGTAGAAGAGAGCAGTATCTGTTCCAGGGTCTGAGCAGAAACTGGTGTGGCTAGAACATGGAGTCTGAGGTAGGAAGGGGTTTTCCAGGCCTGGAAGAGGGCACTGACATTCAGGCCTTTGCCAACCATTTTAAGGACTGTGCCTTCACATACATGCAACCTGGAACAGTGGTACAGATGAACTTATTTGCAAAGCAGAGATAGAGACACAGAAGTAGAGAACAAAACCATGGATACCAAGGAGGGGGAACAGGGGGTGGGGTGGACTGGGAGATGGGACTGACACATATACACTAGGCAAACTGTGTATAAAAGAGATAACTAATGAGAACCTGCTGTTATAACACAGAGAACCCTACTCAATGCTCTGTGGTGACGTAAATGGGAAGGAAATCCAAAACAGAGGCAGTATATGTATAGCTGATTCACTTTGCTGTACAGCAGAAACTAACACAACATTGTAAAATAACTGGAATCCAATAAAAATGTTTAAAAAATTAAAAAAAATACTGTATGATCTCAGCTAAATGTAGAATCTAAAAAAGTCACTATCATAAAAGCAGAGAGTAGAATGGTGGTTACCAGAGGCTGGGGTTGGAGGGGAGAAACTGGGGAGATATTTAAGATGAAGTTTACAGCTAGTAGATAAATAAGCATCATGAATATAGTCAGCAAAACTGTATTAATTTAAAAACAGACTGTGCCTTTATCTTAAGAGTAAAGGAAGATCATTAAAGTGTTTAGGCAAGTAAATGGTATCATTTAAGACACACTTGAGCAGCAGGAGAGTATGGATTGAAAAACTATTCATCTGAACTGGTGTGGTGGTGATAGAGATGGTGAGTTCTTAGAAGACAGATATGTGAGAACTTGGTGCTGGCTGGAGATGAAGGGGGGAGAGATGTTTGGGATGACCCCAAAACTGCCAGCCTGGGCTAACTTCTCCATTGGTATTGCAGTTTCCTCTACCTCACAGACTCTCCCAGTACTTCTCTGGACACCTTATGGTGAATTGATGCAGTTGGTTTCTTTAGTTCTTGGATACATATGACTCCATAACACCTAATACATTCTATGGCTTGCTAAAACTTTCTGTGTTAATAGAATTTGAGAAGGTATGGTGGAGAACGGGAAAACTAGTCAGGCATTACTGAGCAGAACCTTCTAAGAAATATAATCACTACTAGTATACATTCTGCAACTATGTTGTCTTTTTTTATTGAAGTATAGCTGACTTACAGTGATTAGTTTTAGCTATGTAGCACAATAATTCAGCTTTACGTATAAAGCTGAATTATATATTTTTCAGATTCTTTTATAGGTTATTATAAAATTGAACTATACAATAGATTCTTGTTGGCTATGGAATTTTTATTTTATTTTATTTTATTTTTGCCTATGTAGATTCTTGTTGGTTATCTTTTTCATATATTGTGGTGTATATAGGTTAATCCCAGATGCCTGATTTATCCCTGACCCCCTTTCCCCTTTGGTAATCATGTTGTTTTCTATGTCTCTGGGTCTATTTCTGTTTTATAAATAAGTTCACTTGTATCTTTTCTGTTTTCTTGATTCACATTCATATTTTAGATTGATAATAAAAACATTTTGGTTTTATTTGCCATAGCAAAATAAAAATAATATGTTAATTTTTAAATGGGATAATTAACAGTGTCCTATTTAACACTGAATTGTTTTATGTGAAATTTCAGAAGTGTTCCCCAAGAAATACAATATAATCAATCCTTAGAGTAAGGGGATAACCTGTTGCTACCAGAAACTGTCTATTGTATTTGTTCATGAACATTTTTTATGTCTAATTTTTAGTAGAGAAACTCTTCTGATAAAATAAATCCAATGAAAATGAGTAGACATTTTTTCAATTTATTTTCTAAAATTGTGTTTTCTTTATCTAATTGATTAGCTCCACACATGTTTTCCTAAGAATAAGATGTCAAATCTTACAGAACCGTGTCTCACTTACAAAGAAGCAGCAATGGAAAATGCCAATTACTTCTAAATAGCTAATTAGAAATCAAAAATCCCCATATAGATACCAGAAAGACAGTGTGAGAACTTTGTAATTTTTTGCCTCAGTGGTGTCTTGAAAACTCATCCAACTAAGGAAAAAAATGTCAGCTTGGACTATTCGCTTTTCAAAGTGTCAGCATACCTTTCACAAAAAGACCCCTGAAGAATAACTGAGAACCTCCAGAGGCCAAATCTGTAGAATTTGACAGCTTTTACTTAAAATAAATGATGCCATTCAGCTACTGTGCTGTAAAGAAATACACATGTTGGACTAATGATTAGCATGATTTTCTTCAGTTTCTAACAGCTCTGAAATTGTTACTAGAAAACATCTGTTTAGTATATCCAGCTCTAGAAAGTCAGATCCCATTTAAAATTACATACTATACATCACATTCTCACACATGTTTATTGATCTATCTACAAGAAGCTTGCAATAAATATTTAATGATGGAGAGGAGAAAGGAAGGGAGATAGAGGGAAGAAGTACAAAAGGAGGAAAGAAACATAAGAAGAAAAGAGGGTGAGTAGAAGGAGAGGAGAGACGGAGGAGAACAGAGGTAGTGAAGAAGAGGAAATGTAGCTGGAGGAGAGAAAGCAGGATCAGTAGAAGGAAGAGGAGAGAGACATCATTGGAAAAGCATGGACCACAGGTTGGATTAACTGATCATAGTAAGACAATGTGAGTTTTCACTCCTTGGTATCATATGACAAGCTAAAAAAATAAAAAATAAAACAACTATGTGAGCTACTACTAATATTAACAGTAACAAATCAAACTAACCAATTACAGCCTGAATCCATTGGCTAGTTGGTAGGGACTGACACTCTTGGGCAAGATTAATGAGGGTCCACTTGGCTACACAAGCTCCTACTATGTAGCACAGGGAACTATAATCAATATCCTGTGTAAACCATAGTGAAAAAGAACATGAAAAAGAAACTATATATAAGAGAATTATTTTGCTATACAGCAGAAATGAACACAGCACTGAACATCAACTGTACTTCAATAAAATTAATTTTTAAAAAGTGAAGTCCACAATATTTAGCACGTGTCACTGCCTGTCTTTAGCTTGGCAGTGGCCTGAGCTTGCCAGACCCTCATCCGGCCAGATTGCCCACCTTGATCTAATGCTTGTCTGCTCTTTAAAACAGAAACCTCAGTAGGAGGAGACAGGAGAAACCAAGAAGTATACTCAGCTTTCATTTGGCAATAACACATAACTTACTAGCCACTATGGAAGGAAGTAGGACTTAAAATAAAACCACTAAATGTGTGGATAAATATGTTTTCCAGGAAAGAATCAACTTAAGTGTTTCAGCATTGACCCACAGAAAGATTTTACGTATTTCTTATTTTCACACTTGAATATTTATCACAAAACACATTTAAGCATGCCTGCTGTGTGTAGGAATCTTCTCTCCAGCACACACTCTTAGAAAGTCTAGTGTTTACAAAGAAAAAAAGAACACAGACACATACAAGTTAACAGGTTGACAAGCAGCCTTTGAAACAACTATTTTTTCAAGGGAGGGGTTCATTCTTATGACACTGTTACACTGATTTGTGCTGGTTGATTTGCTATTTTGTGAAGACAAGTCATTTTCACTTGTATACATATAGTTTCATCAATATTTTGTTTCAAAGAAAGTTCATTCCAGTGTCTTCTATTTATTTTGATATCTCCAAGTAGCTCTGCATTTGATGGGCCTGAAATCAATGCCTTGGACTAACTGACAATTTTTCATACTACGAAGGGTAGTAGAACCCGAGGATGTGATTTTGGGAGGATATCACAATTTTTAAAAAAATAGAGCACTGTTCTCTATCGATCATTTACCTATGACGTAGGAATCTAAGTAGCCTTGTATAACCTACTATGAGGTTTCATTGCTTAAGTTCACATTGAGCAACTACATTCCTGACAAAGATGAAACATGTTCACAGTTGTATTGAGATGATGCTGGATGTTCACACATTAGATATTCACTCTTCCCCTTCTCTTCCTGATGGAACCCTGCTTTTCCTTTGGGCATCTACCCCTCTCTACCATGATCTTATACCTCAATAAAAGTTAAGGTCCTAGCCAGTGTCAAAGTGAGGCTTGAAGAGTCTAAAGATAACATTCCTAGAACTACTAACTCAATCAACAACTCAAACAAATCAGTTTTTGATATTCTTTTATCAATAAGATAGTTTCTGGAAGAATCTTGCAACCCAAACCAAGGCAGTGATACATGTAGGAAGATTTCCAAGGGTTTCTATGAAAAAGTCTCCCTCTTACTTAAAAGAGGACATTGGAAAGATATATTTCCTCTCCTTTGGATGTTATGGCAACATATGGGTGTTAAGTCTGGAATTGTACAGCCATGGAGAAGCCAGTAAATGAAAGTTGTAATGAACAGAGTCAAGACAGTCAGGTAAAAAATGAAGCAGACCGATATCTTGACATCTGGATAGTGGGAGAATCTGAAGAGAGTTTTCAGCCAAAAACACCCTTGTAAGTACAGTTTCTGCATCTCATTTCATCTCATTAAATGCAAGAAGTAGGTATCATTCCCATTTTGCTGTGAAGTGCTAAGTCACTTCAGTCTAGTCTGACTCTGAAACCCTATGGACTATATAGCCTGTCAGGCTTCTCTGTCCATGCAGTTCTTCAGGCAAGAACACTGGAGTGGGCTGCCATGCCCTCCTCTAGGGGATCTTCCTGACCCAGAGACGAACTGCCTGTCTTATCTCTCCTGCTTGGCAGGTGGGTTCTCTACCTCTAGTGTCACTTGGGAAATTCCTTTAACATTGTTAACTTTTTTTGCAGATAATCTCGTTAAACTCTGAAACAGTCATCTAACATTGTGTCTCTTCATTTTAAAGATCATGAAACTGATAAAGGATATGTAATTACACTATTGTCAAGCAACTAGTGCATGAAAAAAAAAAGAAAAAAAAAACTAGTGCAAGGCTGGTGAACCCCATCATCACGTTTCCTTCAGAAAAATCATTTTGTTGGACACAGGGAATTTCAACCTGATTTCACTGATGTCCTTGCTTTTTTCCATGGGGTGAAAAAAAGAGAAATAATAATAAAATGTTATGAATGAAAACCGAGCCAAAGTACAGATCAACTACTTACTTTGTCTTCAATTTAGAGATGTCATCCTGCCCTGCATGTAGACTTTCTGTCTGGGACCAGATTTTTTTTTTTTTTTTAAAGATGAGGTGGGAAAGATAGCTATTAATGGAATTCAGAGATAATTTCTCATTAACCTGTAACTGCTTGTCTAGTGATTATTTCTTTCTATAGCAACAAAATCCTAAACAGACCCAACAATTAATAACAACACTTATGGCAAAACCACACTGGATTAGAAATAACCACTGAATTTGAGTAAATCTGTCATATCATATCATAAAAAACAACCAGTTGAATGCAGTTAGCTATTAAATTAAGTTGGCTCTTCTTCCAAAGGAAGAGGTCTGCATCAATCAAGTTGACTCAGGCCTGAGGTATTATTCCTCTTGGGGGAAACTTCCTTGGAAAAAATATCAGTTATATGGACCTCTGGTTTTGCTCTGACTCCATTTTAATTTGTCTTCTTGGTTCTTTCTTTGAACTAATCCACTCCTGTTTTCATACTATGACAAAACAATAGTCTTTGAATTTGTATTTTCCTATGGGAATACACATTTGTTTTCTTAAATAGTTCACTATTACCAAAGGGTAAAAAACTGCTTTATGAATCAATGAGTAAGTCACAGTCCCTCCAAAAAGTATGTCTGTTAGTGATCATGCCATTCAGTTTTCCATTAAACATAATCATTTTAAGGGTAGGAACTATAAATGTTATTTTCTTTTTCTTGTTATTTCAAAAGGTGTCTAATAGAATCCAAAGCAATGAATGAATGGATTTTAACATATTTAATAATTTCTCACTGAACGGAATAAACATGATAGATTTCATTATTTATTGGCTGACTATATTTTTTCTCTACAGGAGTATTCATTCTAGTATTGTAAATACAACCATGAACACATAACTCATTAAGGATGAGATATAACATCATTAGTTTATTTTTTTGTTCATTAAGTGTGTAAACATTGATTGAGTGCCAACTGTGTGTTCCACTACTCAGGACTTCTGGGCTGTAGATGTTTAAGGGTTTGTTCTCTGCCTAAGAGTGTTGAGGACAAAAGAAGTAATTACAAATTGTAAAACAATGTGATAAGTGAAAGAAAAATACAGCACAAACTTCCCTGTGCAACCTCTTACTTTCATGTTTGAAATATGTTATATCCCTAAGAGTTTTGACAACAGGGGAATAGGAACCTAAGTCTAAAATGATGATGTCTTTTAGGGTCACCCATTGCTATGAGCCTCAGAGAGTGATGTATTTTCCTATTTAGAATTCACTTGCAAAATGATTNACTTCCCTGTGCAACCTCTTACTTTCATGTTTGAAATATGTTATATCCCTAAGAGTTTTGACAACAGGGGAATAGGAACCTAAGTCTAAAATGATGATGTCTTTTAGGGTCACCCATTGCTATGAGCCTCAGAGAGTGATGTATTTTCCTATTTAGAATTCACTTGCAAAATGATTTTGACCTAGGGAAAACATGGAAATAAATGAAAGGCATTACTGCTGACAATAATGCAGCATTTTTCTTTGCCAGGACTGGACTATTTATTCCTGTCAACTAGAGTCTCTTTCGTCTTCCTAAATTTTCTTATATCAAATGATGAATATTCATCTGTGAAATTTATGGAATTAATATCTTTCAAAACTACCAATTCACTGCAGTCCATTTCCACTGTGGCTTGGAGACCAATTTGTCACCCAGTTTCCAGTCAAATTCATTCATATAAGCAAGAGATGAAACACTCACTTAGTCACAACTACTTCATCAAAATAGCTTCCTTCAGGCCCTCAATAGCTAATAAGCATCAAAGAAGGGAGCTGTGTGCAGCTAAAATTCTTTCCTTAATGCCGCACTGTCTTCCAGCACAGTCAGTGAGAAACAGAAGCGTTACTTCATTCTTTTGATTGAACATGAGTTATTTATGATATTTCAATGGGAGAGAAGGAGTGTGCTGAAAGGTTTTCTATCAGGCAATAAGTGAGGGAGATTTCATGGGAACACTTTGATACCTAGCTCCCAGTGTGAGAAAGACTCTGGGGCCACGGCATCTAGAAGGCTAGGCTACTTGTCTCCATGCTCCTGGGCTGGATGGTGTCTCTATCACACCACCTTCACTTCTGCATTATTTGCTCCAGTCTACTTCCTCTGTCAGGGCTTCTGGGGTGGCCCAGTGGTAAAGAATCCACCTGCAATGCAGGAGATTTGGGTTCAATCCCTGGGTCTGGAAGATCCCTCCAAGAAGGAAATGGCAACCCATTCCAGTATTCCTGCCTGCAAAATCCCAAGGACAGACAGGAGCCTGGTGGGCTACCGTCCATGAGGCTGCAAAAGAGGTGGACCTGACTTAGCAACTAAACAACTCTGTCAGCTCTGCTGGGTTTGTGTGTGTGCGTGTGTGTTGCTGTTCTTCTATTTTGTAAATTATTTTTAATCCCACAACTTCTGTTCACTCACAGTGTTTTTCATTCAAATTTTCATATTGAACATGATGCTTCGTAGACTTTTTGGCTTGTTTTTCATCACATTCCTTGAGGTTCCACTGAACTATGTGCATCATTATGTGTTAACTGACTTAGGTCAGCGGCCTTTTCCAGGAGCCAGGAATGTAGAGCCAAATAGTAATACTAGTCGCTGGGTAAGGAATGCCCTTTCAAGAGAGATTTGGAATGACTTTCCTTTACAGAAGCTGTGTGTTGGTCAATTTCTTGATGTGCTTGTGGTAGAGAAAATGAAATCCTCTTCTCTGTGTTCAGTTCCCACACCAACTAAAACTAGGTGTCTGTACCTTCAAGACAACAAGGTGAGGCTCTGTGATGTTCAGAAATGACCTAAGTCTAGGAATTGAAATGGATTAGAGGCTATTCTTGGAAATTTCTTATATTCATCTAAATTTATTGTAACCATCCCAACGTTATGGTTCATCAATGTCCCATGACATCTCAACTTAAGGTCCAAATGATTTTTTTTTCACGTTTGGTCAAAGATTTATCAGCTAACACTCATGAAGGGAGAAAGAAGCACAGTTAAGGATACCAACTCTGGAGTAAAACTGCCTGAGATTGAATCCTGGTTCCAAACTTTCATGACAAATGAGCCTGGCAGAGTTCATTGTCTGAGATTTAGTTTTCTCATACATGAAGTGGATACAAAAATAGTACCCACCTAATAGGATTTCTTGAGCATAAAATACAATTCATATAGTTAGAGCTGAAAGGTCACTTTAATTACTTATTATTATTACTATATGCCAGGCTCCCCACTGCATGCTCTACTCTCATGATTGCATTTCAATCATCATAACATCTCTACTGGGAAAGTGTTATTGCCTGTCTTTGACACCAGAAGTTGGTTGACCTCAGGCTGAAATTAAAGTTTTCATGGGAACTTCCAGTCCAGTGATTTGCAACTTTATAAAAGCTTCTTCTCAAAATCAAGATTAAGGTTGAAATTATGATACCATACCAAGGAGGAAAAGGGAAACGAGTTTTGGAATGAGCAAATGACTTTTTAAAGTTTCAAAATTATACTCCCACTGTGGTATTAACACTTAACAACCTCAGTGCTCTATACCTCAAAACCCTGTTTGCTGCTGCTGCTGCTAAGTCGCTTCAGTGTGTCTGACTCTGTGCGACCCCATAGACGGCAGCCCACCAGGCTCCCCTGTCCCTGGGATTCTCCAGGCAAGAACACTGGAGTGGGTTGTCATTTCCTTCTCCAATGCATGTAAGTTAAAACTGAAAGTGAAGTCGCTCAGTTGTGTCCAACTCTTAGCGATCACATGGACTGCAGCCTACCAAGCTCTACCGTCCATGGGATTTTCCAGGCAAGAGTACTGGAATAGGATGTCATCACCTTCTCCGCAAAGCCCTGTTTAATTTAACATATAAGGAGTAATAGCAATGCATAGGCAGCCACAATGCAGAGGCTGGGAGTGCAGAAAAAGCATCTGCTTCCCCATAATGTCTCAATGAATCATTATGACAAACAGAAATAAAGCCAATGCATCTCACTGTATAGCTGATGCCACTTTTCTGCTCACAAGGCACAGGAGTTAATTATTATGAACAGATGTGCTTAGATTGGACAAGAATTTATACTCCATGAAATTCAGCCTGGACTAAAATAACACAATATGGTTGGTATATCTATATTTCTTGATGGTTGTTGGGAGGGATGCCCACCATCCCAGAGTGTAGATATGAATGTCCTTGTGGGCTGGATTTTCCTGTTGCCAACCACTTCACAGATATTTCACTCCGGAAGAATCCACTTTACACACTGACACTCACTTCACTCTTAAGATGCCAGTGACTGGCTGGCTCTGTTGTTGGCATGGGTATATTTCCCATCTGGGGTGTCAATTTGATTCAGTATTTCACCCCTGTTGCACTACTTCTGGAGTAGGTGATCAGATAAAAAAATATATGGATTCACTAGCACAAAGAAAACACATCTCTTATAATAGTTCAGAATGCATATACATGATCTTTGTATACAAAGTATAAAGTATGCAAACTCAATTATTACTACTAAATCCATTCATTCAAAAGATACTTGTTTTATCAGTATACTTATCCTGTTCAATAACTATGTTATTCCACCGTTTAGGCTGAGGCTACTCAAAGATGAATAATTCTACACCATACAGAATTGAGCCTCTAAGAGACACAATGCTTTAAACTTCAGTATATATGAAGTGCTAAAATGAAAAGAATAATTCTCATAAGGCTAATGAAGAAGATAAGAATGATGAAANTAAAAAAATAAGCTATCACTTGAGAAATGGAATATTTCCTGCCATAACAGTAAACAAACAATGTCACAGTCATCAGCTATTGCAGCTACCACAAATGGTCAGCTGTTGAACCTTGAGGGAACTCAGGAAGAAAAGAGTATCTGCCATCTAGCAGTTATTAGACTGCAGCCACTCCCTGTAGAGAGCCCTGAGGAAACTCAGGATGTGAAAACACAAGACACTGGGCCCAGAGAGATGAGGTGTGTATCAAACGCAAGATTTCAGTGAGCCCAGACTCTTGCATCTTTCCGTAGAAAAGCACTAAATTGCTTAACTTGCAATATCTGGTTTTCCTTTAATTAATAATAATCTTTTGACGTTCAAAAGATGACTTTGAATAATCTCCCTTCTGCCCTCTATTGCAAATTTCTATATAACCTGGCTTTCCACCCTTGTCTCCTCAGAGCATTCTCTCAGGGTTACTTGAGGTGCTGACTCCTGAGCATGAAGTCCTAAAACTTTCTGCCAAATAAAACATAACCCTCCAATTTTAGGTTGTTGGTATTTTTTCAGTCAACACACTTATCCATTTTGATTGGCAAATGCTAAAACTATTGGCTAGACCTAGCGTTTGCTAAAGGCATGAGGAATAGGCATAACCCTATGCTTCTATGTTGAGAGAATAAAATGATACCATTCCTAGAAGCCAACTTGGAAATATTTAGTGACATTTTTAAAGATACAAGTTCTCTGACTTGACACTTCTAGGGGTAAATTCAAGCCAAAAGTGAGCAAAGTTGTAGTGAGTGTTGTTCCTGATAGAGGAACACCATCACACCTGTCAGTAATAAGCTGGTTACCACAAAACGGAATCTTCATATAATCAGTGGCTTTGTATCATAATAAATGCACTCAGAAATGTCTATTAATACTAGGAACTATTAGGAAGGAAAAATGCTGGTATGTCTTCATGTATATATGTATAAAAAGATGTTTAGAAGTTTGGTTACTAAAGTAAATAGTTCAGGTGACTTTTATGATATTATTTTCTTCAAAATTCTATGAAATAAAGGGATTTCCTTCAATATATAGCACTTTTAGGGTTTTTATTTTGGAAACCAAGAAAATTGCATAAATGTGTAAAACAAGCCAAAAATAGAAGTTGCTTATCTGAAAACTGTAACTTGACACCTATCTGTTAATGTGTGCTAAGGGACAATTTAAGGCTATGATACATCAAATATGCATAGTGATTCTGAATAAAATCTAAAATAGGTCTTCTTAAATGTGGCTTGTGATATCTAATGGTACCCCATCACTTAGAAAGTCCCTACACAGCTCCAAAGTAGAGAATTGTTTCTGCTGGATCTCTAGTCACAGATGAAATAACCTGGTCTGGAACCTGATCAGGAAACTCAGACCCAATAAAATGAATCATCATGTACTGTTTGAAAAGGCTCAACCCTTTCCTCCTGGAGATCTTTTTTGCTTGAAGCTCAAATAGAGCAGGGCCATCTTCATTGCAGCTGGGTCTATGTCTTGAGTTTATATGAGTGTGCTGTGCACAGTGTTGTAGGATAAGTGGGAGAAACAAGAAGATATCAACTGAACACCTGGAAGGAAGGGAAATGGAGAGCCTCCATATATTTCCCTATGGTGCATCACAAATGTTTACCTAATGAGACAGCAGGGACAGAATGATAAACAGCTTGTACGACAGGAAGTCTTGCCCTGTTTGCATCCCTACCTCCCAGAAGAATTCTTACCTCCTGTTGACAGGTGATAGCAGTTCTTGTGAGTGAGGGCTAAGGCTTCCTCTGTCATCAGAAAAAGTCCCCGGAGAAGGACATCCTTGCTGATGAGATTCTGGAATCCTCTGACTGACAAAAGCACTGAAGCCAAGAATAATAAATCCTAAAATACATGCTAATCCTACATACATGCTAAATCCAGTTGATGCTTAAAAGTGTCCAAATTGCACACAGAATAGTAAAATCATGTTCAGTGGTATATGACCATTGCTTTTACCTTTCATGAAAATATCTGGATAGTCTCCTAGG
Organism: Neotragus moschatus; assembly: GCA_006410615.1. Lineage (NCBI taxonomy): Eukaryota > Metazoa > Chordata > Mammalia > Artiodactyla > Bovidae > Neotragus > Neotragus moschatus. The sequence goes on along the minus strand of SJYA01000394.1, from coordinate 488,393 downwards.
AATGGTAGCCTAATAGGATTTTTAGGGACACATTTCACATTTGGCATCTGAGCTTCCCATGTCCACACCTGAATAAGTAACACTGCAGTTTATCTGTTCTAGATATTTGATATCTATCTCATGATTTTTCTATTATGTCTTCAGGAGGTAAGTTATCACCACCTTTGGATTCAGAATGAAGGAGAAATTGACATTGATTCAGAGATGCCTCCTATTCCTGACTTGTCAACACACATTCCTGGAAAGTTTAGTGTTTCTTTTATTCTTTGCATGCTTATGGTCACCTTGCACTCCCTGTCTTAGCGAAATCATGTACAAAGCCCTGTGCCCATGTCTTCTGAAGTAAAATGCTGACTCAATAGTTATGATATGATCCTCTATACAGAAAACCCTAAAGATGCCACTAGAAAATTAATAGAGCTAATCAATGAATATAGAAAAGTTGTAGGATATAAAATTAACACACAGAAATCCCTTGCATGACTATACACTAACAATGAAAATTCAGAAAAAGAAATTAAGGAAACAATCACATTCACCATTGCAACTAAAATAATAAAATAATTAGGAATAAATTTACATGAAGAAACAAAAGACCTGTATACAGAATATTATAAAACACTGATNAAAGATGCCACTAGAAAATTAATAGAGCTAATCAATGAATATAGAAAAGTTGTAGGATATAAAATTAACACACAGAAATCCCTTGCATGACTATACACTAACAATGAAAATTCAGAAAAAGAAATTAAGGAAATAATCACATTCACCATTGCAACTAAAATAATAAAATAATTAGGAATAAATTTACATGAAGAAACAAAAGACCTGTATACAGAATATTATAAAACACTGATGAAAGAGATCAAAGATGACACAAATAGATGGAGAAATATTGGAAGAATCAATATAGTGAAATCAATATAGTGAAAGATCAATATAGTGAAAAATGAGTATACGACCCAAAGCAATACATAGATTCAACATAATCTCTATCAAACTACCAATGACATTTTTCACAAAACTAGAGGAAAATCCCATGGATGGAGGAGCCTGGTAGGCTGCAGTCCATGGGGTTGCAGAGTCAAACATGACTAAGCGACTTCTTTCACTTTTCACTTTCATGCATTGGAGAAGGAAATGGCAACCCACTCCACTGTTCTTGCCTGGAGAATCTCAGGGATGGCGGAGCCTGATGGCCTGCCATCTCTGGGGTCTCACAGGGTTGGATAAGACTAAAGTGACTTAGCAGCAGAACAAATAATTTCACAATTTGTATGGTAACACAAAAGACCCTGAATAGCCAAAGCAACCTTGAGAAAGAAGAATGGAACTGGAAGAATCAACCTTTCTGACTTCAGACTCTACTACAAAGCTGCATCATCAAGACAGCATGGAACTGGCACAAAGACAGAAATATAGATCAGTGGAACAAAACAGAAAGTTCAGAGATAAATCCATGCATCTATGGACACCTTATCTTTGACAAAGGAGGCAAAAATATACAATGGGGAAAAGACAGTCTCTTCAACAAGTGGTGCTGATCAAACTGGTCAGCTATATGTAAAAGAATAAAACTAGAACATTTTCTAACACCATACACAAAAATAAACTNTAGAAAGTTCAGAGATAAATCCATGCATCTATGGACACCTTATCTTTGACAAAGGAGGCAAAAATATACAATGGGGAAAAGACAGTCTCTTCACCAAGTGGTGCTGATCAAACTGGTCAGCTATATGTAAAAGAATAAAACTAGAACATTTTCTAACACCATACACAAAAATAAACTCGAAATGGATTAAAGACCTAAATGTAAGACCAAAAGCTATAAAACTCTTAGAGGAAAACATAGGCAAAACACTCTCTGACCTAAATTACAGCAAGATCCTCTATGACCCACCTCCGAGAGTAATGGAAATAAAAACAAAAATAAACAAGTGGGGCATAATTAAACTTAAACTTTTGCACAATGAAGGAAACTATAAGCAAGGTGAAAAGACAGCCCTGAGGATGGGAGAAAATAATAGCAAATGAAACAACTGACAAAGAATTAATCTCCAAAATATACGAGCAGCTCATGCAGCTCAATACCAGAAAAACAAACAACCGAATGAGCAAGTGGGCAAAAGACCTAAACTGACATTTCTGCAAAGAAGGACATGCAGATGGCTAACAATCACATGAAAAGATGCTCAATATCACTCATTATCAGAGAAATGCAAACCAAAACAACAATAGGTATCATCTTGTACTGGTAAGAATGGCCATAATCAAAACGTCTACAAACAATAAATGCTAGAGAGGATGTGGAAAAAGAGAACCCTCTTACACTGTTGGTGGGAATGCAAACTGGCTCCTTGGAAGAAAAGCTATGATAAACCTAGACAGCATGTTAAAAAGCAGACATTACTTCATCAGCAAAGGTCCATATAGTCAAAGCTATGGCTTATCCAGTAGTCATGTATGGATGTGAGAGTTGAACCATAAAAAAGACTGAGCACCGAAGGATCGATGCTTTTGAACTGTGGTGTTGGAGAAGACTGTTAAGAGTGCCTTGGGCTGCAAGGAGATCAAACCAGCCAATCACAAAGGAAATCAACCCTGAATATTCATTGGAAGGACTGATGCTGAAGCTGAAATTCCAATACTTTGGCCACCTGATGCGAAGAACCGACTCATTGAAAAAGACCCTGATGCTGGAAAGATTGAAGGCAGGAGGAGAAGGGGACAACAGACGATGAGATGGTTGGATGCCATCACCAACTCAATGGACATGAGTTTGAGCAAGATCCAGGAGATGGTGAAGGACAGGGAAGCCTGGTGTGCTGCAATCCATAGGGTTCCAAAAAGTCGGACACAACTGAGCAACTGAACAACAACCACAACAGCCACTATGGAGAACAGTGTAAAGATTCCTTCCTTAAAAAACTGGGAATAGTACCACCATATGACCAAGCAATCCCATTGCTGGGCATGCATTCAGAGGAAACCAGAATTGAAAGAGATGCATGTACCCCAATGTTCACTGCAGCACTATTTACAATAGCTAGGACATGGAAGCAACCTGGATATCCATCAGCAGATGAATGAACAAGGAATTTGTGATACATATACACAGTGGAATATTAGTCAGCTAGCAAAAGGAACACATTTGAGTCATTTCTAACTCCAAATGGATGAACCTGTAGCCTAATAAACAGAATGAAGTAAGTCAGAAAGAGAAAGACAAACAATGTATATTAAAGCAAATATACGGAATTTAGAAAGATGGTATCAACGATCCTACGTTCAGGGCAGCAGAGGAGATANGAACAGTGTAAAGATTCCTTCCTTAAAAAACTGGGAATAGTACCACCATATGACCAAGCAATCCCATTGCTGGGCATGCATTCAGAGGAAACCAGAATTGAAAGAGATGCATGTACCCCAATGTTCACTGCAGCACTATTTACAATAGCTAGGACATGGAAGCAACCTGGATATCCATCAGCAGATGAATGAACAAGGAATTTGTGATACATATACACAGTGGAATATTAGTCAGCTAGCAAAAGGAACACATTTGAGTCATTTCTAACTCCAAATGGATGAACCTGTAGCCTAATAAACAGAATGAAGTAAGTCAGAAAGAGAAAGACAAACAATGTATATTAAAGCAAATATACGGAATTTAGAAAGATGGTATCAACGATCCTACGTTCAGGGCAGCAGAGGAGATATAGATGTAAAGAACAGACTTTTGGACTCCGTGGGAGAAGGCAAGAGTGGGATGATTTGAGAAAATGCAAATCATGTACATTGCCATATATAAAATAGATGACCAGTGCATGTTCAGTACATGAAGCAGAGCACCCAAAGCTGGTGCTCAGCAATGACCCAGAGGGACAGGGTGGGGAGGAGGGGAGGAGGGGGGCTAAGGATGGGGGAGACACGTGTATACCTGTGGCTGATTCATGTATGGCAAAAAACAACACAATGTTGTAAAGTAATTATTCTCCAATTAAAATAATTAATTTATAAAAGAAAGAAGATTAAGAAATGTAAAGATGCAGAAACAAATAATAGATATTGGGCTAGGGGACTTGTAACTATTCAAACTACAATTCTGCCATATACCAGGATCACCGAACTCCAGATTCCCTGAAAGATATAAAGGTCTGAAAAATACTCCTGATCTATTTTATAGGAAGCAGAAACCCCTCCAGATAAAAATCGATGACCACAAGAACATAAACCTTAGACTAACTGAAATCAGACAACTGATGATGCTTGAAACTTCATCTTGATGTCAACCAATCCAAGACCCATCCATAAGCCGATCACACCTTGCACCCTGAACACTATAAAACTCCCTTCTCCCTCTCCAGGGTGGGTCACATGGTCTTGAAGAGAATTAGCCCAGTGTGGCCCCATTTGCCTGGCAAAGCAATAAGAGCTACTCCTTCATACTTCACCCAAAACTCTGTCTCCGCATTTCTGTCTGGCACTGGTGAACAGAGGCCAAGTTTTGACAACATTAGTAGGGTTCTGGGAATTACTTTGCCTGAAGGTGGTCTCTGCTAGGAGGGCTGAAAAAGGAGTCTCTTGTAGGTCTGCTGGGAGCACTAGCAACAAAGGTATTAGTAACAAAAAGTCAACTTAAGCTGTTCTTCCATTAGGAAACTGCATGTGTTGTTAAAACTGAATGAAGGGCTAATCCCCAAATAATCCTTTCTTTCCATGGGAATACACCAATTTGTAAATCTGCTGCAGAACCCTACACTTCAAATTAGTCCTTCAGAGGAAATATAAATAAACAATGAAGGATCCCCAGACCTCTCAGGAAAAACAAGGCTTAAAGGCCAAGATGAACAGAGATAATGCAGATTACAGAAGAGAATTTAAAGCAATCCTATTCTTCACGATTTGACATTTATTAAAAAGCTGGTACTTGAAAATATTTTTATGTTCTATTAATTACCTACCTACCTACCTATATACCTACATAGCTACCTATCTACCTATGTCTTCCTTATACATTTTGAAAAAAGAAACAATAAAAAATAAGAAAAAAATTTAACTAAAAAAAAACATGACTGATATTTACAAACACTCAATAAACATGTTAAATATAGAATAGACATGGCTGAAAACCATATCAGAAAGCTGAAAACCATATCAGACAAGACAGTATTTTTTCTTGATCCAAAGGAAAAAGATAGAGACAATAAGAGAAAATTAAGGTATAAAAGATAGAGATAGAAGATATCTATCAGTCTAAAGACATCATAGAAAAAAGAACAGAAATTCTAGACCTCATAAAATAGAATTCTTTACTACAGAGATGTGTAAACCTTCAAATTTAGCCTGCTAATATTACAGAAAGACTAAAATAACAAAACAATGTCTTATTATAACAATAAATAATATAGATGAGGATGAGAATGAAGATTATGGTGACGATAAACACATTCGCAAGTTCTGGTAAAATTTTAGAAGTACAGAGTAAAAAATAAAGTTTGAGAAAAGAAATAAAAGGTCACAAACCCAGGCTACTTGAAAAGAAAGCATAAACTAAGGTGGGACGGGGAAGGAGGGGGAAGGATGGGGAAGGAAGTAGGAGGGTGGCTTAAGAGGGAGGGGACATATATATATATATATATATATATGGCTGATTTATGTTAATGCTTGGCAGAAACAAACACAATTCGGTAAAGCAGTTATCCTTCAATTTAAAAAATAAATTTAAAAAAGAAAGCATGCAATGGTTTTGTATCATGTCAACTTAGCTAGCTTCCCAGAAACTTGGCTAGTTTTCCCAGAATTCCCTTAGTTTTATATTACAGGCTGTACTGACACATAAGGGAGGCTTTTAGATTTGAAAGGAGAAGCAGCTATAACCATTCCATAGTTCATATACATTGTCGCTGATCTGCTGACTTGTTTCCTTGGACTGAAGCAGCAGCTACACTAGAACGTTCATCCTTCATCTGGGTCCATTTTTAGGGTCTCACACACTTGTGCCAGGTTGTGTATTTAACTTTGACAAGAAAACGGTTTCTGCAGGATACCTCAAGGTCAGGACAGACCAGAGTGCCAATTCATCCTCTAAACAGTGCTCATGAGGTCAGGCTACCCATAATTTCTTCCTCCTGCATGCCTACCCTGGAAACTTCAAGCTTCAATAGCATATACTACCTTACAGAGATAGCTTAACCAGTTTCGATAATTACAGAAGCCAAGCCTCTCAATAAATCCACACCTCTTACTGGTTCTGCTTTTTGAATATATTCCTAACTGGTACTATGAATATCTGGTTGGCATAAGATTTCTGACCAGCAACATGAGAAAAATGATTTCAAATCCAGAACTGCTGTACTCGGTCAAACTGTCATTTCACTTTGAGGAGAAAATAAAATCATTTCAGAACACATAAGATATCAGAAAATTCACCACATCAGGGCTCCCAAAAAGCTAAGCCAAGAAAAATTAAATTCAAGAGAAAAGAAGCAGGACTAAATCTAAGTTCAAGTCTTAATTTTATAATCATGTACTAGGTCTAGAAAGTTCCTTGGATACATGCTCAAAAAGACAGCATTCACCATCAAACAGACTGTATAAGCAAAATCTTGAAAGTATAGTTATAATACACAGTTCCTATGAAAAATGCATAACATCATTTCTTAAACACATAAACAAAAAAGGAAACTTTAGGAAAAGTAGTCTTAACAAGAGGCATGACTCATAAACAAGCTAAATGTGATGTGGTTTGACATAATTAATAATATATCAAAGAATTTCTAGAACTATAACAATAAACATACTTGTAAAGAAATTGCAGAAATTTTGAGGTCGCAGAGAATATGAAGTCATGTGATTTTTATTTTTAAGTAGAGGATAATTGCTTTAAAATGTTATGTTGGTTTCTGCCACACATCAACACAAATCAGCCACAGGTATATGTATGTCCCCTCCCTCCTGAACCTCCCATCCACCCTCCACCCATCGCATCCCTCTGAATGTGAAAATCACTCAGTTGTGTCTGACTCTTTGGGGCCCCATGTAGCCTGCCAGGCTCCTCTATCCATGGAACTTTCCAGGCAAGAATACTGGAGTGGGTTGCCATTTCTTTCTCCAGGCGATCTTCCCGACCCAGGGATCAAACCCAGGCCTCCTGCATTGCAGACTGATTCTCTACCATCTGAGTCACCAGAAAATTTTTTATCATTTATAAAAATTTTGCCTTTAACCTTTCCTTATTACTATTTCTAAAAATAGATTCATGTCTAATAAAGTATTCTTATTTTTAAAATAATTGTAAATTCTATAAGGCAAGAATTCTATCTACATTGAAATTACTGCATTTGGATTTTCTAAAATAATGCTTAGCATACAGTGCTTGAGATATATGTCTTGAATTAGCTAATTAATTTTTTTAAATTTAGGAAGATTTACTTTGCTATTTAGACATCAGTGGTACATTCTAATTTTTAGGAAACAATAGACTAAGTGTTATTAATGAAAATAAACATATGACCACTAAGAAACACACGAATAAGATAATAACTCCAACTTATTGCTTCTCTAGTAAACAAAACTGCAAAGGTTGTAACACAGTATGAACTTGTATTTTTAAAGTGCCTCTCTGTGTGTCTTTGTGGATATTTGCACATACATTTCTGTAGAGATAAATATCAAGTTCAGTTCAGTTCAGCTGAGTCACTCAGCTGTGTCCGACTCTTTGCCACCCCCTGGACTGCAGCATGCCAGGCTTCCCTGTCCATCACCAATTCCCGGAGCTTACTCAAACTCTTGTCCATAGAGTTGGTGATGCCATCCAACATCTCATCCTCTTTTGTGCCCTTCTCCTGCCTTCAATCTCTCCCAGCATCAAGGTCCTTTCCAATGAGTCAGCTCTTCGTATCAGGTGGCCGAAGAATTGGAGTTCTTTCAGCATCAGTCCTTCCAATGAATATTCAGGACTGATCTCCTTTAGGATGGACTGGTTGGATCTCCTTGCAGCCCAAGGGACTCTCAAAAGTCTTCTCCAATACCACAGTTCAGAAGCATCAATCCTTTGGTGCTCAGTCTTCTATGGTCCAACACTCACATCCATATAGGACCACTGGAAAACCATAGCTTTGACTAGACAGACTTTTGTTGATGAAATGTCTCTGCTTTTTAATATGCTATCTAGCTTGCTCATAGCTTTTCTTCCAAGGAACAAGTGTCTTTTAATTTTGTGGCTGCAGTCACCATCTGCAGTGATTTTAGAGCCCCCCCCCAAAATAAAGTCTCTCTCTGTTTCCATTGTTCCCCCATCTTTTTGCCATGAAGTGATGGGACTGGATGATATGATCTTTGTTTATTGAATATTGAGTTTTAAGTCAACTTTTTCACTCTTCTCTTTCACTTTCATCAAGAGGCTCTTTAGTTCTCCTTCTTCTTCGCCATAAAGGTGATATCATCTGCATATCTGAGGTTACTGATATTTTTCCTGGCAACCTTGATTCCAGCTTGTGCTTCTTCCAGCCTGGCATTTCTCATGATGTACTCTGCATATAAGTTAAATAATCAGGGTGACAATATACAGCGTTGATGTACTCCTTTCCAGATTTGGAACCAGTCTGTTGTTCCATGTCCAGTTCTAACAGTTGCTTCTTGACCTACATACAGATTTCTCAGGAGGCAGGTCAGGTGGTCTGGTATTCCAACAAGTTACTCTTTCGTTTATTAGAGAAGTGAGATTGTGGTGGGAGGAATGAAGGTTAAAGATTGCATTTATATTATATATTTTTTCCTTTTCTTTTTTAACGATCATACCTTCATTGTTTAAAATATAGAAGCACAAAGTAAAACTCATCCCTTCTTGCCTTTAAAGATATCCTTCCAGCAATTCTCTTCTCTTTGTCCATCAGGAGCTTCTCTCTCTCCTGAATCATTCCCTTCAGCTGTTATGTTTCCAATAATGGAAAGAAAATAAGTGAACAACCCCCTTCTTCATTGCCTTCATAAAGTTGTTATAAGGTGTTTTAAAATTTTATTTTCACCAGTTACTACTACCTCCACTTTCTTTGGACCTCCATGCAGCTTGTAGGATCTTAGTTTCCCAAACAGAGGTTAAACTTGCACCCTCAGCAGTGAAAGCAGAGTCCTAACCACTGGACCACCAGGGGATTCCCTCCAACTCTCCCTTAAACTCACTGTACTCATACTCTTGCAATCATCCCCACCCCTCTGTGTAACTGTTCCTGTCAAGATTAACAATGACCTCCACATTGTTACATCTTACAGATAATTCTCCATCCCCT
>SJYA01000394.1:429782-478705 GCA_006410615.1 Neotragus moschatus | reverse complement strand
TGGCAACCTTGATTCCAGCTTGTGCTTCTTCCAGCCTGGCATTTCTCATGATGTACTCTGCATATAAGTTAAATAAGCAGGGTGACAATATACAGCGTTGATGTACTCCTTTCCAGATTTGGAACCAGTCTGTTGTTCCATGTCCAGTTCTAACAGTTGCTTCTTGACCTACATACAGATTTCTCAGGAGGCAGGTCAGGTGGTCTGGTATTCCAACAAGTTACTCTTTCGTTTATTAGAGAAGTGAGATTGTGGTGGGAGGAATGAAGGTTAAAGATTGCATTTATATTATATATTTTTTCCTTTTCTTTTTTAACGATCATACCTTCATTGTTTAAAATATAGAAGCACAAAGTAAAACTCATCCCTTCTTGCCTTTAAAGATATCCTTCCAGCAATTCTCTTCTCTTTGTCCATCAGGAGCTTCTCTCTCTCCTGAATCATTCCCTTCAGCTGTTATGTTTCCAATAATGGAAAGAAAATAAGTGAACAACCCCCTTCTTCATTGCCTTCATAAAGTTGTTATAAGGTGTTTTAAAATTTTATTTTCACCAGTTACTACTACCTCCACTTTCTTTGGACCTCCATGCAGCTTGTAGGATCTTAGTTTCCCAAACAGGGGTTAAACTTGCACCCTCAGCAGTGAAAGCAGAGTCCTAACCACTGGACCACCAGGGGATTCCCTCCAACTCTCCCTTAAACTCACTGTACTCATACTCTTGCAATCATCCCCACCCCTCTGTGTAACTGTTCCTGTCAAGATTAACAATGACCTCCACATTGTTACATCTTACAGATAATTCTCCATCCCCTTTTATTTATTCTTTTGGCAAATTGAGTGCAATCAATAGTTCCTCCTTCTAAAATACTTCTTTCTCTTGGTGTCCAAGACTTCACCCTTTCCTGGCTTCCTCCTATACTCCTGATCTCTTTTCCTATCTCCTTTCCTGGTTACTCTTAATTTCCCCAACATCTTAGCCTTGGTTCAGTCCTTGGACTCTTTCCTAGCTACATGGAATCCCCTGGTGATCTCATCCAGTCTTACGATTTAAATAACAACTATGGGCCTATGACTCCCAAAGTTGTATCTTCAGTCATTCTAGGATAACCTTCTTCTCATAACATGCATCCAATATTTTGCAAATACCCAGCAATCCCACTTTCAAAACATATTTGAATGACCATTTCACACCTCTAAACATAATATCTCTGCCCAAATCATCCTCCTCATTGTTCACATCATTCTAGTATTCTCCAAACTGGATTCTTGCTTGGATCCTTCCACTTATAGTTTTCCATCCATTCAATAGACATATAAGTCAGATCATAAAGCCTTCCACATGATGCCTCAATGGCTGCCCATTTCATGCAGAATACAAACAAAAAGTAAAAGTCTTTATAAAGCTGTTCACCATATGTTCTGTCTCCTTCAGCTTTCTGGCCTTCTCACTCCCTTTTCTCCCCCTAGCCTTTCTCCTCAAGCTTCACTGTTTTCAGCTATTCCTGAATGCAACCAGTCCTTTAATATCTCTGGACCTTTAGATGTTTCAGATATAAGCATCATTCACTCTGTCCCCTCTGCCAAATTTTTACTCAAATACTACTTTCTTAGCAAGAGTTTCCAAGATCAACATATTTCAAAGTAAATGGTTCTCTTCAACCAACTCTTGCATTGATGATCCCTCTTTCTTGATTTGTATTTCTCTACCACTTATCACCATCTGACATACATATCATTCCTTTTCTTGTTGTTGTTCCTAATAGATTTATCTTCATGATACATAAGTTGCCAGAATTAAATTGCTGATTATTATATTTCAGCATCTAGAACTGGTGCTCATGATATAGTAGGTATAAATATTTATTAATAGCTAAATAAATAAGGGAATGAATTACTAAGCCATGAGGATGAACTGAAAATGGGTCCAGAGTCAGTTACTTGAGAGTCAGGAAGGGAAAAGCAAGAGCAGCACTTCCAAAAGAAGCTGAGGGCAGATGGGTTAATGGCCATAATAAACATTAATGGGCTGGCTGCGATGCAGTGCCGGGTGCAGTAATTCCTTTAAAGAGCCAGTGGGAGGGAGGTTTTTATATTGTTTCATGAATTACATGAAAGGTTATAAATTCCAATTGCAAAAAGTCTTAACTTGTTTTGTCAGTGATGAGAATCATAATAAAGAGCTTCATACCTATTACAGCTACCTCTACTTTGTTCTCTAGCCCCCCTTCAAAAAGGTTTCTAGAGCTTCGATGCTTTACCCAGAGTATTCCCTGTTGTCTCAGTCCTCACTGTCCTGGTTGCCCTCTACTTTCCTCAATCATTGCAAAACACCTCTCATTTCTTCTTCCTGTGCACCTTTGTCCCACCATCTCTTATTTTTGCCATATTCAAATCAATGACCATCATAAGTATGAGTGAATTTTCTTGGCTGGTTTCACTTTTTCTTTTTCCAGAATGTACGTTCTATTACTATTATCCTCCAATCAATTCTTATAAATTTCCCCTCTATAAATTTTCAGCCAGTATAAATTACATGATAAGGACAATTTATTGCCTCTATTTTACATAGAATTGGTAAAAAAATTTGAAATTTCACTTTCCATGTGAAATGTCGTAAGGAACAGCAGTTGGATGGATACACACACACACACACACACACACACACACACAAACTTATCCGAGAATTCTGGACTGAGTTATGTCACTAAAAGGACAGATGCAATAGAGATGGTATACCATACAATTATTATTCAAAGAAAGGGAAGAGAGAAGGAAAGCTTTTAAATTTTCATAACCTTGTGTAAATTACACAGTAACTTGCCCAGGTTAAATTGTCCATTTTTTCTGATTCAACAATATTGCAATAATCAGTGTCTAGAATAGTTAACTTTTTCCCTCTCTTTTGGCTTAGAAGCTTAGAGTGCAGGGGCAGGTAGGAAAGTGAATCCACTCAAATAGCATTAAATTTATAAATACTAAGTATGAAATTCCTATGTGATTTCCCTTAGCACATAAAATGTAGAGGAATAATTTCACTTATGAAACAGATTTTTGAGAAATAATAATCAACCTTTATCTAGTTCTATTCATTCCAAAAACTGGATAAAATACTTTTCATCAAGCACACAGCAGTGAGACACAGTAACGCTCCTATAAGGAGCATTGTTCAACACTTTATTGCTCAGTTGAGAGAATAGATGTAAAAGACTGCATATAATGTCATGTTTTATGATAAAGACAATTTCTAAAAAATATAACAAATCTATAGAGAAAGTTTAAAGATCATATCTATCATTGACTGGTGCCAAGTCAATTTGGTATACTGAATAGAGAAAAACCCATGATACAATAGAGACGATTCAAAGTTTAAAATATCTATAATGTTTATATTTAACAGCCAGTTAAGCCCACAAGTTTAAATATTTTTAAAGTGTAATAAGAGTATAACATTGTTTTCAAATAAAAGATATTTCCTTAAATCTTTCTATATCTTAATAAAGTAGCTGATAGTTGCACTAAAATTTTTCTATTCTAAAACTTCGCTCTCTGAGATTTCTTGATCTGGAAAGCCTAAATGGAAACTTTCAGTAACACAAAATAAAATCAAGAGCTCTTATAGTTAATAATATATTTACACATGTTTAAATAAAGACTACAACAAATTAATTTAGTAAAATTGCTCTAGNGGGCAGGTAGGAAAGTGAATCAACTCAAATAGCATTAAATTTATAAATACTAAGTATGAAATTCCTATGTGATTTCCCTTAGCACATAAAATGTAGAGGAATAATTTCACTTATGAAACAGATTTTTGAGAAATAATAATCAACCTTTATCTAGTTCTATTCATTCCAAAAACTGGATAAAATACTTTTCATCAAGCACACAGCAGTGAGACACAGTAACGCTCCTATAAGGAGCATTGTTCGACACTTTATTGCTCAGTTGAGAGAATAGATGTAAAAGACTGCGTATAATGTCATGTTTTATGATAAAGACAATTTCTCAAAAATATAACAAATCTATAGAGAAAGTTTAAAGATCATATCTATCATTGACTGGTGCCAAGTCAATTTGGTATACTGAATAGAGAAAAACCCATGATACAATAGAGACGATTCAAAGTTTAAAATATCTATAATGTTTATATTTAACAGCCAGTTAAGCCCACAAGTTTAAATATTTTTAAAGTGTAATAAGAGTATAACATTGTTTTCAAATAAAAGATATTTCCTTAAATCTTTCTATATCTTAATAAAGTAGCTGATAGTTGCACTAAAATTTTTCTATTCTAAAACTTCGCTCTCTGAGATTTCTTGATCTGGAAAGCCTAAATGGAAACTTTCAGTAACACAAAATAAAATCAAGAGCTCTTATAGTTAATAATATATTTACACATGTTTAAATAAAGACTACAACAAATTAATTTAGTAAAATTGCTCTAGAATACTGACTGTGCTTAGAAGTTAGGTGAGATTTCCAGGTGAGCTAGTGGTAAAGAGCCCCCTGCCAATGCAGGAGACATAAGTTTGATGTAAGAGACATAAGTTTGATCCCTGGGTTGGGAAGATCCCCCGGAGGAGGGCATGGCACCCACTCCAGAATTCTTGACTGGAGAATCCTCATGGACTGAGGAGCCTGGAGGGCTAGACTCCGTAGGGTCACACAGAGTTGGACGTGACTAAAGTGACTTAGCACACACACACACACACACACACACACACATATAGAATTTAGGCATTTCGGAGTCACTCCAAGAATATGAGAAAAGGAAATGATGTACAATACAAATTTCAGTATCATGTGTTGAGTCATGATGGAACTTGGCTTTAAATATTTAAATTGCCATATTTATGAAATTACTTTTTGGTGATCAATTTATTCCCTTTTAAATGTATGAATACTACTTACCTGGAATTTTGCTTTAAAAGAATTTCAAACATGACCTAGTTGAACTCAGTATGCTTACCTATAAAATATGTGGGCAGGCTGAGGAAAGAACAGTATGACAGTGAGATCACCCTAGTAGATATTTTCTGAGATCCCTTCTGACCCTCTCATTTATAATTCTTTGGAAAAGACAACAGATCTAAACAAAAGTGAGCAAATCCAAGCATTAAAAGAATAATAATAAAACCATTCACCAGGATTTTCTTGGTGGTCCGGTGGTTAAAAATCCACCTTCCAATGCAGGCAGGGGACATGGGCTTCATCCCTTTTGAGGGAACTATGATACCACATGCCTTGGTGCAACTAAGCCCGCATGCTCTGGAGCCTGCGTGCCACAAATAGAGAAGCCCATTTTCACTGTAACTAGAGAGCTGACTCAGCCCAAAGAAGACTCAGTCCAACCAAAATTAAAACCAAACAAAAAACTCTTTTGCTGGAGAAACCAAAAGGAAAGGCAAAGCAGTAAACATAAGCCAAGTAATCCGCTATACCAATTATGGAAATGAATACATCTGAAGAAGACAGGTTGATTTGGGGGAAGGTTTCTGTGTTTTTTGAGGCGTGGAGGAGACTGAGTGAAACAGATTGCCCTCTGGTGTGAATGGCCTTCACCCTGTAAATTGAAAGCCTGAATAAAAAAGAAAAAAAAAAAAAATGAGTAGGTGGGAACTTCTCTTGTCTGTTTGAGCTAGAACATTGCTTCATTCTGGCTCTTCCTGAGGCTCAAGCCAGGTTCACTCAGATGGAAATTTATACCATTGACTCCTCTTGGTCTCCAGTATTCTCACTGCAGATTTTGGGGCTTTCTAGCCTCAAAAATCTTGCGAGTAAATTTCCTATAATCAATCAACCTTTCTTCTCTTTCTCTACTTCCATCTCTTTATTTCTCTCTGTCTCTCTGTATAGAAACCAGATGGAGGCCCAGGGGATAGGAGTCTTATTCTGCATCTGATAGCACCTGTGTGTGCATGTATGTTGTCACTTCAGTCATGTCCAACTTTGTGTGACCTAATGGACCGTAGCCCAGCAGGCTCCTCTGTCCATGAGGATTCTCCAGTCAAGAATACTGGAGTTGGTTGCCATGCNCAGATGGAGGCCCAGGGGATAGGAGTCTTATTCTACATCTGATAGCACCTGTGTGTGCATGTATGTTGTCACTTCAGTCATGTCCAACTTTGTGTGGCCTAATGGACCGTAGCCCAGCAGGCTCCTCTGTCCATGAGGATCCTCCAGTCAAGAATACTGGAGTTGGTTACCATGCCCTCCTCCAGGGGATCTTCCCAACTCAGAGATCGAACCCAGCTCTCTTATGTCTCCTGTATTGGCAGGTGAATTCTTTACCACTGGCATCATTTGGGAAGCCCCTGACAACNGAGTGAACTCCAGGAGTTGGTGATGGACAGGGAGGCCTGGTGTGCTTCGATTCATGGGGTCGCAAAGAGTTGGACATGACTGAGCAACTGAACTGAACTCAACTGATGCCCAATAAATATGAGTTGCTAGTACAAGGGAATAAATAGCCTAATAAAACATTAGAATATTAAAAACAGTGTGGAGACCAAGTTATTTTTCTGGCAATATAAAGAAGAAAAAGTACTTAAATGTGTTAATGGTAGATTAGATGATTAAAATAATACCAATACACATTAAAATTAGCAGGTTCTAAAATATAAACACAGAACATTCTTTATGTGAAGTACAATAATATTTATATCATCCCCCAAACCCAGACTTTCAAGGAAAGTTGCTCATAAAATGGCACAGTACTCAAATTTTCAGTCTGCACAAGTGTTTCAGAATTTAATTATGAGTCTGCAGGTTTGAAATTGTCATATTACCATCCTCCTTCCAACTGTATAGTCTGAAGTGCTCTGGATCCACAAATTCTTTAAAAAAGCACTTAGCATGACTCCAGCTTAAAATGCATTTGTAATGAATTTATAACTAAGCATGCAGTTAACCAATTATTAACAATGTGTATAAGCTATAAGAAGTATTATTTATATGGGAAACATTCTGATCAGTCCTTCAAATGAAAAGCCATTTTAAATTAGAGTTGTTTAATCATGAGGAAGTGTATGAACACGGTACTTCTGGTTCTAGAAGCAGGATTTCTCAACCTTGGTACCCAAGAACTCTTGGTGTGTCAGAGCTATGTCTGTGGTGCCTTGTGCTTCCCAGTCATGACAATCAAAACATCTCCATGGGATTCCCCTGGTGATCCAGTGTTTAGGGATCTGCCTGCCAATGCAAGACATGGTTTCGATCCCTGGTCTGGGAAGATCCCACCTGCTGAGGAGCAACTAAGCCCATGTACCACAATTACTGAAGCCCTCGTGCCAGTGCAATGAGAACCCAGGCACCTCAACGAAGAGTAGCTCCCACTCAAAGCAACTAGAAAAAGCCTGCATGCAACAATGAGGAGCCCATGTGCTGCAACAANATGCAAGACATGGTTTCGATCCCTGGTCTGGGAAGATCCCACCTGCTGAGGAGCAACTAAGCCCATGTACCACAATTACTGAAGCCCTCGTGCCAGTGCAATGAGAACCCAGGCACCTCAACGAAGAGTAGCTCCCACTCAAAGCAACTAGAAAAAGCCTGCATGCAACAATGAGGAGCCCATGTGCTGCAACAAAGACTAAACGCAGCGAAAAGTATAATACATAAAGCAAAACAAACTAAAAAATAAAAATTAAAAAAAAAAGTCTCAGATGTTGGCATATGTCCCAGGGGAGCAGATTCACTGATCAGAGAAAAGCACTATTCTAGAGAAAGTGAAGCAATATCTTTTGTCCACTCTGCTATAGGTGAGGGACAAAATCCTTCCACTTTTACATAAATTCATGGAAAGGCACCTACCTGACAACTATGCTTCCCTGGTGGCTTAGATGGTGAAGAGTCCACCTGCAGTGCAGAAGACCTGGGTTTGATACCTGGGTTGGAAAGATCCCCTGGAGAAGGAAATGGCAACCCACTCCAGTATCCTTCCTTGTGGAGAAGGAAATGGCAACCCACCCCGATATCCTTGCTTGGAATATTCCATGATGGAGGAGCCTGGAGGGCTTCAGTCCACGGGGTCCCAAAGAATCAGACAGGACTGAGTGACTTCACTTCCTTTCTTTGGCAACTATACAAGTTCAGCCCCTGATCTTGACAGGAGAAAACCAGCTTGTATGATTAGAATTTTACCATCATTTCATTGTTTTTCACCAGAAATACACTTTTGAAATAATATATGGGGATAGGCTACCCACTCCAGTATTCTTGGGCCTCCCTTGTGACTCAGCTGCTAAAGAATCCACCTACAGTGCTGGAGACTTGAGTTCAATCCCAGGGTTGGGAAGATCCCCTGGAGAAGGGAAAGGCTACCTACTCCAGTATTCTGGCCTGGAGAATTCCGTGGATTGTATAGCCCATGGGGTGGCAAAGAGTCGGACACGACTAAACAACTTTCACTTTCATAAAATATGCACACTGTAGAGTAAAGCCTCTACTCTCTAGGAGGCTCAACTCTCAGAACCATAGTTCCTTTTCCCATTATTTGATCTAAGCATAGATATAATATTTTATAATAGCAATTTTAATACTGTATAATTTCTATTTTTGCATTTACTAGACGTGCATTTATTCATTATACTTCCCTAAAATTCTGAACTTTTTATTTTGGTACACTGAGTAATGATTATTGAGCAAAAATGTAATGAACAACTACTATGTACGTAGTAGAGGGATATTTGGGGAGCATCGGTGATACGGAGATGAATACCATACATACTCTGCATTTTAGGAATTGAAAAATATTGGGTTAGCCAAAATCTTCATCTGGGTTTTTCCATCAGATGTTACTGAAAAATCCAAATGAACTTTTTAGCCAACCACAAATAAGAAGGTGGACATTCAAGGAATAACTGCAAAACATAAAGTATGGGTAAGAAGGAAGTGTACACTGAGAAATGCTTACTTATAACAAAAAGAATGGAACTATTTGGAGAAGGAGCTAACATCTGAGATGAGCCCAGAAGGAAGTATGGAATCTCAACAAGTGGAGAGATGGAAGTATTCCCAAGCCAAAAGGGAAGCTTGAAATAAGTGCCCTGTGGTTTAGGGTAATGGCTTAGGCAATGGCTAGGTGTTGGAGACTCTGAGACAATAGTGGGAGAAGTGAAACAGAAATTAGGAGGATATTTAGGGCATGGTAAAGGCTTTCAATTGGAAAGAAATGTGCCTGGAAACAGAACAAATGGCAGGAGACAGTAAATGTGGTCTAGAAAAGGTGAAGAGACAGGAGAGGTCTTATGAAGATGGGACTGACAAGATTTGTTGGCTGACACTATTAATGAATGGATATGCAACTCACTGAGACTGAAAAAATGGAGGAAAGAAATCTAGTTGCAGAAGGTAGAACGTAGATTCACTTTTGGAAACAATGAATTTAAACTATTAGTAGGCTATATGGTGATGAATGTTGACCACATGGAAAATTCTCATCTCCAGTTAAGAGAGATATTTTCCTTGAAACAAACACGTAGTGCTTATCTCAAGGGCTTAAATCCTGGGGGAAGCTGGGGTTACTTGGAAAGACATTACAGATAGAGATGATAGAAGCAAAGAGGAGAACTGTGAAGAACTTAAAGTTTGAGTGAAGAAAGAGAAGTCAAGCTTAAAAACTGGAATATAAGTATGCAAGAGAAATGGAGATGTTCTAGGAGAAAATGGGACATGAAAGTAGAGGTAAGAAATCTCATAGAGAAAGCTAGACCCTTTGGGCTTTAAAAGAAGATGACTATAGTTAAAATTAAAATATTATTAGCGACTACTGGAGAAGTGGTTTCTAAGGACATTGAGCAATTTTATAAAAGCTCTTTCTTCTTCTTTCCTGACCCTGCATCTGTGTTCTGATATTTTTCTTTAGAGTTCAGAAGAAACAAAAAAGACTTTATTCTTTTACACTCCTGTATTTACCTCTACATGTAGTTACATACCCTCCTAGCTATAGAATCTTGCTCATTTTAGTGTTTTATCTCCTTCTAATGGCTTCAATTGAACTTTGTGTTGGAAAAGACTCTTGAGAGTCCCTTGGACTGTAAGGAGATCCAACCAGTCCATCCTAAAGAGACCAATCCTGGGTGTTCATTGGAAGGACTGATGCTGAAGTTGAAATTCCAATACTTTGGTCAGAGCTGACTCATTTAAAAAGATCCTGATGCTGGACACAATTGAAGGTGGGAGGAGAAGGGGATGACAGAGGATGAGATGGTTGGATGGCATCACCAACTCAATGGACATGAGTTTGAGTAAACTCCGGGAGTTGGTGACAGACAGGGAGGCCTGGTGTGCTGCAGTCCATGGAGTCGCAAAGAGACGGACATGACTGAGTGACTGAACTGAACTGAACTGAACTGAATGTTTTCAATATATTTTCCCCACCACTTACTTCTGTCTGTTCTTCCCATTCCTGCAAAATGGTCTTATCTCCATTCCTTGAACCCTGAGCTATAAGACTACTTCTTTCCTTTGACAAATATTCTGTGAAGTCATTTATTCAACCTGTTTTCTCTCAATTCTTGGTTTTAAAACTGTGTTTTGGGGGGAGTGGGGCTGTTTTTGTCGTCGTCATTGTCATTGTTATTGCTTTCTTGTCTGTACTATTTGGCATGTGGAATCTTAGCTCCCCACCCAGGGATCAAACCCATGCCCAGTGTGTTGGAAGCTCAGAATCTTAATCACTGGACCACCAGGGAAGTCTCTAATTTTTTCTTTTGTTATTCTATGACTATTAATACTTTTCTAAGACTAGATCTGAATATTCAGATATATCCCCTAAGTTGTCAAATAATTTCTTCCCTCTTTATTTACACAATTATTTCTAAAACATTTGGCAGCACCATATACATATGTTCTGAAAAGTTCCATGCTGTGAGATTTATGATAAAGTACCCACATTTCTCAAAAACATAAAGATGTCAGTTGCTATTTTGTGAAAAGTAGATAGATTCTGTGAACAAATGGATTTGGGAAAACCCTCTGCTTTTAAAAAAAAAAAAAAAAGTAATAGATCTCTTCACCACAGCCTTCAGTATGTTAATTCTGAGAATTTCCAAGAGGAAGATTATTTGATCCATCACAGAACTCTTTTTTTAATATAACCAATGAATCTCTCCACTCATTCCCACTCATTTACTTAAATAAACCCTATTTTGCAATATGTTCATTCTCCCTGATTTCTAAACATTCCTATATTCCTATCTTTATAAAAGGAAAGGAGGTTAACACATCCTCAGCAACTATGCTGCTGCTGCTGCTAAGTAGCTTCAGTCGTGTCTGACTCTGTGAGACCCCATAGATGGCAGCCCACCAAGCTCCCCCATCCCTGGGATTCTCCAGGCAAGAACACTGGAGTGGGCTGCCATTTCCTTCTCCAATGCATGAAAGTGAAAAGTCAAAGTGAACTCACTCAGTTGTGTCCGACCCTCAGCGACCCCATGGACTGAGCCTACCAGGCTCCTCCATCCACGGGATTTTCCAGGCAAGACTACTGGAGTGGGGTGCCATTGCCTAAACCCTGGTAAAAAGAGCAAGAAACTGAAATTATTATTTCCATTGTAGAAGGAAAATCGGAGGCACAGGTGGGTTAAGTGATTTGACCAAACCCATACAAATGTGAATGTCATAACTGTTATTTGAGTCTTTGATATTTCAAAGCAAAGGAATAGTCTCCATGACACCACACCAGACCACCTCTAGGTCTTAGACTCTACTCCTTCTCTATGCTTTCACTTAGGAAAGAAAAAAAAAAAAAAACTGGCAACAACTACACCTTTTAAAAATACAGGCTACTTTTCTGTAGTCTATATTTTTCACAAGAAATAACTATTCATGGTAAAGGTCATGATATGGGATCTAGATAAAATAGCTAACTTAGATGCAGTTTCAGCCTCCCCCAGAAATGTACTCTTTGCCAACAAGTCTGGAATTTTCTAGTTAGCAAGCATGAGGTAACTTGTCTTGTGGGCTCTCTCTACCCCTTAATGATAAAACTTTTACCACTCCAATGCTGAGTAATGGAATATTCAGTTCAGTTCAGTCGCTCAGTCGTGTCCGACTCTGTGACCTCATGAATTTCAGCACGCCAGGCCTCCCTGTCCATCACCAACTCCCAGAGTTCACTCAGACTCATGTCCATCGAGTCAGTGATGCCATCCAGCCATCTCATCCTCTGTCGTCCCCTTCTCCTCCTGCCCCTAATCCCTCCCAGCATCAGAGTCTTTTCCAATGAGTCAACTCTTTGCATGAGGTGGCCAAAGTACTGGAGCTTCAGCTTTAGCATCATTCCTTCCAAAGAAATCCCAGGGCTGATCTCCTTCATAATGGACTGGTTGGATCTCCTTACAGTCCAAGGAACTCTGGAGAGTCTTCTCCAACACCACAGTTCAAAAGCAGCAATTCTTCAGCGTTCTGCCTTCTTTACAGTCCAACTCTCACATCCATATATGACCACTGGAAAAACCATAGCCTTGACTAGACGGACCTTAGTCGGCAAAGTAATATCTCTGCTTTTGAATATGCTATCTAGGTTGGTCATAACTTTTCTTCCAAGGAGTAAGCGTCTTTTGATTTCGTGGCTGCAGTCACCATCTGCAGTGATTTTGGAGCCCAGAAAAATAAAGTCTGACACTGTTTCCACTGTCTATTTCCCATGAAGTGATGGGACCGGATGCCATGATCTTCGTTTTCTGAATGTTGAGCTTTAAGCCAACTTGTTCACTCTGCATTTTCACTTTCATCAAGAGGCTTTTTAGTTCCTCTTCACTTTCTGCCATAACGGTGGAATATTACTTAGTCATAAATAAAAACTCAAAATAATGCCATTTGCAGCAACATGGATGGACCTAGAGATTAACATACTGAGTGAAGTTAAAGTCAGACACAGAAAAACAAATACCCTATGTCACTTATCCATGGAATATAAAAAATAAATGTACAAAAGAATTTATTTACAAAACAGAAATAGAGTTACAGGTGTAGATAACACAGGGGATGAGGTCAAGGATGATAAATTTGGAGACTGGGGTCTATATAACCACACTACTGTATATAAAATAGATAACTAATAAGAGTCTGCTGTATAGCACAGGAAACTCTACTCAGTATTCTGTGATGGCCTATATGGGAAACCCATCTTTAAAAAAACCTGGATATATATATAACTGATTCACTTTACTGTACACCTGAAACTGACACAACACTGTAAATCAACCATATTGCAATTTTTTTTTTAAAGCACTCTCTCATACACATACACATGTACCTTTTGCCATTCTCTCTGTCCCTTTGGCTCAGATGCTAGAGAATCTGTCTGGAACATGGGAGACCCTGGTTCAATCCCTGGGTCAGGAAGATCTCCTGGAGAAGGAAATGGCAACCCATTCCAGTATTCATGCCTGGAGAATCTCATGGACAGAGGAGCATGGTGGGCTACATATAGTCCATGGGATCACAGAAAGTTGGACATGACTGAGCACGACTAACACAATACACACAGACACAATCAAAGAAATTGGATAACCTGAAGATAATTTTTTCTTTTCTTTTGTGCACAGTTCCCTTGACCCACCTTTGCTTTGTTTTGCTTTGCTAAGTCGCTTCAGTCGTGTCCGACTCTGTGCAACCCCATAGATGGCAGCCCACCAGGCTCCACCATCCCTGGGATTCTCCAGGCAAGAACACTTGAGTGGGTTGCCATTTCCTTCTCCACTGCATGAAAGTGAAAAGTGAAAGTGAAGTCGCTCAGTCGCGTCCGACTCTTAGCAACCCCATAGACTGCAGCCCACCAGGCTCCTCCATCCATGGGATTTTCCAGGCAAGAGTACTGGAGTGGGGTGCCATTTCTTCCTACATAAACCTTCCATTTTGTACAACCCCTTAGAATGTCCTTTTAATTGCTTGATGGGATGCTGTTTGATTCAAGAATCATCTAAGAAAGCTAAATTAGAGATTCAAATTTACTCAGCTGAGTTTTGTTTTTTAACAAATCAGTGGCAATGAGATCTGAAGTGAACTTCTGATGGCATCTGGGGGCAAGGAGAAACATAGGTGAGGTGCCCTGTGATCCTCTGAGTTCACTGCCTTTCTCCTATATCCAAGGACTATTGGTGAGTTCCTCTTGGTTGACCTCCACATTTTTGCTTTTGAGTTCCGGATCTGATTGGCTTTTCAGACAGTAATTCCCTAGGTGGAAAACCCTAGGCCTCTGCTTCTGGATTTCACACTGGGAATGGCTGAAAGTTTATTCAATAATTCTTTGCTTGTGATCCTTCCACAGATTGCATGCTGGGAACTGCTGGCAGCTACAGTGCTCCACTTGTGTGGAATCAGTCCATGATCCTCATTTTCTGAGGTCTGCTGGGTTTTCCTCAGTCCAAAATTCCACAGGAATCAGTGGTGGTTACCTTGGAGCTAAACTGGGTCCAACTTAAGAACAAGACTGGGTTCAGACTGTCTGATTCAAGAACCAGACTGAGTCTCACATTTGCTGGACTGGGTTCAGTGGGAAGCCTCTGGTAGGTATTAAAGAAAGAAAAGTTATTGATGGGAGTATCAGAAATAACTGGAAGCTGATTAATGTGGCTCTGAGAAACTCAAAGGCCCAGATAAAAGAAATGGTGTATTTTATATCCAAAGAGTGTTACTTTCTGGCACAACTGCTTATTTTATGTTTAAGAACGATGGTTCTAGGAGCTGAAAATATTTAACAAAATGGCCAAGTTTTACTAAAAACCACCTAGAATTAAAAAAAAAAAAAAAANAATGTGGCTCTGAGAAACTCAAAGGCCCAGATAAAAGAAATGGTGTATTTTATATCCAAAGAGTGTTACTTTCTGGCACAACTGCTTATTTTATGTTTAAGAACGATGGTTCTAGGAGCTGAAAATATTTAACAAAATGGCCAAGTTTTACTAAAAACCACCTAGAATTAAAAAAAAAAAACATTATGGGGGAATGTTCCAAATAAATAAAATAATTTAAAAGTGCACTTAAAAACAAAAAATTATGGGGAAAATAAAAAACGAGGATTATGCAGAAGCCTCCAAATATTTTCAAAATTCCAAAATAGCTTCATTGAATCATTGCAAAAGGCTACTGATAAATTAGAGATTAAAGGTGCCTGAAATGAAAATATGGTAATACTGATATATACAGATGTCCACAACCATTTTGGTACCATGGACTGACTTGGAGAAGACAGTTTTTCCATGCACTTAGAGGAGAGATAGTTTTGAGATAACTCAAGTGCATTATAGTTATTGTGCACTTTATTTATTTTATTATTACATAGGATTCATCTGAGATCAGAGGTTGGAATCTCCTGATGACTGGCATCCTCTCTATGGCTCCGCTCGATCCCCTTTCTCTATGGCTCTGCTCAATCCCTTTTTATTTGAGTACTCTACATTTTAAAATAGGGATACCTTGAGACTATAGGAGACTTTACTTAGACACCTTTCACTTCTAGGTCAAAGGGCAATTGAAAGGCCATAATTACTTTCCTAAACCCAAGGAGGATCCTCAAAAGGTTTTGTAAATGGATTACCTCCTGAAATCCATGAATAAATAAAAAGGTGAAAAATAAGATGGGAGTTCACAAGTCTGAAATTTGGTCATGACTATCAGTGCCTGCTTGGATTTTTTTTTTTTTTTTTTAAGTCCTCCTCCTAAGCTAGGTATACCAGGATGGAAAGAAACATTCCAATAATATGTGGACTGAGGATGTCAGTCCTTCTGCCAATCCTAAAAGTAAGTATTTATCTGAAAATACTCATAGGTATCAGGACACTTGAAACAGAAATGTCCTGCAAATCTGGCTCCCAGAACTCCATGTCAGAAGAATCTTGGATACCTTCTCTGTGCCTTTGTGATATAGATTTTCTACACCCATCTCCTCTAGAACTTAAGAACCATTATTTGAAATGCAAATAGTTTTCATCAGAAGGGAAAACAGAAGACATTTGGAAACTGGGGTAATGAGAAGTCTCACAAATCTACAAGTCTCCTCAATAGGTATTAAAAATTATAAGGCGTCTGAGTCTATGTGTCTGCCCATATGCCCATATGTATGTATGTTGTAGATAAGTGGTATTTTTCTACCCCTATATGCTGAAGTTGAAACTCTAATATTTTGGCCACCTGATGAGTAGAGCTGACTCATTTGAAAAGACCTTGATGCTGGGAAAGACTGAAGGCAGGAGGGAAAGGGGATGACAGAGGATGAAATGGTTAGATGGCATCATCGACTCAATGGACATGAGTTTGGGTAAACTCCGGGAGTTGGTGATGGACGAGGAGGCCTGGCATGCTGTGGTTCATGGGGTCACAAAGAGTCGGACATGACTGAGCAACTGAACTGAAGATAGCATATCAAAATTAATCTGTAAAGGAACTCTACTTAATTGGGTTAAAGGTCAAGCACTTTAAGGACTGACTATTCTAAAATTCATCAGAAATACAGAAATCAACCCAAATGATTACTTCAAGTTCATGTGATCTAAGATTATTTTTGGTAAATAAAAGCTAGTTTAACTTTATTGGTTTACTAAAACAGACATATCTTTGGAGCTATCAGCTTTAAATATAATACTTTTATTCTACATAGGCTTAACATTTGTCAGGAAGAAACATAACTTTGTATGATGAAGTTTTCGTAGGTAATCTAAACCTAATTTGTGGGAGCAAATGACTCAGATAGATGCAGTGTAATTTGGATAAGAGATACAGAAAAACATTTTAGCGATAAGTACGTTTTATAGTATATGTACTTAGAAATAGCTTCCAAAATTCTTTTTGGTATCTTAGAGCTTTGCTAAGTGAAGTTAAATGATGAGAATTCATTGAATATCTAGAGTATTTCCAAATAAGAAAAAAAATATGGAAACATTAACAAACATAGGTTTATCTACTTTGGGCTTCTTATTACAAAGATACTAAAGATAAATTTGGTTCTACCAGTAAACATGTTTAGTGTCATGTTGAGAAATTTCCATGTCTCTAGAGATTATAAAAATATTTATTATTTTGTTAATGTAACAGTCATTTTAAAAAATAGTCATTTAAAAGACAGTCCATCATTTTTTATTTCCTAAATTTTCACTAAAAATTAAAGTTTCTAAAAGATTAGGAATTCAAATGTAATTGAAAATTGTAAAAACCAAAAAAAAAAAAAAAAAAGAATGAAACCTTTCCTTATGCAAGAAAAGTGGGGTGTGTTTTTGACTAAAGAAAAAGATGAGAAAGATGCATTTGTGTTCAGGGAAATTAGAGTAATTTTGTCTAAACTAGAACTTCTGGGTATAAAGAATAAATCAAAAGTATATAAAACGCTCCAAAAGTATGTATAAAAGGCTGAAGAGAGGAAGATAATTTTTCCTTGTGTAATCAGGCAGGCAAAAATTAAACTTTTATAAGGGCTTATCTTTTAATTATGCTTTAATATCAGTGTACTTATACAAAACTAAAACTTAATTTCTTTCAATTGCTAAATAGATAACTTGTTTCATATTGATCTGTGATCCCATTTAGTCAAGTGTTCAAACTTTTGATATCTTTGATGTGTGTGCTACATGCATGCTAAGTCGCTTCCGTCATGTCTGACTCCTTGTGAGCCTATGAACTGTAGCCCACCAGATTCCTCTGTCCATTGGATTCTCCATGCCAAGAATACTGGAGTGGGTTGCCATGGCCTCCTCCAGGGGATCTTCCCGACCCAGGGATGGAAGCTGTATCTCTTATGTCTCCTGCATTGCCAGATGGGTTCTTTGCCACTAGTGTCACCTGGTAAGCCCGGATATCTTTGACAAACTTCCCCAAATCAAATTCTAAAAATAAAGTCTTTATGACCTGGAAGCAACCGTGAGATTTTTCCAGAGAATCCCTGGAACATTCCAAACTATTTGTCAAGCTAATTAGACTTACTTGATATTCAATATGTTAAATCACATGGGAAAAACAGTCAAATAAGAAGTTGTGACTATTTAGGAATACATGAAACTATGTGGAATTCCTAGAAGTCTGATATATCCTGACATAAACTGTTGCCTGTCATCAAAAATGATGCTAACACTAAAAGGAATAAATGAACCTGAGAACTGTGTGTGTGTGTGTGTGTGTGTGTGTGTGTGTTGGCAGCAGGGTGGGGGGCGGGGGACAGGGGGTGCCCTCCTTGACTTTCATATTAAAGCAGCAGCAACAGAATCTGTAATGATTATGGCACAGGTGGATAAAGTCCATTCTGCTTCTGCAAAAAATGACTTCTCATTACCAAACTTTTGCCATCCTGATGTCCTTGTAACATGGCAACCATCTGCTCTAGAATCAGAGAAATAAAGATGAGTAAATAATAACCATAAATGAGACAAACAGTTCCAACTATGGGAAACCCAAGACAACCACTTAGTTAGTTCTTTCTGACCCTCTGGTAAACCCCATTTTTAGGTCTTTGCATTTCTTCATCTATCATAGTGCATTTAAGCAAAACTATTTTCATCCTTAGAGGTCTCAAATATCCTCCCTGGGGACCCTTTGAACATCTACAGCAGAAACTTGTTCAACTGCCGCTTAGTGTGAGTTTTCAGTGTGTTCTTACGGCATGTACGCATGCTCTCTAAATGGGTTGAAGCCATCCTCTGTCACAAGGCTGGTGCCCTCACAGTGGCAAAGAAAGCATTAGAAACTGTGTTTTTCAATTGGATACAACTTCCACTAACTCCAGTGATCGAGGTACCACTTCATTGGGCAAATAATATCAGCCTTAATGAAAACCTGGCAAACTTCTGGGAATTAGCACTGCCCTGTCACCCTCAATCACCAGGCAAGATGGAGAGAACTAA
Source organism: Neotragus moschatus (assembly GCA_006410615.1). Taxonomy (NCBI): domain Eukaryota; kingdom Metazoa; phylum Chordata; class Mammalia; order Artiodactyla; family Bovidae; genus Neotragus; species Neotragus moschatus. The sequence goes on along the minus strand of SJYA01000394.1, from coordinate 459,871 downwards.
TGGAAAAACTGAATTCAAGCATAACAAGTAGAGTTACATGAAACCACTAAACCAAGGAGGATGCTCTAATGTTTCATTTTTCCCGATTTAAGGAGACTTGTTCTCTTAAGCTATTTATGACTTTACATGATGACTACTATTTATGACTTTACAATGATGAAATACTGATGTTTTCTTCCTACCTGATCCTTCCAAAATTCATAAATTTTCAGCAAGAATTCTTTTTGTGACAATATATTTGTCTACATAAGTTTAGTAAGAATCTGTTCTCCTTGTAATAGGGTACAATTAGAAAGACTAGCTATATCCCCATCACTTTGACTGCAATGTCATCTTTGAGAGAGTTGTGAATAGACTTACATATGACCATAGAGCTTTAAGCAACTGCTTGGAAAAATCAGCCTGGTACCTGGCTTATAAGGTTTCAGCAAAGCTGTCTTAAAAGATAAATTTTTATGACCAATCATTATTCTTGCTTCACTTATATCAGTGACTAGGTAGTAACATGGAAACTTGTATTACCATATGTAAAATAGATATCTGGTGGGAATTTGCTATAAGACTCAGGGAACTCAAACCAGGGCTCTGTAACAACCTAGAGGGGTGAGACAGGAGGAAGATAGGAGGGAGGCTTAAGAGGGAGGGGATACCTATGGACATGTATACCTATGGCTGATTCATGTTGGATGTTTGGCAAAAACCCACATAATCCTGTAAAGCAATTATCCTTCAATTAAAAATAAGTAATAATAAAAAATAAGCAGGGTAAGTTACATATAAGCAAATGAGTTTCATTGTGATTATATTTGGTAAAAAAATGGGAGTAATTGTAGAGAGAAAAACTATGTTTCCAACTTTGCAAATATTAGATTCTAGTCCTGTTAATTATTATTATCTTTGGGGTTAATTATCTTTGGGGTTTTGTTAGATACCTGTGAACTTGGATCTTGAACTGTTCTAGCTTCCTCAAATATCTGGCTACGACTCACCAAACTAATGTTTCCAATTTTCTCCCACCCTTCTGATCTGGAAGGGAGCTTAAAGACAGCCCTGAAGCCCCATTGGAAGGGACCTCACCATAAACTCCTGACCACTGACATTGCTGCAACACTAGAACGTACTGACACACATCTCACAGTTCAGAAGGACTCCACCTGACACCTGGTCTTATGCAAATGCTGGCGACCTCTGACTGAAGGAAGGGAAGTAGCCGACATCAAGGTAGGTAGACGGCTTCAGTTCAAGATGCCAGATCAACACTTCTTCCTTTAGCTAAACATGAAAACCTTCCTTCCTTTCTTTTTTTTTCCTTCACATTGTCATTGGCCTGGGAAGATAATGCTGTAATTTCTGTAAGGCATTGTACAGGGGTGTGAGGGAGCAGCCTCTAGAATTTAGGATGACTCTGTTGCAGACTAGGACATTGTCTTCCCATGTGTGCTAAAAATCTGATTGACTCCTGACTGGAATGGGTAAAGACAGCAGTCCTTGTGAATGAAACCACTCATACTTCCAAACAGGAACGAACCGTGCACTGGTAAGTCTTGCGTTTGTGGCAGTAATCATTCTCCTTATTCTCCTTAGGCCTATCAATGCCTAGACGGCTGGCTCCCATCTTAGGCTACCTAACTATGCTCCTAAGGGCTCAAGGAAGGACCCACCAGGAGGCATTCAAGATTCAGGAACTGATTCCTCTAGCAGGACTCCACTTCCCTGGTTAAGTGAATGTGAAAGTGAAGTCGCTCAGTCGTGTCCGACTCTTTGCAACCCCATGGACTGTAGCCTACCAGGCTCCTCCATCCATGGGATTTTCCAGGCAAGAGTACTGGAGTGCATTGCCATTTCCTTCTCCCTGGTTAAGAGTTAATAACAAATGAGATTATGATCAGGAACATTTCTTTAACTCTTAGAGACACTGCAGATTCCATTATGAAGATATTAGCTTCCTCCAAAAAAACTATTGGACTCTCAGGCCAAGCTTGTTTTTGATAATAGGATAGCTCTTGAGCATTCTTGGGCTGAGCAAGGAGGTGCCTGTGCTGTGTTGTACTTGCTGTACCTGCATTGACACTTCTAGGGAAGCTGAAACTCAAGTATGTAAGATCAATGAGTAAGCCACTTAGCTTAAAAGCGTGACTCCTTCAAAGGGTTCCTTTGAGTGGTTTGGGTCTTGGAGACCAGGGCTCTGAAATGAACTGCAAACACTAGAAATTATCCTGTTTATAAGAATAATAATATCCCTGGTGCACTGTATCCTCTCATGAGTTTCAAATGCATGTTCGCAGCCACTGACCAGGAGGAACATGATTTCCCTAAGACCAAAACATCAGAAAAGAAGCAATGAGAATAACCAACTTAAAAATTGTGGATCTGAAGTTGTGACCTGTGAATAACACTGTGGTTCAGCAAAAACAGCATGATCATGACCTATGATTACCATATCAAAGGTCAACAATGCAGCAGCTGAGACTAATGCTAAGGCCTTAAATTTTCATCGTCTTGCTCAGTTAGACTAAAAATCTGATAAGTTCAGTCAGTTCAGTCACTAAAGGGGGGTAATTATTAAAGAGAAAAACAGAGGGCCAAAATGGCGTTACTTGTGCTAAAGCCCATGATGGCAAATCTAGATTTAATACCTAACACAACTGAACTTTTGACCTTTTCCAGAAAAGTACCAGTCTAGAATTGTCTGGTCTACACCAATCAGGTAATCTGCCACATAAGGCCTCTGTAACCACAGAGGAAGAAGAAATCTGCATGATACAACTCTAACATCCCTTCTCCCCAAACAAAATTGAAGTCCTGGCCTCAAAAATCCTTTCTTTTCTTTTGTTAATAGCTTCCTTGCCTCATCCTTCTTCCTACATAAATCTTCCAATTTGTACAATTCCTTGGAGCGCCCTGCTATTTGCTAGATGGGCTGCTGCCTGATTCATGAATCACCTAATAAAGACAATTACATCTTCAAATCTACTAGGTAATTTTTTTAAAACAATACTCAAATATTGCGTATCTCTAGCTTCTCTCTCTCTCCTTCTTCCCATTTTTATGTTGGTGTTTATGTCACTTATGTCAACTTTTTGTGATGATACTGTTTTCATTGGACATTTTAAAACCATTGTATCTTTTAAAGTCCTCATTACCCTTTACTCTGTATATAAATGCAGCTTCCCCAGTGGCTCAGATGGTAAAGAATCTGCCTGCAATGTGGGAGACCTGGGTTCAATACCTGGACTGGGAAGATCTCCTGGAAGAGAACATGGCAACCCACTCCAGTACTCTTGCCTGGAGAATCCCCATGGATAGAGGAGCCTGACGGGCTACAATCCATGAGGTTGCAAAGACTCAACTGAGTGACTAAGCACGGTACAACATTGTGTATAACTGTAGCTACACATTCTTATTTTTCCATAAAATTCCTTTTATGTATATTCCCTCTGATCCATTCCCAAAGTTACTACTGTTGTATAGGCTTTCAAAACCCTTTGTGATGTAGTTGCAAAGCCTTGGTTAATCCCAACCTGGCCTTCTTGCTTTGAGTTTCTCCTTTCAGGATCTTGTTATGAGGTTGATCATCCTTAAACCTACTGAGTTTAATTGATTATAATAGAGTTTTAGTTATCATCATTCACAGCTTCCCAGATGACTCAGTGGTTAAAAGAATCCATCTGCAATGCAGGAGACACAAGAGACATGGGTTCAATCCCTGGGTCGGGAAGATCCTCTGGAGGAGAAAATGGCAACCCACTCTAGTATTCTTGCCTAAAGAAAATCTCATAGACAGAGGAGCCTGGCAGCTGCAGTCCATAGGGTCACACAGAGTCAGAGAGGACTGAAGCAACTGAGCACACACACACACGCATGCATCTGGGTTAAAAGCCTGCTTTGTGTCTCACCATGTAAATCCTTCAAAACATGATTGGCCTAAAAAAAAGCACATGTTCTATAACTTTTGAAACTACAGTCAATCCTTGGTGTATGAGAGGCTTTGGTTCTGGGAGCTCCACTTAGATACCAAAATCCACTAATGCTCAAGTCCCTTATATAAAATGATTCTCTGTATCCACTGATCAAACCATTGCTTAATCTGTGGATTCAACCAGTCACAAATGAAGACTTGATCCACAGTTGCTTGAATCCTTGAATATGAAACCCATGAATATGGAGAGCTACCTTTATGCTTATTGAAAAGTATCTGTAAGTGGACCTGTGCATTTCAAATCCATCTTATTCAAGAGTCAACTATATTAAAATCCAGAGCAGAGGTTTGTCTGAGTTTCCTTGCTCTTCTGTTAGTTTTTAGAGCCTTTTATGTAAGTGAGGGCTCATTCTCCTTTCTGCTACTAGAGGAATGCTGAGGTTTCTGTTTCCTTTAGAAATGCAAATAAAAATGTAAACTTAACCTCCTTCTGATACAACCCAGAAATAGCTGCTGGGCTAAATAGAAATGAATACCTTGACCTTAGTAACCTGAGAGCTTAGGGAGGCCTAGAGATTCATATCTATTTGAAGATACTGAACTCTGGTCCTGAACGAGAGAAGCATAATCCTATTACATTTACACAGCTTGAAGTAGACTTTGAAATTCATATTAACATTCCTGAAGGGAAGATAGCTCTGTAACTAAGAGCCATGCAAGTCATAAGAGAAAATTATTGCTCCGGTTTAGCGAATAACTGTATTCCTCAAAGGGAAAAAAAAAATCCTTTCCCACCCTCCACTCCTCATTCTATCAGGGAAAAGTACCTGCTGGTGATATGGGTGGGGTGCAGGTGGACAGAGGAGTTACTTTGTGCTTTGCATTATAGCTTATTATGTTAAAAATAGAAAGGCAGGCATGAAACAACATCTCTGAATTTTAGTTCACATTACGTTAACTAAAGCATCATGCCCATGCCTCAGGTCACTCACCTCCTTTAATATTTATTTCTAATTTATTGCCAATTTTTGAAAAAAAGTGCATATTTTACCTGCAGGAACCATGAAAGCCACATAGTTAATCCTACCCTAAAACATGCAAAGGAAATGAAAAATAACCACTCAGAATCATTATTCACTTATTAAAATGCTATCGTTGCTACAAGTCCCACATTTTATTCTCTAAACCAATGTCTACAGTACTATAAAATCTGCTCTTTTCTTAAAATCCAAGATATTTTCAGTTAGAGAGCTGCCCTAAATTGTCAATTTAATTTCTACAATCTAATCTGATTTTTTTACATACTTTAACAAATTATATTTAAAAGAGATTTTTAAAGTCTCTTAGAATCTTTATAATAAATTGTTTCTGTATCAGGTGATGATTAGTAAGACAAATTAACAAAGACCATCATGTTCTCCAACTGGTTATTCTGATGTTGAAGTCAGAAGGTACAAATTCCTCCAAGAATGATCTTTGACACAAAGAATCCCGGGGTTGGATAATTTATTGTCTATGAGATGAACTCACAGTTACCAAAAAATGAAAATATGAAAGTTTTTGAAAATAATGTTTCTCATTGTCTAGGCTGGAAATCCTAGTTGATATGGGGTCGCAAGTGGTATCAAGTACTCCCTTCTTGAAATAGACAGGAAAGATATCACCAAATATCTTTAATCATTTAAGAAAGAGTTACATCTGTGGACCGAGTTCTGGAGGTAGCTAGTTACTCCTGACTCTCTCCTGGGAATAGCCACAGTTCATAGCTAATGTAACTCATTTTCGTTCAAGTTTTGAAGCTAAATGGAAGAAGTTATCTTCCTTGTTCAGTCATAAATTCTATATATATTTGTTTTCTCTCTGAATCCACTGAAACAATTTCTTGCTGTGATCTATGTAGATGAGTACAACAAAAAATAAATTTGTGCAACTTATATGACTAAAGGACTATGACTGCCTCCACCTGGAGATTAAAAAGTCCAATCTTTCAGAGATATTCTCTTAAACTCTTAAAATGAAAGGATATTAGCAAACTTAACTTAATCCTCATGTGTGTCTATGTGCATATATGTGTGAGCATTCAGTCACGTCCAACTCTTTGTGACTCCATGGACTGTAGAAAGGCTCTTCTGTCAAATGGGATTCTCCAGGCAAGAATATGGGAGTGGGTTGCCATTTCCTTCTCCAGGGTGTCTTCCCAACCCAGAGATGGAATTCTCGTCTCCTGAATTGGCAGTCAGGTTCTTTATCAAAGAGCCACTAGGGAAGCCCTAACATCATTCTACCTATTCTAACTCTCTGATTTTTAAAGATAAAAGTAACCCAGAACTTATACTGAAAGTGGATTACTTTGCCCAAGTTTTTTTTGTTTGTTTGTTTGTTTTTGTTTTTTTTCTGGAAGAGCAGCTTTAAAAAAAAGTAAAAATCTTTATTTTAATTGGAGGATAATTATAACATTGTGATGGTTTTGGCCACACATCAACATGAATTGGCCATAGGCATACATGTGTCCCCACCCTCCTTAACCCTCCTCCCACCTCCCTCCCCATCCCATCCCTCCAGGTGGTCATAGAGCACAGGCTTTGGGTGCCCTGCATTATACATCAAAACTTTTAAAGAGAACCCTTGATTAAAAGTACAGATTGCCAGCTATAAAATAACTCAGGGGGGTGCAATGTGCACATAGGGAATGTAACAACTTTGCATGGTGATGGATGATAACCGATCTCTTTGCGGAGATCATTTCACAATGAATAGTGAATAAAATTAATGGATTAAAAATATCAAAACACTATGTTGTACATGAGACTAATATAATGTTGTATGTCTATTATAACTCAATTTTAAAAACATAACAAGATTCTCTGAACAAAAAGAAAACATACAGGTTCCATCTAAACTCTTGTGGAAGAAGTCTATGCCTCTCATGGTGATAAAAACCAATTTAAGGAAGAACAAAAAGACTTGAGAGAAGATTAGAGATCTGCCTCCCTTGGTCCCCATAGACACTGTTCAGTGAGAACAAACCAAGAGAGAATGCAGGTACTTCATGGAAGTCAAGAATATCTAAGGCAGCACAATTTTGGTCTCCAGTACTTACTCTGTATCCACTATAGTGTCATAGATGTCAAGTCTCTCTGCTATGATAGAGTATACCCACAGAGTTCTGAATGAGAGGAAAGCACTATCCTAAAGAAAAAGACTGCTAAGTCCATTAAACTAGCTTTAAAGTAGTCACCGTGAGTAGCAAAACAAGAATCAGACCACAGTATCCACAGACAAACTCACTCCCCTTCTAACATGCCCACATTCTTACTCGTTCTTGTCTTAGCACTCATGTTCTACCCTATGAAGGGTAGACACATCAAAGTAAGCTGGAATATTTAGGTTTCTTCCTCTTATACTTTCATTTTCTACAGAAGCTGAGCTATCGTTCCTTCTTTTTTATACAATTAGTTGTGGCCTGCAGGATCTTTAGTTAACAGCATGTGGGATCTAGTTCCTTGACCGGGGATTGAACCCAGGCCCCCTGCATTAGGAGAGCAAAGTCTTAGCCACTGGACCATCAGGGAAGTCCCTATCATCTCTTCTTAATTCAGGTCAAGCACAAGAAGTTGTGTAGAGAGAATACCCAGTCTTTCCTTGAAAGATGACACAGTTAGGACAAAGGAATCTGAATGCCCATTTCCTTGAAGATTGTATAGATATTAAGTGACAGCTGTAATTATATTTAACTTTCTATATTCTGTTTTCCTGTTTTTGAGTAAAAAGTTATTCTTACTGAAAATCAGTTAATTGGCAGTATAAACACAGTGAGATAAAACAAGAAGCACTTCTGTTTGGATGGCATAATTGCTTAGAAATCATAAAAAGCCTTCTTCATAAAAAAGAAAAAAAAAAAGGACATTGGGTAAAATATATCTGTTCTAAATAGATTGCAGGGTTGGCCCAGAGGAAAGGAACCGATAAAGCACAAGCAAAGTAAAAGCTCAAGATGCAAGGTACACAAGAGAGACAAACTTTATCCTCAGGGTTCTATAAAATCTTGGAGACTTAAGTTTCCACTTTCATGACATTAAGATCTGTTATGGAGAATTTCATAAAACACTCCATGCCAGAAGTGATGACCACAAAGGCTGGCCCTCAGTGTAAGGATAGACTGGAAAGAGACATGCCAAGTAACACATTTTGCCATGGCCACTATCTGAGATGGTGAGGGGACCAAACTCTTTTGTGAGAATTTATAATCTCAAACTGGCCTTTCCAGGACTTTAGGGTCTGAATTCATGCTCCTTCTGTGATATAAATATCCTCAAAGAAAAATGTAAATGGTAAGTGCTTCCAGATTGCTGGGCTTCCATGGGACAGAAGGGTGTAAAAGCCACCTGACCAGCATGTTACAGCAGCAGAGGAAGGGGCTGAGTATCTCCTAACTCCTTACTTTGATTCTCCTGACTTCATGCAGGAGGCTCCTTGGCTCCTTGGCTCCTTCCCCCTCTGACTGTAGTCTTAAATCCACAATCTCTCTGGTTCTACATCAGCAGAAAAAACCTCCAGGCTCCTACACAAATAGGAAAAGGTAGGAGCCTGACTCTGCAGGGTGAGGGGCAGGGTGTGGTGAGTGCACATGGCTGGCTCTTTAGTCAGACTCTCAAAAGCTCCTGATTTTGCCCCCACCCCCAACACATACTTATGCGTGCGCACGCACACACACCCCCACACACACCCATACACACAGACTTGCACTTCCTTCTACACTTCCTTCTGTAGAAGGTGGTGCTTTTTTGGAATTGTTCAGGCCAGAAGACCTTGTTTCTCTTCAACCCTCCATCCCCATACACACTTAGGTATAACCCTGCTCTGCAAATTACTGGGTTGGCCAAAAAGTTTGTTCAGATTTTTCCATAAGATGTTGCCCCATATTTTACTTGTATCTCCATCCACTTTCCACATCATATGACTGAGGTTATAGACGACTCCTAAATTTGCTTGAAGGTGAGCTTATTGTGCTTCTTGTTCTCTGGAAACAATTTTACAAAAGGAATCTCACTGAAGTTTACATTTTTGTTACTCTTTCACATTTTTCTTGCTGGTTTTGAAGTAATTTTAGAGAAAAGAATAGAGCAGAAATACCTTTGCTCCACTATCTTAAAACTGGAGATCCATCCTACTGATTTAGAAGTGCAAATTTCCAAACAAGACAATACTAGGAATTCTCTGATGTTGGGGTCTAACTTGGGGAAAACTCAGAATGAATGCTGAGCCTGAAGAATTGATGCTTTCGAACTGTGGTGCTGGAGAAGAACCTTAAGAGTTCCTTGGACAGCAAGGAGATCAAACCAGTCAATCCTAAAGGAATTCAACCCTGAATATTCATTGGAAGGACTGACTGATGCTGAAACTGAAGCTCCAATAATTTGGTCATGTGATGTGAAGAGTCGACTCACTGGAAAAAAAACCCTGATTCTGGGAAAGACTGAGGACAGAAGGATAAGAAGTCAACAGAGGATGAGATGGTTGGATGGGCATCACTGAATCAGTGGAAATAAGTTTGAGCAAACTCCAGGAGATCGTGAAGGACAGGGAAGCCTGGCAGACTGTAGTCCACGGGGTCACAAAGAGTTAGACACAACTTAGTGACTGAACACCACAGGTATCTACGTTGTCTACTTTGAAGGACTATCTGGGCTCCAACTAGAATCCACTGAAAACACTTCTAAGATACAATAATTTGCTACTATAGGGTAACTTTCTACATAATTTAAGATCATTGTCTCTGCAGAATTCACTAAGTGATTTTGCAATGGAAATAAACCATAATTATCTCTAGAATCACAGAGTATCAAAGTCTAGGTCACCATATAGCTACACTGGGTCCTGCACAAAGGTACCATTTTATTTTTCGCTGTACAGCATGGCATAAGGGATCTTAGTTCCCCAACTAGGGATCAAACCCACACTCTCTGTGTTGGAAGCACAGAGTGTTAACCACTAGATGGTCACAGAAGTCCCAAAGAGACCATTTTTTAAATACTTCATTTATGTAGATTTTGCTGATCTAAATATTTAATAACAACTCTGCAGTAGAAAGTAAGTACAAGCCTTGGAATAACAAGATTATATTATTATAACAATTTTCTGACATATGGAAACAAAATGTTATTAGGAAGTGGTTCCTTCCTGTAATTCATAGCCAGTGTATAGCCTCTGAAAAGTCCTATATCTAACTACCTTGCACATCAAATTTACATCTGCAAATGTTCTGACGAGGATATCATTTCCAAGGTGTAACTATTAGGGACTGAATTCTAACCCAAGCTTGATCAATTTTCCTTCAACAAGATATCACCCTGGCCCATTACATTGGTGACTCTATACTGATTGGACATAATGAGCAAGAAGAAGCAACTCTAGACTCACTGGCAAGACATTTTCATGTCAGAGAGTTAGAAATAAATTTGAGAAAGTTTATGTGACCCCCATGGATTGTAGCTGCCAGGATCCTCTGTCCATGGAATTCTCCAGGCAAGAATACTGGAATGAGTTGCCATGCCCTCCTCCAGGGGATCTTTCTGACCCAGGGACTGAATCCAGGTCTCCTGCATTGCAGGCAGATTCTTTACCATCTGAGCCACCAGAGAAGCCCTGGGAAAGTTCAGGGGCTTTCAACTCCAGTGAACGTCTGCAGGTCCAGCCATGTGAGGCATGCTGATAACCCCTTCTAAGGGAAAGATACCTTATTATATATGGCCCCTTCTACAACTGAAATAGAGATACAACATCTAGCATATTGTGCCTCGTCAGATTTTGGAGGCAACACAGTCCCCATTTGAGTGTGTTACTCCAGCCCATTTGCCAAGGAATCTGACAAGCTGCTGGTTTTGAGTGGGGCCTAGGAAAGAAAAACAAACAAACAAACAAACTCTGTAACAGGTCCAGGCTGCTGGGAAAGCTGCTCTGCTACTTGGGCCACAGGATCAGCAGATTCAGAGGTGCCTGAAGTGTCAGTGGCAGGTACAGAGGCTCTTTGGGGTGCATGGGAGGTTCCTATAAGTGAATTGCTATTTAGGTCCTTCCAATTGTGGAGTACAGCCCTGCCGTCCTCTGCAAAGGGCTTCTCTCCATTGGAGAAACAGCTTTTGGCCGGCTCCTGGGCCTTCATAGAGGCTGTATGCTTAGCCACACACCCTGAGCTGCCCATCATGAACTGGGTATTATCTGAGCTATCCAGCCACAGGTAGGGCATGCAAGCAGCACCCCATCATCACATGGACATGGTGTATATGTAATCACACCCAAGGAGGACCTGAAAGCACAGTATGTTACATGAAGTGGCCCAACTGCCCATGGTCCCCACCTTTGCTAAACTATCCTCTCTCTTCCAGTCTGGACATACAAAGTCATGGGGAATTTCCTCTCATCAGTTGACAGAGGAAAAGAAGACTTTGACCTGGTTTGTGGATGGTTCTGCATGATACGTGGGCACCCAAATGGACAGCTGTGACAATAACCCCTCTCTAAGACATCCCTGAAAGACAGAGTGAAGGAAGTCATCCTGATGTATAGAACTTCAAGCAGCATATATGGTTGTTCACTTTGCTTGGAAGGGGACATGGCCAGATGTGTGATTAAGTACAGAGCCACAGGCTATGGCCAATGATTTTGTTGGATGGCCAGCGACTTAAAGGAACACAATTAGAAAATTGGTGACAAGAAAAGGTAGGCAAGTGGTATGTAGATAGGCTTCTCTGAATTGGCAACAATGTGAACATACTTGTATGCAATATATGTATCCCACGTGAATGCTTCCTAAAGACTGACCTCAGTTGAGAAAGATTTTAATAAGCAATTGGAGAGGATGACCCATTCTGTGGATATGAGTCAGTCTCTGTCCTCAGCTACCCCTGTCACTACCTGATGAGCTCCTGCACAAAGTGGCCATGGTGGCGGGAAGGAAGGTCATGCATGGCCTCAGCATGGGCTTCCACGCATCCAGGGCAACTTGGCTACAGTCATGTCTGAGTACTCAATCTGCCAGCGTCAGGGGCCAGTGCTGTGGCCCCAGTAGGACCGCTCCCCAAGGTGAGCAGCCAGCTACACGGTGGCAGGTTGATCACACTGGACTACTTCCATCACAGGAGGTGCAGTGTTTTGTTCTTACCAGATAGGTACTTATTCAAATAGGATAAGTATTTGCCCTTCCTGCATGCAATGCTTCACTGCAAGATACAAATGATCGCTTGCCATCTGCCTCTACAAGAATGAAGTCACTAGCCACTGCAGTCACTGACCTTCAACACACTCAGAAAGGAGTTCAGGGCAATGATCAGGAATGAGGCACTCTGTGCTCTGTGATAAACTAACAGACAAGGCCTGAAAGGAGTTCAGGGCAATGATCAGGAATGAGGCACTCTGTGCTCTGTGATAAACTAACAGACAAGGCCTTCAGATAGTTACGTATTTTCAAGAGAAGATTTTGTGAGCTCAAATTCTTGCATCTTATATCTAGCAAAGCACTGAAATCATTAATGAAGACATCTGCTCCTCAAGACTAGCAGCGAGTCTCTGGCAAAAGGAATGCTTGAAAATACCAACCTCCCCCACTCCCTCTCTGGAGTAGCTCTTCAGCTACTTAACTCACAATTCTCATGTTGCTGCATTTTCTTCCAGTTAACACTATCATCCATGGACTTACAGGACACCTTGTCCATCGTCATTATATTCCACACAACGTTGTTTTGGATCAAGGATCTCACTCTCCAGCAATCGAGATCTGGCAATGTGCCCATACTCATCGATTCCCCGGGTCTTACCAAGTCCCTCACCATCCTGGTTTGATATAAGGGTGAAAAGGTCTTTTGAAGACTTAATTACAGCACCAGTTAGGGGGCAATACCTTGCAGAGCTAGGGAAAAGCTTTCCAGAAGCATCCAACATGTGATGTTTTTCTTTTTTTCTCCCATATCCAGGATTCGCAGGTCCAGGAGTCAAGGGTGGGGATGGCACTGCCATAACTTACTGTTACCCCTAGTGATCCATTAGTAAAGTGCTTGCAGTTCCTCTGCAGTCTTATGTTCTGCTGCCCTACATTCTTATTTCCAGAAGGAGGAATGCTTCTACTAAAAATATAGCTATGATTTCCTTGAACTGGAATTGAAAACTGCGACCCACCCACAGTGGGCTTCTTACACCTTGGACTCAACAAAGAAGGGAGTTATGCTGGCTCAGATGACTGATCCTGACTAATATGATAATAGGAAGAGAAATAATTCTCAATATGCTTTTCAGCTGAATTATGAAACCAGTGATACACAGCTCGTCCTACAAAGTCTGAGTTTGGCTACATACATCCCTTTAGTGACAGAGTGGTCATATTTTAAGAACAAAGCCTTCTTGTTAAGCCTTATATTATTGCATGTGAATTCTGAAAGAAACAAAACAGTGAACAACCTGATGAGTTTCTGAGTGCTTTTCAGAGATTTCAATATGCCACACCTTCTAGACATTGATGATAAAAGGCACTTATACACAGATCTGTAGAAGGCAATGGCACCCCACTCCAGTACTCTTGCCTGGATAATCCCATGGATGGAGGAGCCTGGCAGGCTGCAGTCCATGGGGTCGCTAACAGTCGGACACGACTGAGCAACATCACTTTCACTTTTCACTTTCATGCACTGGAGAAGGAAATGGCAACCCACTCCAGTGTTCTTGCCTGGAGAATCCCAGGGGCTGGGGAGCCTGGTGGGCTGCCATCTATGGGGTTGCACAGAGTTGGAAACGATTGAAGCAAAATAGCAGCAGCAGCAACATGCAGATCCAGAAGTCAACTCACAAGATCTTCCAGAAAAAAATTTTTAAAATATGGAATGCATCACAAATCTGCATGTCATTATTATACAGGAGAAATGCTAATCTTCTCTGTATTGGCCCAGTTTCAGTATATGTGCTGCTGAAGCAAGCGCCAGAAATTTTAGTAATTCCTTTCTATGCATATTCCATATGAAACATACAGCAAGTACGTACATAACAATCAGGTGTAAATCATGATTGCTATGATTAGTTAATTCATTCATCAAGTATTTAATGAGCATCTAAAATGTACAATATATATAATCAGATCCAATTTCAACATATCCCTTCATTCTTTGACTAATATCCAATGTGCATTTGGACCATCAGCACTAGGGTATGCTAATGACTAAGAACATAACTTTCTTACAGTGCATTAGTCCCTAGGTATACTAGCTAGTTATGGTTAAAAGATGGTATAATATCAGCATTAACTAATGCCAACCTTAAACTCAAACACTCATAAACAATACAATCCAGCAAGATCACAACTTATCCAAATATAAAAAGAGATACCAATTTACAAAAGCAACATAACTTGAATTACATTTGATTAGAAAAACTGTTTTGAAATCCCCTTACCTCTTGTTTGCACCCCCTTTCCGCAGGTTTCACTGGTGCCCATTACTCCCTGCCTGACAGACTCTGGCACGAGGACACAGGGGCTCCATTTCTGTGGCCTCCATCTGTGATGACAAAGAATAGCAGACTAGAAATTTCACCATGGCAAACATACAAAACAAATACTGGAAACAGATGAATTTGAAACCCAAAGCAAAAAGGTAGTAATTCAATAAAAATGGATTTGAAACTGATGTTATAAAAGGGAGCCCTGGCACACACTAGGGATGGCATCAGTCTCTCTGCCCCAGATCCATAGTTAAAGCAGTAATTCCATTTTTTAAAAATGTGGACATTTTGCACAGAAGCCTTAGTGGATATAGCAAAGTGGCCATAAAGAAACATTAGAGGCACAGATCAAATCTAGAAGGCTTAGCTCTGTATGAACTTAAAATTGTTTAAGGAAAAACAATATAAAAAAAATCAAAGAAAGAAAATTCCTATGCCCCATCTGAGCATTAGAGGATCAAGGTGTGAACATCTGAAAATTTTAGGTACAAGCCTTCATACTTGATCTTCTGCTTCAAAAATTTTACAAGGTGTTTCCTAGGACTTTAGGGTAGCTCAAACTTCTCAATAGGTTATAGAGTAAAGACAAGGCAGGAGGCCATAGGGACTTATCTTATGTGATAGTTTCTTTTAGAGAAGAGAAATGAAACTGTCTCTGAGGAATGACCCATATTTCTTCTCCACAGAGGAAAGAGTATGTGTGGAATCCTTCTGGCTTGCCTGCATGTTGTGTGTGTTTAAGGTGAATAGAACTCTACTTTTATGACCTGCAGAGCAGACTGTGACTTGAGCCCTTAAACCTGTGTCTTTGGAATGTTCCAGAAAACCCAAACCCTAAATGTAGCCACAGATTTTGCTCTTTCACTGAGTACATTTTTGTACTTTTTCACATAAGCCAATACCTCTGATAGGAGATGCTAATTAAAAAAAAAAAAAGTAACAGAACCATGAGGCAAAAATATTACTGACCAGTTTGGCAGGATGAGAAACATCTAGAGAGCTGTTGTACTTCAATGTGCATACAATTAAAACTACAGAATTGTACACTTAGCAATGGTTAAGATGGCAATCTCTGCTGTACAGCAAGGTGATCCAGGTTTACACATATATGCATTCTTTTTTTAATATCCTTTTCCATTATGGATTGGTACAACATTGTAAATCAACTATACTTCCATTAAAAGAAGCTAATTTAGAAAAAAAAAGGTTTCAATGTAACTTTTATGTTATATGGTTTTTATCACAATAATAAAGATATCTCAGCAAGAGAAACAATAATGTATAACAGAACACGGAGTAGACTTCCTTTGTTCCTTTTAGTTATGTGAACATAGATTAATATAGCATGTGAAGATCACTTAGTATAACCCACATATTAATTAATTAGCATACTTTATCTCAGCAATCACCACCCTCTCCTCTGTCTAGACTAAGTGAGTCTCACTTACTGGAGGTAAGGCAGTGAGGGTGTTAAGAGATAGATACAGACTGTCTTACAGAATAAAGCAAAGTACATTAACATGTAAAAAAAAAAATACATATCAGTGACCTTATTCAAGTGGCCTCCATATTGAGAACAACTGAAGAGCTGGAGAGAAACGAGGAAACAACAGAAAAATCTGTCCCATTTTTTTAAAAATTACCTATTACTTTTTAAGTAGTTATAAATTTGCTTTGTTGATGCAAAAACTCATTAAATATAATTCTAAAACACAGACACAGAAATAGTAAGAGAGTTTAGTCTAGCTTTTCAACTGGGATATGTCATTCACAAAGATCCCTCAAGTTCACAAAATACTTACTAAAGTGAGACCAAGGAATTCGATTTAGCTTAGTGTGCTAAATAGAAGGGAGAAATGTCAAGAACTCTTGTTAGAGTCACAGTTTTAGAAGGATAAGCCTGGGCTCAGAGAGGTTTCGTGACGTGCCTGAGATTGCACATAAAAGGGCAGGCCAGCTGCCAGTCCTAGATCCTTAGGTGCTCAGCCACAGACTCTTGGAGACATCCCACTGCCAGTTCTATTTAGGGGTATATCACTCACACTGTCTTCCCTCTTGCTTACGTTGTCAGCCATCCCAAATGTGACTCAATTGAATATTGCCTATCTTGAATGAAAGTTACTTAAGAAATGGCCAACACAAGAGGGACACTCTGACCTTCCTTCTGCTTCTCTTCCTTCTGCATCCTTCCTTCTACTTCCCCTTGAAAGCAGGAAATAATTCTCTCCTGTGAGTGGTGCCCTTCCCGCCCACATCTGAAGGTAGAAGGAAACCCTTACCACTAGGGAATTTAGGCTATATAAACCTTGTTACTTTTTAAAATTCACTACCCTAAGCTCAGACTCTGTTTAGATTTTTCATGGATTGAGCACCCAAAGCTGACATTTATTCATCCTGTCAGTTCTTCACTAATGTATTGTTTCTTTGTCTAAAAAGTATAAAAGCTGCCTGCCTTGGCCACTTCTTAGGCTCAATTTCTATGGGATCTCCATGCATATGAATTAACATTTGTTGCATTTTAATAGTAATCTATCTCATGATATTTATCTCATGTCAATTTTATTATTAAGAGAGCTATAAGAACTCAGGAAGCATCAAGGGGAAAATGTCCTCTCCCCAACACTAACTTAAAATTAACATGGTGGGAAATGCTCAAATTCATAGAAGAATTCTATAGACACTGTGATTCTGTTTTAAATTGTAAATGTCTCACCTTAATGGAGTAAAAAAAGAGGAGTCAGAAGAAAATGATAAAGGTCTACATTAACTTGCTTCTCCAACCAATGATGGGAAGGCAAAACCTAAAAAGGAGCTATAGGCTCAAAGTTCAAGGGTGTTTGACTAAGAGACTCATGTTGATAAGTTGGACACATTTATCAGCATCAGAAGACATGATACAATCAGGCAATCCAGGCAGAGTGGAACTAACTTCTTGGGAAAATGGCAGGAGGTCATTTATGGAAACTAGTTCAAGAATGAGGGGCTACACTGAAGTACCACAAGAAGGCAATGAGAGTGGACAGTAGGAAGAGCGACCCCCAACAGTTTCCAAGCTTTTCTCTGATTATAATAGCACTGGGTTCAGGAAATGTCTAACATTATTTGATTTGGCTATTTTTGTTTCAATTGACTATTTTCTCTGACAGCTCTTTCACTGAGCTAGGAGTTTCAATATTTAAACCTGGCACAATAAGATGGATATTGACAGTGTTCCCACAATGGCCTGGCAGTTGATGAAGAAATACTGGCAGACTGGGCTTGTTCCAGTGCTGATTCATGTCTTTCCCAAACTGGTTGTTAGATAGGAACAAAAGAAGGAAATGATAATGAAATTGATCATGATTGGGGCTTCTTTCTAGCTAATGGGAGACCTTCTTAAAAAAAAAAAATGACAAAACTTACATTTTCCAGAATAAATGAGCTCATTTTAAAAATATATTTATTCTTATTTATTTGGTTACACCAGGTCTTAGTTACAGCATGTGAGATCTTTAGTTGAGGCATGTGAACTCACAGGTGTGGCATGTGCCATCTAGTTCCCTGACCAGAGATCGAAACTGGGCCCCTTACATTGGGAGCTTGGAGTCTTAGCCATTGGACCACCAGGAAGTCCCTAGAAAAAAATAGCTCTTGAAACAGATAGATTTGAGATACAGTTTCTCAATCAGAGAAAACCCTAAACATTTCGAATAAAGGCATTTCTAAGTGTGCTGATAACAACATGATACTTAAGACCCAGGGCTTATTTCCACAAATCAGTAAAACCCAACAGTGATTGAATTTAATGCAGAAGTATTAATACTTTAAAGCAGTGCTTCAATCTGCTGTTAAAAGAATGAAAGTTTATGACTAAACATACAAACCTCGGGTACTGTTTTTATAAATAATAGTCACTTCCCAGAGGGGCAAATATAGGTAAAATATATAGTTTAAATGTTACTCATTTTCTTTTTCTAAAGACAAAAAATTACCCATAGGTTAAATTTTTTTCCTAAGATTTCTTAAAATGTGTACATGACAAAAATTGAGAACCAAAATCATTTTTGAACTAAAATAAACAACTGTTAAGGCAGTATACATTTGTTCTTAGTTCTTGATTAAAGGCTTTAGGATAAGAAAAATAGAAGGAGGTAAGTTGTGTGTGTGTGTGTGTGTGTGTGTGTGTGTGTGTGTGTGTCTAGTAAGGATCTCAAACTGCATATCTTTGAATCCCAGTCCTGAAAACTGATTACCTGGGTGGCTGAAGTCAAGCAGCTCAACTGCAGTCAAAACATGGCTGTTACCTTTTTCATTTTAAATTAGACTTTCATACTCTTACTCTCTCAAAATATACTCCAGAAAAGGGGAAAATGGTGAGATATTTGAAGATTAAAAATTACTGCTTCTTTGTATTTCTCACTAAAAGTGCTTCATATAATAACCACATACTATATAAAAGCAAATAGGACATGGCTTATACTAAGGTCTAATGATTATTTTGAAAGCAATTAATTACCGATACGTGGAGCACAATGACACATCTTCACACTCTCGCTCTTCAAATAAGGTATCTGGGCATTCTTGGCCTCCGTTGGCTGCTTCTTGGATGATAATCCTATATCGAGACTGTTTTATTGTAGCGTTTCCTGAAGTAAAGAAAAAATAAAATAATAGTGTCCTTTTATGTGGAGGCAAAGAAAAGTCCAGGGATAGAGAGCAATTTAATAAAGAAAAAAAAAGAAAAAAGAAGAACCTATGGAAAGACTACCTGGGAAATGAGAATAATAAGAAAAGACCAGAGATTGATACTCAACCTTACTTCTATGAGAAAGACACATCACTTACTAACTGTGATTTCAAATCTGTATGTTCTAATATGGGAAGATTGTTTCCCATTGATAATACGTTTTAATTAATCAGAATCTTTATTATATTTTGCATATATTTCAGCATAATCTGAAAGGCCCCTGAAACACTCTTTGATCTGAAAGCAACAGCTCAGGGGGTTAACGTTTTACTATTAACAATTCTCTCCCTCAGGTGGGGTACTTCCTTCTTTAGGCTACTTTTTACTATGCAAACACTTATTAAAATTAATACATTACTAACATACTTATTAATGGGAATTAGTTTATTAGATTTCTTATTCCTTCACAACCTGAGGTAATATGTGTATAATTGGAATTTAGAGAAGGAGCAGTAAAATTACAACAGAATAAAACATTATCTTCCTGGTTATTTTGCTGACCCACAGAAGTAGTCATAGGCACCTGGATAAAAAGACAGTTGATGTTCACTTTAATGTGTGGGGCATTCATTTCTTAATCTTTAGATGCCTTCTAACCAACAACTACTTCCAAAATCAATGACAGTGCTTAGCAACTATTTCAATTACCATGTGTCAGATATTGTGCTCAATACACAGATACAAATTCTTTAATTTACAATGAAATGGAAAGAAAGGGCAGACAGATACACACCTAGTGATGAGGCTTTGCAGTGTGAGATGCGTCAGACAGTGGTACAGTATTAGGAGAGTACAGAAGACAGCGTAATCACGTGGGGAAACCAAAGACAGCTCCCAGAGAAGGGGAATTTTGTTCTGGCATTTGAGGAGTAAGTAGAAAAGCTTTTTTTTTTTTTTTCAGAAAGCAAAACAAAAATACCAGATGATGTTGCTTATATGTGGAATCTAAACTATGACACAAAGGAACCTCTGTGAAACAGACAGACTCACAGACATAGAAAACAGATTTGTGGTTGCCATGGTGGGGTGGTGAGGGAGAAAAATTGGGAATTTGGGATTAGCAGATGTATATAGGATGGATAAATAAGAAGGTCCTCTTATATATAGCACAGAAAACTATACTCAATATTCTGTGAGTATATATATATATATATCTGAATCACTTTGCAGAAGAAATTAACACAACTATATTTCAATAAAAAAAAAAAAGAAAAAAACATAAAATCTGAAGCCATGTCAAGTCAAAGAAACAGTTTGAGAAAAGACACAAAGTTGTAAGAGTGCATGGACTTTACAGAGAAAGAGAACATAACTGCATTCAGGAAGAAGATATATGTGTGTGGGGCTTGCGTGCGGAAGCTTCTGGTGGCTGGAGGAAGAACACAGAAAAGGTTATAAAGAATGGAGAGGAGATGCCTAGGAGAAAACCAAATTAATTTTTTAGGTTTAAGACAGCTAATGGAAATTTCTCTACCCAGCAAACTAAGTGGAGCCAAAAAAATAAAAAAGGAAAAAAAAAAAGGAGTCTTTACTAAAATTATATATTCACATGGTTTCTAAAAAATAATTAATGTAAAAAGACTTACTATAGTGAGTAGCAACAGACCTACATGTCATTCCCTGTCTTCCTCTTTCCAGAACATTCTGAACTATATCTATATTCAGTTCTTCTGCGGTTACCTCCAAATGTATAAATAATATGTACATGTCATCACCTGCTGTTTTATTAACTTTAAACATCATCTATTGACTTTCTTCTGTAATTGATGAATATTTATTTTCCACTACTGTTCAATTTTTTTTTATAATTGTATCACTTTTTTTTGCCTCTCCTCATTATTTAAAGATTTTATATAACCTGCCTTTTTTTCTGTCCCACTTCTTACTCCCATCCTCCATCAAATCAGCCACTATGTTTCTACAGAGTCTTTGAGGCAGATGAACTTCCTTTTTTAGTGCCATCCACTTTCTGCTATGTTAAGAACTGTCTTCCTATGCGGCATGCTCTGTGTCTATGCTCTTCAGTCTTTGTCCACTGAATCTTTCATAAACAAGTTTAGATCTNTCTCCAGGCAAGAACACTGGAGTGGGTTGCCATTTCCTTCTCCAATGCATGAAAGTGAAAAGTGAAAGTGAAGTCGCTCAGTCGTGTCTGACTCTTAGTGACCCCATGGACTGCAGCCTACCAGGCTCCTCCATCCAGGGGATTTTCCAGGCAAGAGCACTGGAGTGGGGTGCCAATGCCTTCTCCTTACACTGGTAATTATCATTTACCCTTAGGATGTGTGGGGTTGTGTGTGTGTGTCTGTTTGCTTTGTCCAAGTGTTATCTTAAGAGTCCAGAAATGAACACTGAAGACAATAGGAACAATTAAGGGGTTGACTTTATCCCATATTGAGAGAGGACATAGATCAATGCCTCTCCTTTCACAGGACATACATACACACACACACCCCACACACCACACACAGAGTGCAAGCTCACACTTGATATATTCTACCTTATGGTGTAATTCCAGGTCAAATAATTCAAAGTTTTAGAAAAATAGTCACATTGATTATCATGCTCTATAGATCTTGAGGTAAAGGTTGAGAAGCATGCACTCTATGGGCAAAATAAACTTTTAGAACTGAGGTCACATTTTTCCAGAGAAAAAATTGATTGGCACCACAGAAATTAAGAATTATTTCATGTCTATGAAGAGAGAGAGAGAAATAAGGGAGCCTCTCAATAAAGGGAAACACCCTCAGGATCTACGTTAAGACTTTCTCATTGTAAGTGAACATGTGTTTCTTGAACATTGGACTAGTAAAAAAAATTTAGCATTCAGGTTTAAAGGATTTTCCCCTTCCCTTCGATGTACAGTGCTTCAAATTATGACAACAGAATTGGTTTTGCAGAATGGACATGATTTAGCTGATGTCATGGGAAGCTCAAAAGCAGGCAGGTCTACACTTGAGATGAAGCAGCTAATCGTCTTCTCATGCATAAATTTTGAAGGCAGCATGAGGCTAGCAGTTTTGTATCAAAGTAGGACAATACTTCCAGAAACATGAGAGGTGATTAGCAACAAAAGAAGTGGATGCTCCTGACAGCACCCAATATCATGGCTTGAAGCCAGACAAGAGACGATGAGCAAAAGGCCAAGTAGAAGCTCTCAGGAAGTGATGTCAGTTTCTGTTGCCTTTGAATATACAAGAAAATGATTTCTGAGAAGTAATATTGAGAGGCAAAGATAATGGCTTTGCGGGTGGAAAACATTCGTATCACATATGTACTTAGAATACGTTAGATTTCTAAGTGAATTTCTAAGAATTCACTTTAACCTATATCAGATCCATTTCCTGGCATTTTGCATATGCTCTCTCATTCTTTTACCACAACTCTTTATGAGGTTGGTATTATTACTATTGTTTGGTTATTATCATTATTATTATGATACCCATTTGACATGAAAACGGAGGTCAGAAGGGGTCAATAATTTCTACAAAATATTTTCCACAAAATAATTTCCTATCTAGGAAGAAAAGAATAGCTAGGCAGATATCAAAACCCATGATTTTTCCATAAAAGAGACTTTAGAATAAGATGAAGAGAAAGAAAGGGGCATTCCAAGCAGGAGTTCATGTCACAGGGTCTCTGTTATTCCCAATGGACAATTATTTCCTAATCAGTTCTTCAGCAGTACCCAGCTGGCAGAAAGCTTCAAGTATCATTAAAAGCAATGTTTGAAGGACTTTATGAATGATCCTTTCAACCTCATTAGGCCTATGAAAAATGACAATAAATGAAAGTGCCTGTCTGCAAACATAAACAATTGCTCAAGCATGATTATAGCTAATAAACAACTACTCTACATTCAGCTTTAATTTACACATACTTTAACATTAATAGGTCATCAAACATAATTAAACTTAAGTTATTAATTATAGTCAAAAGACATAACATTTAGAAAAGATGGCAACTTAAAGATCAACAGCCGTGTTTCACAAGGAAAATATATGAGTGGACTGCAAACACTGAGGGATATTTATAGATTCTCAGTGAAGTCTTTCCTAGACAGATGGTAGCCAAGTTGGAGAAAAAGTGTACCTCTGGATGACTCACAGCCAGGTAAGCTGGGGCACATTACACTGACCAGAAGAGTCAAGAGTGTTGAGCCCTGGTACTAAGGTTATTCAATCAATGATTTGAAATAAAGACTTTAACCTCTATATTTCCAATTGATTGGAAATGTGAGAGCAGGAAGCACGTAGAGCATGGTGAGCACCAGCACTGGCTGACAGGGAGGCAGGTTTGCAAATGCTCCCAGAGGAAAGAGGATGTGCATGTATGACACTGCCATGTGTAAATGGACAGCCAGCGAGAAGCTGCTGTGATGCACAGGGAGCTCAGTTCAGTGCCCTGTGATGACCCAGATGCATGAGGTTGGGGGCTAAGAGGGAGGTCCACGAGGGAGGGCATATATCCATACACATAGCTGACTCACTTCATTGTACAACAGAAGCTAACATAACACTGTACAACAAATATACCTCAATTAAAAAAAATAAACAAACAGAGGGATGGTACGGGGAGGGAGGTGGGAGGGGGGTTCAGGATGGGGAACACCTGTACACCCCTGGTGTATTCATGTTGATATATGGCAAAACCAATACAATATTGCAACATGAAACAATGATAATAATAAATGATAAACGGTTAAACAATTAAAAAAATAAACAAAAAGAGCATGTGCAAAGGGGATACAGGATAGATGGATATCAGAAAATCATGGAAGTTTTTCCAACACCAATCTGTAGAATTTTGATGGTACATCCATAACAAATGACCTCTCTGGCTTTCCCTGGTTTCTCTGTTGTTTCAGTTACTAATAGGTTTAATGGATTTCAGCAACCCACTCTGCTTCTAGGCACCACTATCCTCCTAGGCTTATAGACTTGTAACTCTTGGTTGCCACCTAGTGCCCTTCTTCTTTCTCCCCACTTACACACCCAGTTCACCATTAAAAACAAAGCCAAAAGTCTGTTGATTATTCCTCTCTAACCAGTGGATCTTGAAGCCAAAGGATGGTACCAGTGATATTTTAAGATTTGTACCATATAAACAAGCCAACATGTGTGTGTGTGCTCAGTTGTGTCCAACTCATGGACAGTAGCTTGCCAGGTTCTTCTGTCCACGGGATTTTCACAGGCAAGAATATTGAACTAGCTTGCCATTTCTTCCTCCAGGGATCTTCCCAACCCAGGGAATGAACCTGTGTCTCTCGTGTCTCATGTATTGGCAGAAAGATTCTTTACAACTAGTGCTACCTGGGCTTGTAAACATCCATACATTAAATACTTCCTGGGGTGGAGTTATGACTCTAGTGCATATTAGATTTTAGACAATTCCTTTAATCACTCTGAACATCAGTTTCCTTGGCTACAAAACAGGGTGACTATAAGCTCCTATTTCATATGACTGCTTTGAGGATTAAATGAGAAATGCATGTAAAGCATGTCAACACTGCTGGTACAGGGGATCTTCTCCAAAGTCATAAAGTTCATGAGAGAAAGTGAGAAGAAAGCATTTAAGAAAAGAGGAGGAGAATGCTTCAATAGTTGAGGCTCTTTCTAATTAAAAAAAAAATGTGGCAAAATAGTCTTCTGTACAATGGTGGGTTGCATTCATGTTCTGAGCATCTAAAGGTGGACCATGAGTGGCTTGAAATCATTCCATGTTTCTGATAAATTAAACTCCAACTTCAAGGCAGTTAGCTCCAACCACCTTCTGATATCACTGGAGAGGAATGGGCAGGGGGATCAAACAATCCTGTTTGCTCAGGACAGTCCTCATTAATGCCTGTTATCTTGGCTTAAATATTAATAGCTCATCTACTCACTTTCAGAAAGACCTCTGTATAAAAAATTAAATGATAACTCAGAAAAAGACCATCACCTCCATGCAAATGCCAGAAAACAAGCACATTTTGTTTCTCACTGCACCAGAGGGTTGCATTTCAAATGTGGAAAAAGTAGACTGCAGAGGGTTGCATTTCAAATGTGGAAAAAGTAGACTGCCTTGTTCTTAAAATTATCTATTCAATCTGATCATTTGATCTTGTTATCTTATGCCACAGAATTCTGCTTGAGATAGCAGTTCATGCAGTTGAAGAAAACTGTTTTGTGCCTAAAGCACACTTCCTTATAAATCATAAAATTAAAGGGAAAGAATAATATAGGGCTTACTTCAAAATAATCAACTAGACCTACTTGATATGTGTTATTATAGTAGAAACATCACAAATAGATAACATGTAACTAAAGGGAGCCAACACTGAATCGAAGTGGAGCATCAGAGGAAAAGGTTTCACTTGGAAAAAATTCCAAATGGTTATTAAGAAGTCTGTTTCCAAATCAATTCTACAGACAGAGGTTGTAATATGACATTAGACAGTCCAGGTTCATCAATATCAAATCCCCTAAAATGTAGATTCTGTTTACGGATTCACTATATATAAGAGAATACCCCTTTCTACCTTAGTCACAAACTTTTTTGAGATTTGAAGCTGATTTCCTTTTCAGAAAAAGTACCAAAGCAGGATTCACCAGCCCACCTTTTTCTCACTTAAATTTGGAGAAATACACACTGTGACCCTGAGTTCTCAGAGGGAAGTACTTACCACATACAGTGTTGTCATTATTGATAAATATTTTATCATGTATCTGCTACACATGGGGCTACCAACATGTTTGGCGCTAGTGATAATGAATCTGCTTGCAATGCAGACCTGGGTTCAATCCTTGGGTTGGGAAGATACCCTGGAGAAGGGAATGGCAACCCACTTCAGTATTCTTGTCTGGAGAATTCCATGGACAGAGGAGCCTGACAGGCTACAGTCCATGGGGTCACAAAGAGTTAGACACAAGAGAGAGACTAACACCACACCACACCATACATGGAGGATACGTACCTAAGTGCTATGTGTTATATTGAAGTGTACATATATATAGTATTGAACCTCCCCAGTAAAGCAGAAGTGAAACATGATTGAGAGATGATAATGTAGAAGTTCTCCATAGTTCTACAAGCATTCAGAAAAGACAGTTAAACATTGCATTTATTTTCCAAAGGCCATCAATCTGGTATGTTCTCTCTTTGCTCAAGGGGAATTAGAAGATTTAAGTAGTAACAAATGCAATGTCCTAGAACAGCTATGAGTAGGAAGCTTTCAGCTTTCATCTCTCCCTCCCTATTCACCAGCAAATACATCAAGAGCAGCCTCTTTCCCCAGAACTCCCTTCCAGCTTACAACTCCAAGTACTTCCAAATGAACACTGAGTATAAAATAGATAGGGAGAAGTTGCTAAACAACACAGGAAGCCCAGACTGGCACTTTGTGATGACCTAGAAGGGTAGGATGGGGGGTAAGGCAGGGAGGCTCAGGAGGGAAGGGATATATATATATAAATATATATATATGTATACATATATATATATATATACACATATATATATAATTATGACAGATTCACATTGTTTTATAGCAGAAACTAAAATTTAAAAAAAATGAACAAGCCTGTTTATATATGTATAAAATTAAACAAAATTTAAAAGCTTTTTTTCTGTTAAAATTCCCAGGAATGCTAAAAAAAGGCTCCAGGATATCCATATGTATCTTTAATTTTGAAATATTGACTGAAAAAATATATTCTATTTTCTTTAATTTTCATAATCATCATTCACTTTGCAACAGAGGTCAAATCCAATGGCTCTGGTAATAGACAAGACCTCCAGAGCTCTGGCTTCTAAGCCCAGTTCATTACTGAATCATTATGTGACCTTGCACATTGCACTTCACCTTTCAGAACTTCATTTTTTTTGCTTGTCCTATATAGATAATAATGTCAAGCCAATTCACAAGATAGTTGATAGGAATGTTTAATTGAGATTTAAAGCAATTTGAAAATGTTATATATATTATATATAATATATACAGAACCACTAGATTTAATGAAAGTCTTTAACATAGATTTCAAAAGGAACAATTCATGTTTACATCTGCATGGGATGACAGTCAAGGCAAATAAACACTTTCTTTCTATGGTAGGCACTCATGGAGGCCTAAGCAATAGTTCTAATCTCTGCAAGGAGATCAGACCAGTCAGTCCTAAAGGAAGTCAATCCTGAATATTCACTGGAAGGGCTGATGCTGAAGCTGAAACTTCAATACTTTGGCCACCTGATGCAAAGAACTGAGTCATTGGAAAAGACCCTGATGCTGAGACGGATTGAAGGCAGGAGAAGAAGAGGACAACAGAGGATGAGATGGTTGAATGGTATCACCAACTCGATGGACACGAGTTTGAGCAGGCTCTAGGAGTTAGTGATAGACAGAGAAGCCTGGCATGCTGCAGTCCATGGGGACATAAAGAGTCAGACACGACTGAGCAACTGAACTGAACTGAATTAGGTACTATCTCTAGTTTCCTCTATTTGCTATCCTCAACTACCAATGTACTTAAAATATCTCCAGTCTGGAGATTTAACCTTCCAAATAGTGGCCAGTCCTTCCTCTTGCTAAATATCAAAACTAAATCCTTCATAGCTAATCTTGCCATGCATGGACTCAGTCCATGTGGTCCTTAACTCTAGCTGCATATTAGAATCTCAAAGGGTGCTTTGATAGACTGCTAATGCTCCTCAATCCAAACCATTTAAATCAGAATGTCTCAAGGGTGGGGCCCAAGCATTGAACTGTTCAAAAAATCTCTAGGGGAGAAAACCACTGATTTAGCTCATTGACAGCTACCATCTCATATTTATCCAGTATGTAAAATAGGAAAAAGANGCTGATGCTGAAGCTGAAACTTCAATACTTTGGCCACCTGATGCAAAGAACTGAGTCATTGGAAAAGACCCTGATGCTGAGACGGATTGAAGGCAGGAGAAGAAGAGGACAACAGAGGATGAGATGGTTGAATGGTATCACCAACTCGATGGACACGAGTTTGAGCAGGCTCTAGGAGTTAGTGATAGACAGAGAAGCCTGGCATGCTGCAGTCCATGGGGACATAAAGAGTCAGACACGACTGAGCAACTGAACTGAACTGAATTAGGTACTATCTCTAGTTTCCTCTATTTGCTATCCTCAACTACCAATGTACTTAAAATATCTCCAGTCTGGAGATTTAACCTTCCAAATAGTGGCCAGTCCTTCCTCTTGCTAAATATCAAAACTAAATCCTTCATAGCTAATCTTGCCATGCATGGACTCAGTCCATGTGGTCCTTAACTCTAGCTGCATATTAGAATCTCAAAGGGTGCTTTGATAGACTGCTAATGCTCCTCAATCCAAACCATTTAAATCAGAATGTCTCAAGGGTGGGGCCCAAGCATTGAACTGTTCAAAAAATCTCTAGGGGAGAAAACCACTGATTTAGCTCATTGACAGCTACCATCTCATATTTATCCAGTATGTAAAATAGGAAAAAGAATCCAGCATGCTTAACCAAGAAATAGAAAACAAATGAGCACCAGCTAAATCAAGACTGCTCTCAACACATTTAAAAAATGCAACCTGCCCTCTAGCCAAGTACATTATAATGGGTATAATTGGAAATGTGTGCTATAAAGAAGGAAGGTTAACAAAACTACGTGTTGCACTTCTCTTTTCTTCTTGCCAGTGACTGAGGAAATGACAGGAATTATTTTCCCCGCAACCTGACTCCTTTTCATTTTCACAAAGTGTCTAGAGCTTGCTTGCCTGCCACAGTGCTCCCTAAAGTGTTGCACTCTATCAACTCTAAGACTGAACTATACTGTAATGCCATATAGCACTGTATACAGGCAGGTTTGGGGGGAACACAGATATCAGCTAAGACATAGGCTCAATTGTCACCATTATTAGGCATGGATCCACAACTACACATTAGAACAATCCTTTTAAATAATGTGTGTTGCCCTAGCCCATTAATGCTCTATGCTTTCGTGGGCATGCAACGATGTCTATGACCAGTCTTTTGTAGACAGCCAGAGTACAGAAGTGCTTGCAGGTCAAGCTCATGTGTCATAGCACAGTAAGGACAGAGACTTCAGAACCTTTGGGGATAGAAACTCTAGCTAGAAACTTCAGAACTTCAGATCCCCCAATCTTTTTACAAGAGAGTAAAGTGTAGCATTTGGCCATTTGCAGTATGGAGTCTGACATCTTTAAATGTATCATCAAGCGTGATGGCTCAACCACATAAATCCTGGTTTCTGCAACTTTTTGCAATGTCCCTTCCAGGATGTATCTACAGGCAAAATGCAGGGAATCAGTCACACATTAATATCAGTTGTGACATTAAAAGTTGGTTTGGGAATAGTGAACAGCAAGAGTGAACGTCAACATTCTAGGAATCAGCGAAATAAAATGGACTGGAATGGGTGAATTTAACTCAGATGACCATTATATCTACTACTGTGGGCAGGAATCCCTCAGAAGAAATGGAGTAGCCATCATGGTGAACAAAAGAGTCCAAAATGCAGTACTTGGATGCAATCTCAAAAATGACAGAATGATCTCTGTTCGTTTCCATTCAATATCACAGTAATCCAAGTCTATGCCCCAACCAGTAATGCTGAAGAAGCTGAAGTTGAACAATTCTATGAAGACCTACAAGACCTTTTAGAACTAACACCCAGAAAAGATGTCCTTTTCATTCTAGGGGACTGGAATGCAAAAGTAGGAAGTCAAGAAACACCTGGAGTAACAGGCAAATTTGGCCATGGAATATGGAATGAAGCAGGGCAAAGACTAATAGAGTTTTGCCAAGAAAATGCACTGGTCATAGCAAACATCCTCTTCCAACAACACAAGAGAAGACTCTACACATGGACATCACCGGATGGGCAACACCGAAATCAGATTGATTATATTCTTTGCAGCCAAAGATCGAGAAGCTCTATACAGTCAACAAAAACAAGACCAGGAGCTGA
>SJYA01000394.1:398299-429299 GCA_006410615.1 Neotragus moschatus | reverse complement strand
TTCCAGTAGTCATGTATGGATGCGAGAGTTGGACTGTGAAGAAGGCTAAGCGCCGAAGAATCGATGCTTTTGAACTGTGGTGTTGGAGGAGACTCTTGAGAGTCCCTTGGACTGCAAGGAGATCCAACTAGTCCATTCTGAAGGAGATTGGCCCTGGGATTTCTTTGGAAGGAATGATGCTAAAGCTGAAGCTCCAGTACTTTGGCCACCTCATGCAAAGAGTTGACTCATTGGGAAAGACTCTGATGCTGGGAGGGACTGGGGGCAGGAGGAGAAAGGGACAACCGATGATGAGATGGCTGGATGGCATCACTGACTCGATGGGCATGAGTCTGAGTGAACTCCAGGTGTTGGTGATGGACAGGGAGACCTGGCGTGCTGTGATTCATGGGATCGTAAAGAGTCGGACACGATTGAGCGACTGAACTGAACTGACTGAATTTGGGAATAGTGGTAGGATACATCAAAGGAAAATAACTATGAAAGCAAATGGTCAAAATAAAGTTTTTCATGTTCAACTATAAATTTTAGAATAATATAGACAAAGTCTCTTGATTATCCCTTTTATACATTAGGTATGTGCTATCCACTGTCTTACTCTCTATTATTTTGCAATGTCAACATAAAGTCACTAGGGTTTGAAACTCCTTTTTTGGCTTAGTACTGGTGGGATAACATGACTTCAGTGAATCTATAATTCCAGGTTTATGAATTTGGAAAAACTATTTATATCCTGGTATATCAAAGGGAAATAAGATATTCTATTCTAATAACCAGAATACCTTGTTTGGGATTTTTAACAAGAAGACTCAGGGAAAGGGATGTAAAGTAGCTCAGCGTTTGGCATTTGGTAATGATGCTGGGAAAGATTGAGGGTAGGAGGAGAAGAGGGTGACAGAGGATGAGATGATCAGATGGCATCTAACTCAATGGACATGAGTTTGAGAAAACTTTGGGAGATAGTTAAGGACAGGGAAGCCTAGTGTGTTGCAGCCCACGGGGTTGCAGAGAGTCAGCTATGACTGAGCAACTGAACTGACATATATGAAACTGTTCATT
Source organism: Neotragus moschatus (assembly GCA_006410615.1). Classification (NCBI taxonomy): domain Eukaryota; kingdom Metazoa; phylum Chordata; class Mammalia; order Artiodactyla; family Bovidae; genus Neotragus; species Neotragus moschatus. The sequence continues at coordinate 428,240 of SJYA01000394.1, read as the reverse complement.
GGTGGGCAAGTTAGTGTCGAGAACGGGGCAAGTGCATTTCCTCTTCCTCTTTATCTAGATAACCACTAAACTTCCTTTGACACTGAACAAAGTCTTTCTTTCAGGAATTCTTTCCATCCTACCCTCAGCCAAGGCACTCTCTTCCAATGCTTCCACGTCTCTATAAAATCCCCACAGCACCCTACTGTCTTGTTCTGTCCCCATACAGGAAGCCTCTCCAGGTTTTGTTGTAGTTTGTAAAACCTGGTTCACAGCTGAAGAATGATTGCTGAATGAATAAAAAGATGAAGAAGTGACAGTCACAGCTGCATGAATATATGAACATCAACCAAATATTTGTTTTCTTAAAAGCAAAGTTGGAAATATTAGTTTCTACCCACAAGGCAGAGAACATGCATGGAGAAACTGCGCTGGCATAGGAAAAATATATATCTCTGGTGGATTTTTAATTCAGTTTAAAAGTTTATCGTTTTAAATTTTGGAAATGTTCAAACATATCAAATAAACCCAATATTTTCATCCATCTGCTTTGATAAATATATAACCAAGCTTGTTTCATCTATACCCTTACCCAATTACTCACACTCAAATTATTTCAAAGACATCATATGGCTTCATTTATAAATATTTCAGAATAGATTCATAAAGGATAAGAGCTTTTTAAAAAAATACAACCATAGGAATACTGTCATATATAGAAATATTACTATAATTTATCCCCCGTAAACATAGGAACACTATTATACATAGAAATATTGCTATTAAGACTCCCCAAATACCGGTAAATACCCAACTGTCTTTGGGATACAATTTGGGTCCCAGTTGTCCATTGGTTTACAATTGGTTTATATGTCCTACAGGAGTCTCCTCATTTTTGTTTCCTTTGCACTTCTCATTGAAATAATTTTAAAATATTTTATAAATGCATTGCTATAAAATAGGACATTCAGGAAAATTTTTGGTGCACTGATTTTTGGAAAATATCTCCATTGCTAGTTCTAAGAGCTTGTTTTTAATAGATGTGGTAAATCAGATAACAAGAAAGAAATCCTGTANCACTTCTCATTGAAATAATTTTAAAATATTTTATAAATGCATTGCTATAAAATAGGACATTCAGGAAAAATTTTGGTGCACTGATTTTTGGAAAATATCTCCATTGCTAGTTCTAAGAGCTTGTTTTTAATAGATGTGGTAAATCAGATAACAAGAAAGAAATCCTGTAGCCAGAGCACTCTCCACTCCTCACATGCACACACAAACATGCGCACGCACACACACACACACACACACACAGCCTGAATCCCTTCATGTGTGAACCAGGAAATCACCTATGCTGACAAACAGAAAGAGTAGAGATGCTTGTCTGTTTTGGCCTTGTTTCCAGAAAGAATCAAGAAAAAAAAAAAAAGAAGTCAGCCAGAGATTTCCTAATCAGATGCCTTCTATTAATACATGTGTGAAGCTAGAATTTTTACTATTCTATATAGAAGAATAATAAGATATAACTGTTTATAAGTTGTTCTGGATGATTCTGAAAAGGGACTATTGAAATCCTCTAAGGAGGAAATACTGTTCTAGAATTTGAGAATACAACACAAGAAAAAATATTATCCCCCTACTCACAGACTTTACATTTTAATGGATAGAAAGACAAAAAATAAATGTCAAATATTTAGTGTTTCATATGGCAATTAAATGCTGCGGCAAAAAAAAAACCCACAACAAAAGATGATGTAGAAGGAAATGCTAAGAAAAGTGTGTGTGTGTTTTGTGGGTAATTTTAAGCTTAAAAGCCTCAGTAAGAGAGGAATATTTGAGCTGGAACATGAAGGAGGTTGAGGCACTCATCTGTATAGTATCTAGGGGAAGAGAAATCTAGGCAGCGGGAATAATTTTGCAAACGACCAGAGTAAAAGAGCAAAGGAGAGAAGAATGGCTAGATCACTGGCTATATTGGGGAGCAAAGGGAAGAAACAAAAGGTCAGTGACTCCATACAGAAAAAGAAATTGGATTCTTTTTCTAAATTTTATCTTTTGGCCACACTGCACACCATGTGGGATCTTAGTTACCTGACTAAGTACACAACCCATGCCCTCTGAAGTGAAAGTGCAGAGTCTTAACCACTGGACCACTAATGAATTGCCCTAGAAATTGATTTAATATGATACATAAAATGAATTATTACAGATATACATAAAATTTTCCAAAGATAAAGTTAGGGTAAAAGCTTTATGTCTTTGAAATAACAAGACATATCCTAAAACACAACAATGAAATCGATTATAAAGTAGATGATTGGTAAATTCAACCTCACTGAAATTAAGCATTTCTGCCCACTGAATGACCAACCTCACCCTGAATGGTAATTGTTGCATTATAGGGAACCAAGTAAACTTCACTCTCCAGAATACAATCTCCAAAACAATAAGAAAAAATGATCTAAGTGCTTACCATTTTTCATTCACTTGCCAAGTATGAATCACTTAGTCCTCATTATAATCCTAAAACACAGTTCCTCTCATCATTCTCATTTTGCAGGTTAGAGAATGGAGGTACAGAGATTTAGTCCTTTGTCCAAGGTGCCAGGAAAGTGAGAGTAGATTTGAAACACAGGAGGGATCTTTTAACCTTTTTTGGTGGAGAAGGCAATGGCACCCCACTCCAGTACTCTTGCCTGGAAAATCCCATGGACGGAGGAGCCTGGTGGGCTGCAGTCCATGAGGTTGCTAAGAGTCGGACACGACCTAGCGACTTCACTTTTACTTTTATACATTGGAGAAGGAAATGGCAACCCACTTCAGTGTTCTTGCCTGGAGAATCCCAGGGACGAGGGAGCCTGGTGGGCTGCCGTCTATGGGGTCGCACAGAGTCGGACACGACTGAAGTGACTTAGCAGCAGCTGAGCACAGGAAGAATTGTGATCCAATGCAACGGTAATCTAGTAACCTGGGTTAATGTCATAGTTACAGGACATGACAACTGTTCCCAGGAATCAAAACTTAAAGTCAGTGAGGAACCTGACCCCTACAGGAAGCCAGTGAAAACTAGGGCAGCACAGTGGGCCTGTGATCCATGTGAGTTTGCACAGGCTCAGTGGGGCTCTTGGGGCTCTTAGGTTAATGCTCTCCCACACCTTAAAAATGTTAGTAATTTTAGAACAAGGCACCCACGTTTTCATCTTGCACTGGATCCTGCAAATTATGCCCTGGTCCTGATAATAATAGATGATGGTATGAAATAGTGAAGGCTTCTTTGTCTTTGGGCTTAGCTTACTGCTTGGAAGTATACGATCAGAGGGATGACCAGGAAGGATCTGCTCCATCCTGGAGTTTCTTACTGTGTTTCTCTCTTACTACTGACATCTCTTGAGCTGGAAAGAGGATTTGCATAATCCTCCAGTTATGTGAACTCCACAGGATGGGTGGGGAACTCTGGGTCACAAAGACATGCTATTAAACAATGTTGAAATATGGAAATTTATATGCTTACCTACATATTTTATTTTTTTATTCGAGAAAAGAGTCTTCTTATTTCTTAGCCAGATAATTGAATAGACTCATACTTTTCCCATTGGTTTCCAATGCTGTCTAACCTCATTATTTTCTATACTTTTCTTTTCCCCCTAAAACACTAGGTCTGATTTTATCACACCCAAGCTTCAAATTTAAATTGTCTACCAGAATTCTGGGTAATGTCCAGACTTCTTAGAATAGCATAAATCTCTTCATGAGTTGGCTCCTGCCTGTCTCTCTAACTGTATTTCTTGTCACTCCCGCATATGCGTCACACAACCCAAGCACTGCAAGCTGCCTGTAAGTCATTTAATTAAAACAGGTTTTCACATTGCCAAACCTCTTTACACATATCACCATCTTTGAGATAATTGTACCCCATGTTTAGTTGGAAACTCCCAATTTGCCGAATCTTGTCTCCTCTAACCACTTTGCTAAGGGAAGACATTCTCCTCTTGTTTGCTGAATATACTGTGCTCACTCCCCTTAGTTAAAGAATATGCTTACACGCTTGAATGCCCTCATAAGAAGCCTCCTAATTAAAGTAACCTCATCTTATTCATCTTAATGTTACTGGCAGTAGGCACAAAACTTGGCATATAGGCCTTATGCAAACTTTCACTGAACTAATGATATTACCATTCATTCAATAACCATTTAGGCACTTTACCACTTTGTGGCTGCCACTCTTTTGTGTGTCTAAACAGTGAACAAGACATAGAATTTATGGTCTAGTTGGGATACCACTGTATTTAGGGCCTAGTTGGTCTAGTTGCCTACACAGGGCAGTGCAGTGAGAAAATTAACATGAGGTGATGAACAAGAAAGAGAAGTGAAAGAAGATGATTTCTATGATTGTCAGACAAAGACTCTGAAGTATGGCATTTGAACTGAAAACAAAACATTGATCAAAAGGCACCCATGCAAAAGGCTGGAAGAAGAACACAATAGGGAGAAGAAATAGCAAATGAAATTCTGAACAAGCTTGGTCAGAAATGAGGCCAGCACAGTGGAGGGAACTGAAAGAAATGGTGGAAGTCATTGCCTGCGTTCACGAAGTTGCTTAGCAAGAGAGAGCAAGGGTGGGGCCCTCCTGATGATTTTGTCCATGTGAAGGGTGCTCCACTTCTACAGCTTTCATCAAACCTGAACTCTCACCACTTCCCTAGAAGGAGAGGTGCCTTCTCTGCAAATGATGAATGGCACCTAAATCACAACTCTGGGAAAAGGCAGTGGACATATGTGGCCCTTCTCTCTCACCATCTCTTTCCTCATAATACATATGCTCAGAGAAGGCACATATTCTGATATGTTCTCAGCCACACTCATTCAAGTTTTTAGGGGCTCAACAGGGGCTCTGACCAGGCCAGGTCGTTAAGTCTGTTTAATTAATTCTAGGGTTGAGAATCAGCAGACATTCTGATCTCCCTCTGCTTTGATGAACTCAATTGTGACTGAATCAGAGTGAGGGAGAGTTGGGTGAGAAGGATGGACTTCCTCAAAGTCTAAGACCCTGTGTGAGTTTCTTGGTCATGTGCAATGGTATTTCATATTCCATGCCATGTAATACAGTATTTACTAAATTCCTATTATTGTCCTTCTAGAAAAAGGTGTGTTCTCTCTCTCCTTCCTGTTCTCATTTTCTCTTTAAACATATGTGTGCATGCACACACATTCCCTTAAGTATCTCCTGCTTATAAAATATATATTTTTTATGGCTTGTACTTGAGTACTCACAGATCCTACAGCTTAGCCAGGGGAGATAAAGTATGAGTGGGAGGACAAGGTAAGGATTACCAACTGAGCGACTATTACTGAGGCAGCCTCTTCACAGAGGGTAAGAGAACCCTAGGAACCAAGCTGCCTTGCAATGCTATACATTATATTTTTGCTAAAGATGAGCAGAGAGATTCTCAGAGAGGTTATCTAAATTTCAGTACACACGACTGAGAAAAGGCAGCATCAGGAGTCTGCTGTGTGTTAGATTCCCAAGGTCTTTGAGCTTCTCACACTACACATAAACAAATTAGAAAGAAGCTCAAGACAGGATATAATTAAGTGTGAAATGGAATGTAATCAAATATCAGTTGAAAAAGTGCTGTGGTTTTTCAGCAGTGTGGGAGGTATTGTTGATTCAAGTTAGATCATACCTCCCACAGAACTTGTTATCACACCCATGCAGGCTACATTTGGACCCTGGCTATCACCCATAAGGTCTCCAAATAAAGTTGTGATAATATGTATGATAATACATATTTTAGATATCAGAGCAAACAAAATTAAACTTAGGTTTCAAATGGCAGAGGATCTATCATTCCTACCATATTTATTTTAGGATATTTTCTTCCTTATCAATGAAACCATGTCATTCAGTAGCTACTCTATCTGAACCATCTCCATGTAGTAACTTAATTCTGAATGAACCTCAAGAGATTAGCAGGATATTCAGTGACACTTTTTCTACTGAACACTTAAAAGTTGGTTGTCCAAACCATTAACTACCTGCTTCATTTTGAGTATGGATTTCATATCTTCCTGATTTGCTAACATACATAAATTATTTGATGTCCTTATAAAACCTGTAGCTCCAAACTGATATATTAAAACCCCAACATTTAACTCAACTTTAGGCTTTGTTTCAATAATACAAATTAAATCATTCAAAAATCTACCATCATATTAGCTAATCCAATGAGTCAAAGATCTCCTGAAACCACACTCTCATTGAAAGTCACGTTTACATTGGACCAAAGCCAATGAAGTGAAAAATAATTAATGTATCCTTTTTAACTGTAGAAAACTATTTAATAAACTGAAAGCAATACCCAAGCTAAAGCAAAAGCAATTTATTCTATTTCTTTGTAGAAAGTACACTGAGAGTCTAAAAATAAACTACTAATTAGAATGAGTACCTCAGTTTCTGAAAGGCAACTCATTCACTTATATCGGCAAATAAGGATTATATTGTATTGCTGCATTGTATTGTCTGCAGAGAATTCTAGAGATGTGAGAAAGAAACCAGCCAGAAGTAAAAATATATTGAAAAGAAAGAGCATGCACCCTCAAAGAAATACAGATTTTTGCCACCAAGTCTAACAATAAATCATTATGAATATCCATATGAACCACAGGATTTATTTATGGTAGTGTAGCTTGACTGTTGAATGAAGGAGATTAATAGTGTCTGAAACCAACTTTTAAATGCAAACTAGAAGGTACAACAGTGGATTCCAGGTGTAAAAGACAGAACTTCAGGCATCAAATCTACATTCGATTCTTTTGTTTGATTTTTATTGACTTGATTTTGTATGGTATGCTAGCTTTTCTGAAAAAGACAACCAAGACAAGACTGTTTATTATAGACTATGGATAGAAATAATAGCATAAGCATTTTGATATGAATTCAAGTACATGGAGGCTCCATATTTTTCTGTTTGAAGTAAAATTTCTGGCCCAGATCACGTTCAGGGTGAATGCCTTCTCTCTTCCCAGTTTCTGTTCTACATGAAGCTGTCATTCTACTGCATTTATATTCCCTGCAGTTTCATTTTCCTTCTCTGTATTTCCACTTAATTTACAACAGCTCTCTTCCCAAAGTGAAACTCTGATGTGAAAAAAAGATGACTTTTGGAGTTGAAGCAGGCTGGCAGGTTCAGTTACTCCTCTGCCTATAGTTCAGCACCAAGAGGGGTGGACAGCAACCTAAGGGAGGAAATTAGGTTCTGCATTCTCTCCCAAAGGGCTAAGCAAGCGTATCCTGGAGAGCTTGGTCTCAGCAGAGAACAGTCACTGTCCCTATCAGTTCTTGCTGCCTTCCCCTTCTAGAAGGCTCCTGACTTGAGGAAAATGATGAATCCATGGGCCCCTGTGTGATAGAAGGACCAAACTGACACAAACTAGGCCAACAAAATCTCTTGCTTGGTAATAAATTGAATAAAGAACCTGAAGGGAAGGTAGCTTCTATCATGCTGGGTTCTTGACTTAAAACATTTTGTAGAGTAAGGAGCAGACAGTCATTTGGGGACTTTATATCTCCTACTTGAAAGAGTAGAGATTCAAATGACACCTGTTAGAATGGGTAGAACAGCAGGTATACACAGAGAAGCAGAGCTGGGAGAATCACACTGGCTCTGAGAGTTGAAGCAAAAACTCTCAGTTCCTGTTTGCATTTCTAATTCTTACATGTACACTTGGACATCTGTGAGATTTCCTGTTCTAATTTCCCAACAAGCCTCTTTTTACTTATTGTAGCTCTGAAAGCTTTATTGAAAGATCTTTGATCCTTGAAAACGAAAACAGACTGGATTAGAACAATATAGTAGAGGTGAGTTACACCATTTTTTTAAAAGAATCCATTGACTCATAGTTAAATGTTTCTCCAGGTCAATGGGTCTCAAACATTAATGTATCTTAAAATGATTTAGGCAGTTTGTTTAAATATGAAGATTTGGAACTCTCAATCTTGACTTCAAATTCGGAATCTGTTAGGGTTTTAACATGCATCCCAGGTAATTCTGAGCTAGAATTATATTGTCCAAATCTTCAGAAATCTAATTACATTCTAACTATTCTAAGTTTTATCTCTGAATCAATTGAGGCCACTGAAAGACTGCAATGATCATACTTTTGCAATTCAACATCATACCCTTCAGTTGTATATTAAAGAGACTCTGATTTTATTGCATTTCCTTAGATATTTTGCCTCAGTTGGTGACCTTGGTTAAAGTGTGGAGTTCTAGTAGGAAAATACTTTTAGGAATTAGAAATCCAATAGCCCTTGCTTCCCTTAAGATACTCATATAAACTCACTGAAATATTAATAACTAAAACCCCAGACTTACTAGACAAAAAATGAATAACTGAATGAGAGAGCAAGTGAATGAATGAATAAAAGAGATGGGATGTGTTTCCATTTTAACCCCATTTGCCAGGAAACCGGCGACATCTGATTTCCAAATTCCCACATCTTACATTGCCAGCATCATCATGTGGTATAAAAGAAATTTAATTGCAAAGACAGATCATCATTCCTTTTAGTAGTCTGTTAGGTTTGCTGGAGCAAGTAAGTTCTAACTGGTATCCATTTACTTACCACAGATATACTGAATTCTATTCTGTTAAGTTTATTACGAGGATCTTTAGGAAAAGAAACTGAAAAGGGTTGAGCCTTCATGGACTTTATGTTTCTTCAGAGGGACATGAAACACATTTACCAATAGTGAGAATGCAAGCCATTCAGACAGTGTTATGAGACTCGGGAGTGATTATTTCCAGCAGGATGATCAAGTCAAGTTCTACAGAGCAAGAAGGGCTATACATCTAGTAAGATGGGCAATGAATAGAGATGAGGAGAAAGATAATCTAGACACAGGAAATCCTGATTTTCCTTACTAGCTTTTCTCCTAGGTCCCTGCATTTCCACAGAGCACCTACTGTACTTTGTAACTGCACATTCATCTTAGGCAACTATGTGTTCAATGCTTCTGTATTCCTCCACTACTCAGCACTACCCACAGGATAGGGCTGTCTGTGGTTCACTAACCACTCTAGGTACACATGTACACAGTACCTAGCACAGTGGTTGGAACACAGTGATTGTTCAGCAATAATTTACTGCTGAATGAATGGTTAAGAGCCTAGGATTCTACATGGTTTGCCATTTATTTGTTTTGAAATCTTTGGAGCCATATCTAAGTCTCTGTTTCCTCCTGTGTAAGATGGGGTTGTAATAGCCTTTTCCATATAGAATTGAGGTAACTATTAAAAAAGACTGTACATGTCAATAAATTATAGGTATTTTTACTTTTATAGGAAGAGGCAGTGATATGAAGCAAAGGAGTGTAGGAGTTATAGCTTTTAGGGATGAGTATGAATTTATCTGGCATTGTTTTCTGTAACTTTACAGGCTCACCAGGCAAAGCAATGTAGCAAGTTTGATTTAAACTGGGTATATCCCAAAGCAATCTGTAGATTCAGTGCAATCCCTATCAAGCTACCAATGGTATTTCTCACAGAGCTAGAACAAATAATTTCACAATTTGCATGGAAATACAAAAAAAAAAAAAACCTCGAATAGCCAAAGCAATCTTGAGAAAAAAGAATGGAACTGGAGGAATCAACCTGCCTGACTTCAGGCTATACTACAAAGCTACAGTCATCAAGACAGCATCGTACTGGCACAAAGACAAAAATATAGATCAGTGTAACAAAATGGAAAGCCCAGAGACAAATCCACGCACCTATGGACAACTTATCTTTGACAAAGGAGGTAAAATTATACAACGGAGAAAAGACAATCTCTTTAACAAGTGGTGCTGGGAAAACTGGTCAACCACTTGTAAAGGAATGAAACTAGAACACTTTCTAACACCATACACAAAAATAAACTCAAAATGGAGTAAAGATCTAAATGTAAGACCAGAAACTATAAAACTCCTAGAGGATAACATAGGCAAAACACTCTCCAACATAAATCACAGCAGGATCGTCTATGACCCACCTCCCAAGGTAATGGAAATAAAAGCAAAAATAAACAAATGGGACCTAGTTAAACTTAAAAGCTTTTGCACAATGAGAGAAACTGTAAACAAGGTGAAAAGATAGCCTTCAAAATGGAAGAAAATAATAGCAAACGAAGCAAATGACAGAGAATTAATCTCAAAAATATACAAGCAACTCCTACAGCTCAATTCCAGAAAAATAAACAACCCAATAAAAAAATGGGCCAAAGAACTAAACAGACATTTCTCCAAAGAAGACATACAGAGGGATAACAAACACATGAAAAGATGCTCAACATCACTCATTATCAGAGAAATGCAAATCAAAACCACAGTGAGGTACCATCTCACACCAGTCAGAATGGCTGCAATCCAAAAAAATCTACAAACAATAAATGCTGCAGAAGGTGTGGAGAAAAGTGAACCCTCTTACACTGTTGGTGGGAATGCAAACTAGTACAGCCACTATGAAGAACAGGATGGAGATTCCTTAAAAACTGGAAATAGAGCTGCCATATGACCCAGCAATCCCATTGCTGGGCATACACACTGAGGAAACCAGAACTGAAAGAGACACATGTACCCCAATGTTCATTGCAGCACTGTTTATAATAGCCAGGACATGGAAGCAACCTATATGTCCATCAGCAGGCAAATAAATAAGAAAGCTGTGGTACATATACACAATGGAATATTACTCAGCCATTAAAAAGAATACATTTGAATCATTTCTAATGAGGTATATGAAACTGGAGCCTAGTATACAGAATAAAGTAAGCCAGAAAGAAATACGCCAATACAGTATGTGAAGTGAAGTCACTCAGTCATGTCCGACTCTTTGCGACCCCATGGACTGTAGCTCACCAGGCTTCTCCATCCATGGAATTTTCCAGGCATGGGTACTGAGTGGGTTGCCATTTCCTTCTCCAGGGGATCTTCACGACCCAGGGATTGAACTCGGGTCTCCCACAGTGCAGGCATTTGCTTTACCATCTGAGCCACCAGGGAATCTCCCCCAATACAATATATTAATGCATATATATGGAATTTAAAAAGACACAGATGTATGGAACAGACTTTTGGACTCTGTGGGAGAAGGTGAGGGTGGGTTGATCTGAGAGAACAGCATTGAAGCATGTATATTATCGTATGTGAAACAGGTCACCAGTCCAGGTTCGATGCATGAGACAGGGTGCTCAGGGCTGGTGCACTGGAATGACCCAGAGGGATGGGATGAGGAAGGAGGTCGGAGTGGGTTTCAAGATGGGAAACACATGTAAACCCATGGCTGATTCATGTCAATGTATAGCAAAAACAACTACAATATTGTAATTAGCCTCCAATTAAAATAATTTTTTAAAAAATAAAATAAAAAGTTAAAAAAAATAATAAACTAGGTATCTCGACTCAGTCTTTGCTCCCATTGAACCAGGTGACCAGGAGTACTTCCCTTGAAGATCCCATTGCTTCTTATATGAAGTAGGACTAACACAACAGCTGTTCCTTTATCATGAAACTGTCTTGATGGTCAATGAGAGAGCAGAAGTGAAAGTTCCATGGAGCAGATCTGTGCTGGACAGAGCCTGTGCCATAGGTTTGAGGATATCCAGCTTTGAATTCTTGAATAGCTAGTAAACAAGCAAGATAAGCTGTGCCCATGTGAAAACAGGGCTTGTTGTGGAATGAAAACAGGCAATCCCTTGAGTCAGAGAAATCTCGCTTCCAACACTGGCTCTGCTTCTGACAAGCTGGGTAACCTCAGACCAGTTACCTTATCTTTTTAAACTAGGCATTCCTCGCCTGTTAATCACATACAATTAAATCTACTTCCTGGAGCCAAGGGCTTCCCAGGTGGCTCAGTGGTAAAAAACCAAAAAATTCTGCCTGCCAATACATGCGACGTGGGTTCAATCCCTGAGACAGGAAGATCCCCTGGAGAAGGTAATGGCAACCCACTCTAGTATTCTTGCCTGGGAAATCCCATGAACAGAGGAGTTTGGTGGGCTACAGTCCATGGAGCTGCAAAAGAGCTGGACAGGAATTAGCGACTGAGGATACATGCACGCCTGGGGCCACTGGAGGAGGCAAAGATAGATTCCAGTAGAGATACTGTAAACTCCAAGCTCCTGTAAATATACAGCTATCTCTGGCCCAGAACGAAGAGAGAGTAGGGGACAGGAGGAAGAGTGTGGACCAGGAAGGCTCCCCTGTCAGCTCTCATATGGACTAAAATTTCCTCTGAGTGGAGGATGCCGATAAAGCCAATTACAAGCCCTGCCCTCTAAGCAGGATTTCTCCTTATAACCCAAAGGTGTTCTTCCACAACTGGATGATCATAGGGCTCTAGCGAACTATACTAAAAATTTTTTTTCTTTTTGCCAAACTTGACTTTTTTTTTTTGCCAAATCAAATCTACCACATACAGACTTTTAATAGGGACAGACAGAAGGTNAGCCACCTTGGCTTTCTGAAAGGTTTAGAATGGATTTGGTTTTGGAGTCATGTAATCATGTAATTTCCTTGGTCATAGAAAAAATCTATTAAATCATAATGTCTTGCAGTAGTATCCATGCATTGGGACATTTTAAAGATCTCTAAATGATCCTATTGTGTAGGAATATTTGGGGGTAGGAATGTAAACACTTCCCATACTCATTCATCTTCGCATCCTCCATCCTCACTAGTTGAGTTGCCACCCTATCCCATTCTCACCTTTCAACTTAGGCTAAATCATTTCTTTACACCCCTCAACCCACCCTACCGGTGTCCCCATCTTTTAGTCTGGCCCTAGTCTACACTTTTCACCTTATAACTTTGGTCAGGTCATTGCCTTGGTCAAAAATGTCTAACTTACCCTACCCTCTGGAGTTTTGTAATCAACATAGAGGTATCACCTGGGAGCTTATACCAAGGTCTAATTCCAGGTCCTGTCCAGGTCTACTGAATTAGAACTTGCATAATATTTAAATAAGATCTTCTGGGGACTTGTATAAGCATTTACATTTGATAAGTATTGCTTTAAAACATTATTTTCCAAAGTACGTTTTGAAGGGCATTCTCAAGAACAGAGAATCTACTTCCTGGATTCAAAGACACACTTTCCTCTCTCTTTATGGCACATCTGTCCATTCAAAAAATATTTATTCAGTGACAACTATACCTTACACTATGTCAGGTTTAAAGAATCTTGTGGTGAAGATGACAGAAGTGGCCCCTGCATTTGTGGACTTGTAGTCTAGGAAGGGAACATTAACCTGGAAGGATAAGGATAGGAGTGTCATAAAGGGGATATGTAGGATGGTCTCGTTAATGTGGATGGGGAGAGGATGGGGAGGGTCTAATGAAATTAGGAAGATGAATATAACATCCCTCAAAAAAGGCTGCTACAGCAGTTCTGTGCTGATACAGAATTTGGAGGACCAAGGAGAGGTAGCTGAACACAGCTCCGGCATCCCACAAGGCAGATGCAGAGGCTTGGAACAACGATAGGAATACTTGCCCCATGCCTACTCCATTCAAGGCAGTGTGGGCTCTAACTATTTTCCTTTCCGGTAGGTGCAGTTATGAACCCTGTTCTACAGATAAGGAAACTGAGGCACAGAGAGATTAAGGAATGCATTCACTGTCACAGAGCAAAACTTGGAGCTCAGCTCTGGCTATCTGCCTCCAGCACCTCTGTTCTTAGCCATCATACTCCAGCATGCTTGAGCTGGGAAGAATATGGTGCATTCAGGAAGCTGAAAAACAGGCTTTGTGCCTAGAGTTCAAGTAGCATTTGCTCACAGATTTATGATCCCTTTTTATCTTAAGGGTGAAACTATAATACATTACCATTCAGCTGTGACTTCTTACAGCACAAAAATTAGAAACATCCCATACTTACTAAATCAGAATTTCTAGCCATGGAGCTGAAAACCTGCATTTTCATAATGCTTCAAGGTGATTCAGAGTCAATACAATTTGAAAACCATAGAATTAGCAATACCAGTTCCTCCAATAACCTCCCTATCATAGTCTCCCCTAATTAACCCACAGTTATTTAATAATATATTGGTCCCAAAGTATGAACTAAACATCAGGGTAAATAGGATTGAAGCCGAAAGAAATCTGAAAATTGAATCTATGCTTCTCCATGTCCCCTGACTGTCTGGCTGTGAAAAGAATTATCTAGACTTGAAAAATTGGAGGCTAAAAAGAGACCACAGAGGCTTAGAACTATTTTCATTATAATGCCAACCATTTAAATAACTAATTGAATCTCTGGAAGTTGAAATAAAATCTGAAATTGCTGGAAGAGCAATTATTTCACATGGCTTATGACTCCTCCATCCTTACACAGTGCTAGGAGAAGATGCTCATGCAGCAGAGAGAATTTTCTCAAAAGTACTAATAGAATGCATGCCATAGCAGTAGCTAAAGTAATCTCTGGCCACTGGGGCACAGACTCAACAAAACTAATATGCCTCCTTGAGTGTCAAAGGACTTTGACAGCGCTAACACCAATATCTGGCTGCCAGTAGGGTATTATTTTTAATTTAACCTTTTCCTTTCTTAAAGCCATTTAACAGAGGAATTATGCTAATCTCTTATGAGACAGAAACTAAAAGAAACAGCTGCATTTCAATACACCTCCATCTTCATATATTATCTTCCTGCATTTTTCCAAGACTTATCTTTAAAAGCTTGAATGTTATTCAGGTACATTACTATTAAAACTTCAAAATCCATCCTCCTAGATGTTGCCTTTCAATGGTTTAAAATAAAGATCACAGTTTTTCTGTCCCACTCTGTTTGGAAATAGCATTCCCCTGCTACTCCACAAACCCTGTTCATCCAGCTCAATTACTTTGAATTTTTATTTAGGAAAACAAGTTTTGGAGAGTTCCTAAAAGAGATGGCTGTCTCTACCCCTCAAAAGGTCAGATAAATATCCCACTGTATTTTCCAAGCTCTTCTATATTCAATATGTTTAGTTCTGATTCTACCCATAAGCAACATTTACTGGATGCTACTTTGTTAACACTGTGACAGAAGATCGTTAAAAAGATGAAATGGTACAGTCAGAAGAACTTTATGTGGGTACTTCACCAGTGCAATATAAGACATTGATGATGATAGCCTTCAAGAGCTGTCACTGCCCCCTTGCCAATCACTGAGAGGTGGTTTGAAGGGGCAGACAGATCTGTGTCAGTGCTTGCTGTAACATCATGTCACTGCCGTGAAGATGGTGTAAGTCAAAGAACAGCCGGAGGACCCTAGATGCACAAGGCTGGACTTCCAAGGAAACATATTAATAAGCTCAGTGTTTGTGGCAGGTTCTCTCTGTGCAGAATGACTTGCTTTCCTTCCCTTCTTCCAGGAGGCTAATGCAGAGACACAGGAAAAGCCAGGCCCTGAATGAGAGGATGCTATTGACAAGACAAGCTTGGCCAGGGAGGTGTGGATGAGACCCACTTTGCTTTGAGCACTAGTGTTGATACTCTGCCATCCTTCCTTCCCCTGGGTGTGCCTTTTCTTACTCTGGCAATCGTGACATCCATAGGTCCCAAGATAAGAGTATGAGACTACGGAAAAGCAATCAAGTTATTAATTCCAGGTCTTAGGTGAAAGCAGGGCCTTAGAACTAGGAGTTCTTCTATTTCCACAGGAACCAGCTCATCAGGGAACTGAAATAGGTGTCGGGGAGAAGACCCATTCTAAGAAAGGCAGTCATTTTACAAAAGTGCTCCTCTGTGTTTGCCAGGACTTAGCTATTAAATATCCTGGATCATAGCATTCCAAATATAACCAAGTGAATAAAGCATCACCATTAAGAGTAAAGAAATACAAATCATATATTTCTGACTTCTGCACCTGTTCAATACTTTTTAATGTATTGGCCCCTCTTCTTCCACAGGCGTGTATTTATCAGTGATGTGTGAATAGTGCTTAAGGCCCTGCATTCTAATGAAGATGCCTGGAGTGAGGCTTAAGCACACAGGATCCACAAATAAATTGTGATGGTATTCATGCCATATTTACATGGCTGTTCAAAATACCACAACAGTGTTAACAAAAGACAAGAACTCCTACAGCACACAGCTGTAAAATCATGGCATAGAACAACCAAATATATTTTCCCTGCCAAATCATAATGGTTCTAGAAAGCTAAGACTTCATTTACAAATTTTACAAACTTCATTGCCCAGGTCATATGCAAAAGAAAAAGAAGGGAGCCCTTGCTCCCCCATCTCTCACTGACTCAGTAGTGGAGGAGGCAATCAAGTGGTCAGGAAGCAGAAAGCAGTAAGGAAACGGCATCCACCTACCTGGTTGGCACAGCCTTGGGCAGGGAGTCCACTCACTGAAAGCAGTCACGAGACAGTCTTTTTTGCACGGGAGCAGACAAGCACGTACAGTTTCTGGCCGAGTAGATTCTGGACATCTGCCAATGTGAAAGACTTGATCAATGACTCCTGGAGAAAGTAAGTAGTTTGACACAGAACTATAGGATTTCAGAACTAAAAACACTGAGACCCTGTTGTTCCTTTTACAGAAACGAGGAAAAAGATCCAGAAGTAGAAGCTACTTGCCCAAGGACTCAGAGCAGGAGGCAGAACATAAAACAAACTTCATTTCTCTTGACCTAGAAACTAAGGCATCAGAAAGGGAGGGGGGTAAGGATATACACTTGGTGGTTGGCAGCCATGATGCTATATCTACAATGGAGGAAGGTAAGAAAATAAGGACTTTCCAGGTGGTGCTAGTGGTAAAGAACTCACCTGTCAAGGCAGGAGACATAAGAGATGCAGGTTCGATCCCTTGGTCGGAAAGGTTCCCTGGAGGGGAGGGCATGGCACCCCACTCCAGAATTCTTGCCTGGAGAATTCCATGGACAAAGGCTCATGGGATTGCAAAGAGATGGGCATGACTGAAGCTATTTAGCACAAGAAAGTAATAAAGTGGTTGCCAAGGGCAGGACAGGAGGCAGGAAGGGGGTGGATGAGAGCAGGGTTGAGTGCAAGGCCATTCATCACTGTATATTATACGTCTCCTTGTATTCTGTTATAATTTATGAACCATGTGAACGCTTACTCAGTCAAAATAAAGACAGAGAAAGGAGGAAATGGAACACAAAAATCATTAAAAAGGGGTTGTATTTGGGATGTGAGATGCTAAGTGGAGGAAGGTATGGCCAATTTTCACCATCAGTCCCTTTGTATTATTTGGTTATACTTGTATAATAATATAGAGAAGTATATAATACTTGAAAACAAATTAAAACGGGAATGTATATACTCACAGAAAAGGAACTGTTCAACAAATTATTAGTGGCCTTATTATTAATCATCCTTAATATACACACATAAAAACTGTCTATCAAATAGGTCAGTTCAATGAACATAACAATCCGATTCTTTGCGACCCTGTGGANAGGAAAAAGATCCAGAAGTAGAAGCTACTTGCCCAAGGACTCAGAGCAGGAGGCAGAACATAAAACAAACTTCATTTCTCTTGACCTAGAAACTAAGGCATCAGAAAGGGAGGGGGGTAAGGATATACACTTGGTGGTTGGCAGCCATGATGCTATATCTACAATGGAGGAAGGTAAGAAAATAAGGACTTTCCAGGTGGTGCTAGTGGTAAAGAACTCACCTGTCAAGGCAGGAGACATAAGAGATGCAGGTTCGATCCCTTGGTCGGAAAGGTTCCCTGGAGGGGAGGGCATGGCACCCCACTCCAGAATTCTTGCCTGGAGAATTCCATGGACAAAGGCTCATGGGATTGCAAAGAGATGGGCATGACTGAAGCTATTTAGCACAAGAAAGTAATAAAGTGGTTGCCAAGGGCAGGACAGGAGGCAGGAAGGGGGTGGATGAGAGCAGGGTTGAGTGCAAGGCCATTCATCACTGTATATTATACGTCTCCTTGTATTCTGTTATAATTTATGAACCATGTGAACGCTTACTCAGTCAAAATAAAGACAGAGAAAGGAGGAAATGGAACACAAAAATCATTAAAAAGGGGTTGTATTTGGGATGTGAGATGCTAAGTGGAGGAAGGTATGGCCAATTTTCACCATCAGTCCCTTTGTATTATTTGGTTATACTTGTATAATAATATAGAGAAGTATATAATACTTGAAAACAAATTAAAACGGGAATGTATATACTCACAGAAAAGGAACTGTTCAACAAATTATTAGTGGCCTTATTATTAATCATCCTTAATATACACACATAAAAACTGTCTATCAAATAGGTCAGTTCAATGAACATAACAATCCGATTCTTTGCGACCCTGTGGACTGTAGCCTACCAGGCTCCTCCGTCCATGGTATTCTCCAGGCAAGAATACTGGAGTGGGTTGCCATTTCCTTCTCCAAGGGATCTTCCTTGACCCAGGGATCGAACCCAGTTCTCCTGCATTGCAAGCAAAGGCTTTAACCTCTGAGCCACTAGGGAAGCCCAATGAACATAAAAATAGAAAGAAAAACCAGTGTCTTTAGAGCATAGAGTATTATTTAAACAAGCTATTCTGGTAAGGAAAACTGATGTCATGCTTTAGTAGAACTAGCAAAAAGCACTAAACTCATTCCCAAGTTCCTTATTCATCCCTTGAAACCTGCTAAAATTAAATTGAACTGCTATTTACTTCATCTCCCCTCCAGTCTCTCCTGGTATCTGTCTGGAAACAAAAGTGCAACTTGAAACATGTCAATTTCCTGTGTTCCCAGTGGGGCAGCAGGGGTTGAGGGTACAGGGAACCCAGCCAGGACATGCTCAGATATCACAAACAGCTCAGAAATGCCTGTGGTGCTGGCTTGGCTTCAGGCTTTCTTGAGAGGGTGGTTGATTCCGCAGGGCCTTTGTTCATTTCAATTAGAAGTAGGTTTTAATCTCTTTTTCAACTTTTAAATATACCTTTATTGAGGTATATTGTTATGTTGTTTTGTGTGTGTGCATGTGTGTGTGTGTTTGTGCGTGTGTGCTCACTCATGTTCAGTTCTTTGCAACCCCATGGACTATAGCCTGCTAGGCTCCTCCGACCATGGGATTTCCCAGGCAGAATACTGGAGTGGGCTGCCACTTCCTTCTCCAGGGGATCTTCCCAGCCCAGGGACTGAACTGGCATCTCCTGCATCTCCTGCATTGGCAGGCAGATTCTTTACTTCTGTGTATACCTGATACGGAAAGGACTGCACCCATTTAATTTGATGAGATTGAATATATGCGAACCCCTATGTTACCATGTCCACAAGCAAGGTAAGGGACCTATCCCACACCTCCCAAAGTGTCCTTGTGTCCCTTGGTTTTGGTTTTTATTTTTGTGTAAGGGGGTGTTAATCTCTTTTGGGGAACTGATATGGCCTACTTCTAAATTTCTGATTTATTAGCATCACTCAAAATAAATACTCAGTCCCCTTTATCAGTGTTCTTCGTATAAATCCATAAGAGAGAAACACTATCATCCCCTCAGGGACAAAGCTCAAACTCAGGTTATCTTGCTTTTATAGAGGCCATGAACTAAGGGCTTTCCTGAAGTGTGATTTCTGGTCTGATAAGAGCCAAATATTCTCTTGCTAGTGAAACCTTTTGTTTTTTCTGCCAATCAGGTTGATTTAGAAGACATCAATTTCCTTAAAGGTTCAGCTACCTCTTCTTTTCTATTTACATGATGTTTACCTCTCCCAGGATCGCATTTTCAATTTTCATAAATTTTCTCTGAATCATCAAGAATACTCTCCTCGACCATTAGCAACTTATGTGTTAAGTTGCTAGCACATAAGTTCATAAGTTCCACATAGCTCTTAAGAAACATAATTTTTATTTTATTTATAAAATAAATAACACTGACTAAAAGAAGGTTTTTGGTATCTGTTGCACTGCTGGCTTTCTGTGTGTGCGTGCATGTGCGTGCATGTGCGTGCGTGTGCGTGCATGTGCGTGTGCATATGTGTGTGCATGTGCGCGCATGCACACACACACAGGTATGCATTATATAGATACTTATTTTTAATGCCTTCATGGTAGAAATTTTACCTCGTATCATTTCTTTAAAAATGCCAGATCTTAATGTTGTGTAAATATTTAGTAATACTAACTGAATGATTGAAAAGCATTCTGTGCTACTGGAGCCTGAAGACAAATCCCTGGGGAAATAAGGCAAATTTATCCAGTCATTTCCAAAACAAAATTGAAAACTTAAAAACTAGGGTAACATATGGATTCACATTTTAGCTAGTAAACACAGTATGGCTTCTTGCCTTTTGTCATAATTTATACTTTTTACTGTTATATAACACTCTGATCCTAGATTGGCAATACTCTTGCTAAAAGGGTGAATGCATTTCCTTTCAACACATATTTTTCCAGAACTTGCACTGGAGTATTCCACAATTGCCTCCTGGTTGCCCTGGAGGCTTCCATTCCCATGCCGAAATGCATCAAACTTATCTACAGGGGTCTGCCATTTTTGTTATGTGCCCATAATCATGAGGTAAACACAGTCACTCAATCCCAGGACTGAGGGGACATCCCAACCTGCCAACTTTGTAAACATTCAATGTGTTAATGGAACTCCCCGTCACTATGTCTCACCAAATGCCCAGTGTTTTCTCAGAAAGTGCCTTACATGACCTTTGGAAGGTTCTGAGTTGTGTGATTTTAATCTTTATTACTTTTTCACACATTGCAACTAGGAAAAAAAAGAAAAAGAGTAGTGAAACAAAGCCACATATCCCAATAAGCTCTCAAGCTTTCATTCCTCTTTGAGTTGCACCTTAGCTAGTCCTCCTTTTCTGATGTGATCAGTTCCATTACTCATACAATGGTAACATTCTTACCTATATAAGTACAAGGAAACCAGAACCCCAATCCTGGGAAGTAAAGAACTGCAAGGATTTCTGTGCACCCCAGTACAATGGGTTTAGAGTATCAAACACATCTTGTTAACCCCATCCAGTCTATGAAGACACATTTCTTTTTTTCTACTCTGAAAGCCACTCTTTCTTTAGGATATTTTCTTTTCCTATTGCCATTACCCTCACCCAAAGGATTTAACAAATGGCAGGGAATTTTTTTTTTTTTCTCTGCAACAGCTTTCACACAAAAAAAGAGCAAAAGCATACTTTTTGAAAGGGCAAAGCAAAGGATACTTTCTTTTGCTGATAATCTCACTATGTGCTTCACTGGACACTAGGTATTATTTTCTTAGCTCAATTAATCTCATTAACCTCAAGAATTTTAATTAACTTTACTTAAGTCAATGCAGTCTCCTCTTATTTAGCAGGATCGTTTGGAGACATACAGTAAGAATTAAAACTAGGCTGTTAAGTCTCTAGCCTCATTAAAAGTGCAAAAAGTAATTAGCAATGTCCTTATGTGTGGGCATGTATGTGTGTGTGTGTTAGGGAAAACATCTGTGCAATTCATTTTTCTCTGTTGCAGAACCAAGTTAACATGATAGATTATTCACTGTAATAATATTTTAGTCTTATGAAAATTATCAAACAAATCCATATGTATTTGTGCATTATGTTTTAAACTATAACGTTTTGACTCTGTGGTTTTCCTGGTCACAAAAATATCATTCAGTTAATATTTATATAAGCTGATGAGCTCAGAAACTTTTATTAAAAAAACTATCATTCAATGTAATCATAAGGCTAGATAAGGAAGCAGAGGGCTATTGGAACATATAATCCAAACTTTCATGTCTAAATAGGTTTAATAATGTGTTTGGTATTTGTCAGTCTCAATTATAATGCTCCTTTGCTAAGAAAAAAAATAAACTACATTCATATCAAGTGTGGATATTTCTTATTTTGGTCCAGAGGTGAAAAGTTTTATGGAAGGGAGATCAGGCTTCAGGAATGCTAATTTTTCTCATTATTCTAAAGAATAATAGTTTGTTGCATTTCACATAGCATTTATTCCTATATCTAAGCTATGTTTATTTTTATTTGTATATCCAAGCTAATAATTCTGGCATCTTTTTTAAAGCAGTTGAAAAATCTACATTATGAAAATGAACATTATCAGGGCTGCAATCCTTCTCAAGATAAAAGTAGTTCTCTTGTTTGCATAATATCTTTGTAAATCTTCAGGATTTTACCATAACTCCAAGAATTATATTATCACCTGAATGAAGTGATATGCCAACATTATTGTTTATGTTTGCCTATATCTCCCATTGACTCTATTGTTCCACATGGTGTTATGGATACCAGGTAAGTTAAAATATACAAGTGATATAATTTGATGTTCTAAAAATATCACAAGCAACCCAGAGTTATATGCTAAAGCAGAATTAACATTTATGAGTTAATAAGAGCAGAAGGTCATTCATGTGATCTGTTTATTACTTTTCATGGCAGTCCCCTTTGCCAAACTTTATCATGGTAGATAAAATATTTCTTCTTAAAGCAAAAGATAAACATCAGCCTCTCAAACTTCTGCAGCTCATATCCATCCCCTGTCAAATCTTTTTACTTTCCTATAAACAGGTCTAACTAATTCATCAATTATAAAAATGTTTATGGACAATAATGGCATGCCAGTCATAGTTCTAAACTCTGCAGTGGCAACAAGGAAGATCATCCAGCCCCAGCTACATCCAACCTTTGGAAGCCACATTTAGGAGGGGAAAGAGAGGAAGTCTTTTTGATTGTGCTTCAAGTCAGATTTATCTTCCCTTCCATTTTCATAGCCATCTGCTCATTTGATGCTCCAACACCAGCAGTATCTAGCCAATCTGTCCTATTTTTGCCATTAGCAGTTTGTTTCCTTTAACTGAGCTTCTATGACTTTCCTTACACACAGCTCAAGTAGTTTCCATGACACTGTGGATAAGGCCCAGAGCTTATCATTGTGGTGCCCTGAGATGAAGTTAATTAGGTTTAAGTTGTCCATGCCAGCAACACAAACTGAATTTAATTAGGCAGAAGAGCAAATGTAGTTGCCTATGTTGCCAGGAAAAGCAGGAGGGCACTTAAGTGAGAAGGGACCAGAACTTGATATTTGTTCTGTTCCAGTTTCTGTCTCTTTCTAGTTTTACTATCTCTTCCTGCTTTTTCCACCAGGCGTGGCCATGGCATGGCAACTCTCCACTCAAATACTTAGAGCATCATGAACAGAAAGAAGAGAGAGTTCATTTTCTCAACTTAAAAAATTTTGGAGGAATTTGTGACACTAGACCAAGGCTTGAACCAACCCATCCTGGTTACCCACCACTCCTGTGGTTGGGGTAGGGTCTTTCAGCATGGCCACTTGCAAATCTCTATGGACAGGCTGGTCACCCAGTCTCTATATATAACTAGGTCACTTACTTTTTCTTTTCCATGAGCCTTCCTGCATGTACTTGAAGAAGAGTTATGTTTTCTCATTTGGTCTAGAGAATAAACCCCCACAGCTGAGTTCTCCAGTCAATTACTATTTTTTCCTCCATCACTTGCAATTATTCCTGAGCCTTTTCTTATCCTAGCCCCCATGTTCAAATTCTCCTACAGTTTTATTTTTTTCAATTTACATTTCTATGTGCAGAACAGAGTGGACTTGAGATTGTAAACGTACTGGAGGGCATAAATTAGTCTATTCAAAATGGCTGTATGGATTTATGGCTCACCTCAGACAAGGCCAATAGGATCTAAAGAAGAGTATAACACACCCCCATATTTCAAAGTACATCACCTACCTGTTGCGGATCTAGTCATCATGTGATTGGCAAAGAGTCAGAAATACTGATATCAACTATAGAAAAGTTGATTATTCAAACAGATTCAAATTTGTGGGCATTATATTTACTGTTATCCTTCAATGAATGCATATATTAGAACTTAGAAAAATGTCTACCTTTGGACAAGACTCCAACAAAACAAAACAAAAACCTCTTACTCTAGTACAAAGTGGGACATATTCAGTGCTCAAAAATGTATCTGACTAAAAGCACTCAACTATGCAATCATCCTATGTACTTTCAATAAACTATTGATCATACCTTTTTGTCATCACTTGTCCCACGTGACTCTTGACACAGAAGACTCTCCGTGTCTGAATGCCCACGCCGCATGTAGCCTCTCCATTCCAGCCAATGGTTGCATTAAGGGCAGTTACTAATGTGTCTTCAGAACAGGGGCCCCAAGGCGATGTCTCCCAGTAGAGCTGCATGCATGAATGGTCATTGCATGAGCGATATTCCTGGAGGGCCTGACTGGGAGGGCATGGTTTTCCACCTGCAAATACCGAAAGAAAAAAGAATACATAGCTGTTGCTGTTACTAGCACATTGCTGCTGTTATTCCTGTCATCATTGTTGTTTCTCCTGTTTTAATGTTCTAGAAAGATGGCCTTTGGGTACCATCTTCCCTGAACCACTGTACAATGTTTCTGAGTCTATGTTCATGGTTCTTCTGTCATGAGTAACAACCTGAGGACAATATACTGCACCTTTCTCTCCTCAGTAACAGGCAACAGTATGTAAAAAAAAAAAAATCAATTCACCTGGACATACCTCTCCTCCAGTAAAATAATACAAAGAAATTGTATGGGGCGAAAAATAATGCTGTGCACTCCCAGTTGGGACGAATTCAGAACACAAGGTACAAAGAGATTAAAAAATCCAACTGTCACTTTTGAAGAGCCTGGAGCAAAAGCAGGTTACTGTACATGCCTCCTACCCACAACATTAACGGGTGGGCAAAGCAACTAAACTACCCCTCCAGCCACGACCCTTGGACACACCCTTACCGTCACCCCTACACATGTGAGCAAGTTAGAGAACCTGTTGCTGTTTGTTTCCACTACCTCTTGGTGCAGCAGAGGCCCTGAAAAAGCCTTGCTTGAGAAAGATCAATCGATTCTATTGCTCACCTCTGTGTCATGTATCTCTGAGATAAATCCCAAAGATACCTGCTTTTATTTTAATATTATTATGCCAACATAAATTAGCCAGTTAGATATAACAGAACATGACCTTGAAGTGGTATTGTTCAAACACAAATACTCACAACACATTACCGGCAAATGGGCTCTCTTTCCAAAGACAGCATGATTTTTCTCAAAGAACCACTTTAAGACATCCATCCTCCCTCAAGCAGTGCATTTCACTGCAATTTGAGAAATCCAGAAATCTCTCTTCACATTTGGCAGGAGAGAGCTCACCCTTAAACTCTGAAATAATATCTGACAATGTGTTATCCACTGGCAGGGAGACCAGACGATTGTGCGTTCCTACACTCCTGGGTGAGTCAGACAATCACATTTCATTACTATCTTTCCTTTCACAATTTTATATCTACGTAAAAAATAGTATTTCTCTAAAGCCTTGATGTTTTCCCCGGACTCTCCCACAGCATAATGATTTATTCAGTGGGCCAAATGCTTGAGAAGATTTGCGACCTTGATTTTGTTATTCTTGTTATTTTCCCTCCATTAAACACTATTGACTTTTTTCTTCTTCCATAAAAATAACAGACAAAAGGAGGAAGCCACTGCACTTTGAGAACATGAAAATCTTCCTTCGTCTTGAACCTGGCCCCATTTCCTATGATCACAGAACAGAATCTTATCTTAAAGGGAGTTGCTCAAAGCAAGTGGCCATTTGCTCTCTTGTCCTCACTGAGCTGTTGGCAGAGAGCCAAGGAAGAGCCTAAAGGAATGAAATGGCAGGTGTGTCTGGGGACGGAGACCATTGCTCTAAGTGATAGAGACAGCTACTCCTCTAATTTGTCCTCAAGTCACCCGTTTACAGTCCCGTGGCACATGTGAGCTTCTTCAGTGCCCTTTTCACAGCCTTCATCTTTTTCCCTCACAATGTGCCAGGCTGACAGAGCAGGAAATGAGGACATCCAGATCAGGCACTGTGCCAGGGTTAGTGGTGGCTCCAGGTCAAGAAGCCACATCTCTTGAGTCCTAATTTTGAACTCATTTTACCAGGCACGTTCCAATTACGTTCCCAACTGCATGAGCTATCCGAAGCTGGATGTTTACCAACGAAGTCTTGTCTTCTTCCCTAAAAACGTATAACAGCTAACACCCATCTGCCTGCCATGACCTGTATATGCGTGAGTACTATGATACATGCCTGTGTGCTCACTCAGCTGTGTCTGACTCTTCGAGAACCCTGGACTATAACCCACCAGAATCCTCTTTCCATGGAATTTGCCAGGCAAGAATGCTGGAATGGGTTGCCATTTCCAACTCCAGGGGATCTTCCAGACCCAGGAATCAAACCCACATCTCTTGCATTTTCTGCATTGGCAGGCGGATTCTTTACTAAAACGAGTCATGTCAATTATGGGAACCCAACATAGATTAACTAGGGGATTAGGGAGAAATGCTTGGAAAGCAAATTGTTTACCAAGATTTAGGGAGTAGAAACCTTTCCTATTACTCACCTTCTCCAGCCAACGCCAGGATAGTCCTTGACCTGGTCTGTTTCCCATCTGAGTTTTTATTTGAACAAGACTGAGAGCAAGAGGACCACTCTGTCCACTCGCTCACCACACAATCCATCCGGCAGGGAATTTCACATGCCATCTGCTCAGGAGGTGGAGATGCTGGGCAGAGACTCCCTGATACATCTTCTCCTGTAATCAACCAGATCAAGACAGATGCTGATGAATGTAAAACTGAGGCCAGTCCAGGAACACTTAGATTCATCTCTTCCTCTATTACTTCAGCTTAGCTTAGAAGACGTCACCCTGTGGCTAAACCAATAATGTTTTGTTGTTGTTGTTCAGCTGTTCACAATATTTATGTCAAGAAAAATTTTAGGAGATATTTTGGCATTTAGAAAGGTAGATACCATAGAAAAACTGCCTTTTGTCATCCTTCCCAGGGACAAGTGGGCTTCTTCCAGGAACAATTTAGCCTAGATGGCTGGGGACAAGACTGACGTGCTATTGACAACCACATGTAACAAATACATGTATTTCTGCAAAATCGGAGCTAGAAGCATCTGCTGACCTGAAAAAAACACAATTTATGCTGAGCCATCTCTTGTACCCCCGTCCCAAGTTATCAGTCTAATTTTCTGTTGGGTGTTCTCATCTCCAAATGCATGTGGGGGTGCTTAGTCACTCAGTTATCTCCAACTCTTTGCAACCCCATGGACTGTAGCCCACCAGGCTCCTCTGTCTATGGAATTTTCCAGACAAGGATACTGGAATGAGTTGGATACTGGAATGAGTTATTATTTCCTAATCCAAGGGATCTTCCCAACATAGGGATCAAACCCGTGTCGCCTGCACCTCTTGCGTTGGCAGGTAGATTCTTTACCACTGTGCCACCTGGGAAGCCCCATGTCTAAATATGCAATCTTAATGAAGACTATTACACAATGATTCATTTATTCTATTTATGCATAGTGGTAAATAATCCAAAAGCACAGAGGAAATGAACCTGTGGCTAAAATTGTACACTATGTTGAAACAAATGGTGAAAGCCAGCCCCCAATTTTCCCAAATCTATTCCCCTTTTGATGAACTACTCAAACCAACACACACACACACACACACACAAAATAATGAGGAATGGAGTTTTACAATTAAGAGATACAGCCAAGGGGATCATTTCTAAGTTGCTATTTTATATCACAAATGATTATAATGATTTTTTTCCTAAACTCTCTTTTAGGTTATTTATCCACCATGTTTAGAATTCAAATATTCCTCTTTATAGATAACAACTCCACTCTTACTATCCCCTCACTCACAGTCACCTCATAAATACAGAAGACATGAACAATAGTAAAAACATTTATGGTTTGAAGCAACAACATGAAACGTGGAATGGCAGCTCTAGGAGACAGGCAGTTTCCTCTCTGTGACTTTCTGCCTGTGGAATTCTCCTGTCATGATCTGACACAAAAAGTAACTGTGAAAAGGGACTAATATTTACGCAGCATCTCCCTGGTGCAAGGCACTGTCCTCATAAGATGCTCCTAGAGACAGGTGTGACCCATCCTGTTTTGTAGATGAGGAGTCAATGGCTCTGGAAGGAAAACTGCCAGTGGCTCTGGAAGGAACTCAGGGTCACAAAACTCGCTCACAGGCCTGAGTAGGGAAGCAAATGAAAACTTTCTGATTCCAAAAACTCTGGTTTCCCCATTAACCATATTGCATCTAATTCCAAGAGATGGATAGTTCTTTTTAAAGGAAGTACGGGTTGGCCAAAGACAAACCTGAACAAACTTTTTGGCCAATCAAATAAATAAAACAAGCTGTCAGTGAGCAAGACTCCCTGGAGGAGAAGCTAGTGCCCTCCTAAGATTTGCATTCATATTTGTAAATGAGGCCAGGCTCACTGCCCTTGAGGTACAAATAAAACTTTTCAAGCATATTATAGGAAGTAATAGAGATCCTAGCAGATAATCACACTGAAAGACCAGTTCAAATCACTCTCTTTTCAGTCTCAATCTATTTTCTTGTTGAATCCACACTGTATACTACATGTAGACACAGACACAGACACACACACCCACACACACACCAATATAACTTAGGGGGAGGGCTTCCCGAAGTACAGAAGTACGCAGGTCAAACAAAACATACCAGCTACATCTAATCAAAATTCAATTTCCACATTCGTGAATATTATGAGCATAACTTCCACACAAAAACATTTCAAAGCAGTGTCTTGCAAAGAACATTTTGAGGAATAAGATATTTGAAGGTTCTTATTTTTGGGGAGGGTGGAGCTGAGAAGTACTAGATTAAAATAGTAAAACTGGTCTCATTACTGGAGAGTAGTGAATGTTAAAAATGCCAATTATCACATAAACTCCCTTTGATGCAAATAGCACGTAGTATTTTTCAGTCTTATTTGACTAATGGTTTTCCTTTTGGGGGAGCATCTCTCCCAGAAATTTTATTTTTATCAATATGCTTTAAGAAAAATCCTGCCTTCAAGAGTTATAAAATTGTCAACTACTATTTGATGAGCATGTATTACATTCAAGGATTAAGGGGTAAATATAAATGAAGATACTGTGATTTATCCCCCCAGAGCTCATGATTAATAACAGAGAGGAGGTATAAATACAAAAAGATAAAACCTACTCCAAAAGTAAATGTCAAGTACTGTGTATTTCAAATAGAGAATACTGTAGTGATTTAGGGAAGAGAAAGTTCTCTGGGGACCTAATCTGAGAGTAGAAGGCTCTCAATAAGGAAGAAGAGAAAGATTAGGAACTGGTGGCAACCAGGGACGGCATATCAGTCAATACAAGGGTCAACAAAGTATAGTGATAGGAAAATACAAGCTATGTGGAAGGCAGTCAAACCTGAGGGTCCATGGGGAAAAGAGAAAGCATATGTTGGAAGAGTTGTTTGACATCAAATTCTGGATAACTTAGACTGAAACACCAGTTCTATTTCCACCTTCATTCAGTTCCCAAATGCCCAGGTTTCCCATGACCCAAATTTAACATCCTGCAGGTCATCCATCTTCTAGTAGCTTTAGTATTCACTTCCAGTGCTAGAATGCTTTTTAAAATCTAAGCTTTCCTATGAACTGATATGTCCATTTACACAGGGCAGTGAAATGTCAATACTCCCACCAACACTTTGACAGCTTGTCTATATGGGCCAGTGCAGAAATGTGAGCAATCAGATAAGTTATTCTTCAGTGAAGCCAAGCTAATAGTCATAAGCAGGCTCTTCAGTTCGTGTGTGAGCTATTTGATAAGAAACCTTGCCAAAGAAAAGATCACAATGGAATCTTAGTTATGGGTAACCTAGTCAGACAGAGTTAAGTATCTGAAGGTGGAGCTTAGGACCGCTTATCCTCTGGGGCATATCACTTAACTTCTTTGAACCTCTGTTATCTCATCAGCAATAATGAAATAATAACACCTACCTTTCAGGGATAGTCTAAGGATTAGAAATCATGAATGCAAAATACACGGCAGTGTTTCCAACAACAGAGGGAAGACACAATATAGAGG
>SJYA01000394.1:192085-398276 GCA_006410615.1 Neotragus moschatus | reverse complement strand
ACACACACACACACACACACACAAAATAATGAGGAATGGAGTTTTACAATTAAGAGATACAGCCAAGGGGATCATTTCTAAGTTGCTATTTTATATCACAAATGATTATAATGATTTTTTTCCTAAACTCTCTTTTAGGTTATTTATCCACCATGTTTAGAATTCAAATATTCCTCTTTATAGATAACAACTCCACTCTTACTATCCCCTCACTCACAGTCACCTCATAAATACAGAAGACATGAACAATAGTAAAAACATTTATGGTTTGAAGCAACAACATGAAACGTGGAATGGCAGCTCTAGGAGACAGGCAGTTTCCTCTCTGTGACTTTCTGCCTGTGGAATTCTCCTGTCATGATCTGACACAAAAAGTAACTGTGAAAAGGGACTAATATTTACGCAGCATCTCCCTGGTGCAAGGCACTGTCCTCATAAGATGCTCCTAGAGACAGGTGTGACCCATCCTGTTTTGTAGATGAGGAGTCAATGGCTCTGGAAGGAAAACTGCCAGTGGCTCTGGAAGGAACTCAGGGTCACAAAACTCGCTCACAGGCCTGAGTAGGGAAGCAAATGAAAACTTTCTGATTCCAAAAACTCTGGTTTCCCCATTAACCATATTGCATCTAATTCCAAGAGATGGATAGTTCTTTTTAAAGGAAGTACGGGTTGGCCAAAGACAAACCTGAACAAACTTTTTGGCCAATCAAATAAATAAAACAAGCTGTCAGTGAGCAAGACTCCCTGGAGGAGAAGCTAGTGCCCTCCTAAGATTTGCATTCATATTTGTAAATGAGGCCAGGCTCACTGCCCTTGAGGTACAAATAAAACTTTTCAAGCATATTATAGGAAGTAATAGAGATCCTAGCAGATAATCACACTGAAAGACCAGTTCAAATCACTCTCTTTTCAGTCTCAATCTATTTTCTTGTTGAATCCACACTGTATACTACATGTAGACACAGACACACACACACACACACACACACACACACACACACCAATATAACTTAGGGGGAGGGCTTCCCGAAGTACAGAAGTACGCAGGTCAAACAAAACATACCAGCTACATCTAACCAAAATTCAATTTCCACATTCGTGAATATTATGAGCATAACTTCCACACAAAAACATTTCAAAGCAGTGTCTTGCAAAGAACATTTTGAGGAATAAGATATTTGAAGATTCTTATTTTGGGGGAGGGTGGAGCTGAGAAGTACTAGATTAAAATAGTAAAACTGGTCTCATTACTGGAGAGTAGTGAATGTTAAAAATGCCAATTATCACATAAACTCCCTTTGATGCAAATAGCACGTAGTATTTTTCAGTCTTATTTGACTAATGGTTTTCCTTTTGGGGGAGCATCTCTCCCAGAAATTTTATTTTTATCAATATGCTTTAAGAAAAATCCTGCCTTCAAGAGTTATAAAATTGTCAACTACTATTTGATGAGCATGTATTACATTCAAGGATTAAGGGGTAAATATAAATGAAGATACTGTGATTTATCCCCCCAGAGCTCATGATTAATAACAGAGAGGAGGTATAAATACAAAAAGATAAAACCTACTCCAAAAGTAAATGTCAAGTACTGTGTATTTCAAATAGAGAATACTGTAGTGATTTAGGGAAGAGAAAGTTCTCTGGGGACCTAATCTGAGAGTAGAAGGCTCTCAATAAGGAGGAAGAGAAAGATTAGGAACTGGTGGCAACCAGGGACGGCGTATCAGTCAATACAAGGGTCAACAAAGGTATAGTGATAGGAAAATACAAGCTATGTGGAAGGCAGTCAAACCTGAGGGTCCATGGGGAAAAGAGAAAGCATATGTTGGAAGAGTTGTTTGACATCAAATTCTGGATAACTTAGACTGAAACACCAGTTCTATTTCCACCTTCATTCAGTTCCCAAATGCCCAGGTTTCCCATGACCCAAATTTAACATCCTGCAGGTCATCCATCTTCTAGTAGCTTTAGTATTCACTTCCAGTGCTGGAATGCTTTTTAAAATCTAAGCTTTCCTATGAACTGATATGTCCATTTACACAGGGCAGTGAAATGTCAATACTCCCACCAACACTTTGACAGCTTGTCTATATGGGCCAGTGCAGAAATGTGAGCAATCAGATAAGTTATTCTTCAGTGAAGCCAAGCTAATAGTCATAAGCAGGCTCTTCAGTTCGTGTGTGAGCTATTTGATAAGAAACCTTGCCAAAGAAAAGATCACAATGGAATCTTAGTTATGGGTAACCTAGTCAGACAGAGTTAAGTATCTGAAGGTGGAGCTTAGGACCGCTTATCCTCTGGGGCATATCACTTAACTTCTTTGAACCTCTGTTATCTCATCAGCAATAATGAAATAATAACACCGACCTTTCAGGGATAGTCTAAGGATTGGAAATCATGAATGCAAAATACACGGCAGTGTTTCCAACAACAGAGGGAAGACACAATATAGAGGCATGTGAAATAGATCACCAGTCCGAGTCCAGTGCATGAAACAGGGCATTCAAAGCCAGTGCATTGGGACAACCCTGAGGGGTGGGGTGGGGAGGGAGGTGGAAGAGGAGTTCAGGATGGGGGACACATGTACACCCATGGCTGATTCCTGCCAATGTATGGCAAAACCCACTACAATACTGTAAAGTAATTAGCCTCCAATTAAATTAAATAAAAAACTTTTAAAAATATCTGCAAAGATGTACACCACCAAATGGAGAAGGGAATGGCAACCTATTCCAGTATTCTTGCCTGGAGAATCCCATGGACAGAGGAGCCTGGTGGGCTACAGTCCATGGGGTCACAAAGAGTTGGACACAACCAAGCAACTAGCACAACACTATACTATACCACACCACCAAAACCTAATGGCGTTCTTGACCTAAAAATCAAGAGATGGATGCCATAAACATGGAAAGCACTTGCTCTAACATGCATATATATGTACAAATTACCAGCAACAGCTTTACAGACTAGTTCACAGAATATATAAAGAATGCTTATAATTATCCAGATAATTTTGTTTATACGTGACTCATCTAATCCATTTAAAAGCCAAAAATAAAGCACTTGAGCCTGAACAAGCTCATTAGCCCATCTACACTGGTATAATTATCTTCCTACTGCAGAGAGAACTCATTTCAAAAGAGGAGCATTTATACTTTCCTTTTTTCATTTTCATGGATGGATCAATGAGACCAACTGAAATCTCAGGCAAGCGTGGAAAATAAAGCAGCACATGGGACAGAAACTTAGTCATTAAAAGTGATTTTCACAAGCTCTCATAATCTAATGTCACAATAAACCTGAATATATTTAAGGGAAAAACTGAATTCATTTTCAAGAAGACTCTAAAATTGTTCCCTGTCCTTATCAGGTTCCCTGAGATCAATAATGATGAACTAGATTCTCTCTTCTCAAGGAGTCAGTTCAGTTCAGTTGCTCAGTCGTGTCTGACTCTNTTGGAGAAGACTCTTGAGAGTCCCTTGGACTGCAAGGAGATCCAACCAGTCCATCCTAAATGAGATCAGTTCAGGGTGTTCATTGGAAGGACTGATGTTGAAGCTGAAACGCCAATATTTTGGCTACCTGATGTGAATAGCTAACTCATTTGAAAAGACCCCGACTCTGGGAAAGATTGAGGGCAGGAGGAGAAGGGGATGACAGAAGATGAGACGGTTGGATGGCATCACCGACTCAGTGGACATGGGTTTCAGTGGACTCTGGGAGTTGGTGGTGGACAGGGAGGCCTGGCGTGCTTTGGTTCATGGGGTCACAAAGAGTCGGACACGACTGAGCAACTGAACTGAACTGGACTCTAGGTCCTTGTTCCTCATCTATTTTAAATATAGTAGAGTGTATCGTGCATGTGTGCATCCTCAGTCTTGTCTGACTGTTTGCAATCCCATGGGCTGTAGCCCACCAGGCTCCTCTTTCCTTGGGATTTTCTAGGCAAGAGTACTGGAGTGGGTTGCCATTTCCTCCCCTAGGGGGGTCTTTGCAACCCAGGGGTTGAACTCACATCTCTTACATCTCCTGCATTGGCAGGCAGGTTCTTTACCACCGAGGCCACCTGGGAAGCCTGTAGTATGTATCTATTAATCACAAACTCCGAATTTACCCCTTCTATCTCTTCCCTTTTGGTAACCATAACTGTGTTTTTTATGTTCATGTGTCTGTTTCTGTGTTGTAAATAAGTTCACATGTATCTTTTTTTTTTTTAGATTCCACATATAACTGATATCATAAGATATTTGTCTTTTGTTTCTGACTTACTTCACATAGCATGGTAATCTCTAGGTCCAACTGAGAGAAACATTCTTGAACACATGAATAAACTCAAGATTCCCTGAAAAAGCTTCTTTCTTCTGGTTCAAATGTATATGCTACTTAAAGTATAAATAGTTCACCCCAGACTCTCTATGGTGGCCATGTAAATTTAACCTAATGTAGATTTCAGACTTTGGAGTTTCCACATAAAATTAATGTTTGAGCCATACCTATGCTATATACTATGTCTTGTGGCGTCCTTTGTTTTATAATACTAAGGAACTAGAATTTAATATTATAAACCACCATCTCTCTTTATAATAATAGAACAAGCAGCTATGTTTCTTATTTTTCTGACCTGTACTATGTGTCCAAAATGAGAAAATATATAGACAAAATAGAAATAAAATGAGAAACCGGATATCTACAAATCTACAGTCTGATTTAAAAGTAGACTAGCAAATACATGAAAAGATGCTCAACATTACTCATTATCAGAGAAATGCAAATCAAAACCACAATGAGGTACCATTTCACACCAGTCAGAATGGCTGTGATCCAAAAGTCTACAAGAAATGAATGCTGGAGAGGGTGTGGAGAAAAGGGATCCCTCTTACACCGTTGGTGGGAATGCAAACTAGTACAGCCACTATGGAGAACAGTGCAGAGATTCCTTAAAAAACTGGAAATAGAAATGCCTTATGACCCAGCAATCCCACTGCTGGGCATACACACTGAGGAAACCAGAATTGAAAGAGACACATGTACCCCAGTGTTCATCGCAGCACTGTTTATAATAGCCAGGACATGGAAGCAACCTAGATGTCCATCAGCAGATGAATGGATAAGAAAGCGGTGGTACATATACACAGTGGAGTATTACTCAGCCATTAAAAAGAATATATTTGAATCATTTTTAATGAGGTGGATGAAACTGGAGCCCAGTATACAGAGTGAAGTAGGCCAGAAAGAAAACACCAATACAGTATACTAACACATATATATGGGATTTAGAAAGACGGTAACAATAACCCTGTATGTGAGACAGCAAAAGAGATGCAGACGTATAGAACTGTCTTTTGGACTCTGTGGGAGAGGGTGAGGGTGGCATAATTTGGGAGAATGGCATTGAAACATGTATACTATCATATATGAAACAAATCACCAGACCAGGTTCGGTGCATGATACTGGATGCTTGGGGCTGATGCACTGGGATGACCCAGAGGGATGGTATGGGGAGGGAGGAGGGAGGGGGGTTCAGGATGGGGAATACGTGTATACCCGTGACAGATTCATTTTGATGTACGGCAAAACCAATATAATATTGCAAATTAATTAACCTCCAATTAAAATAAATTAATTTATATAAAAAAATAAAAGTAGACTAGCATTTTGTCATCATACACAATTCAAACTATCTTACTCTTTCAAAAAATAATGCAAATTGGGTATTTCATCAATATTTCCTCTTGTATACTATTACACTATCTATGGAAAATAACGAAGCAGTTATCGAAAATACTTTACACGTTATAAAATTTTATGTCCTATTTAAATCCGAGAAGAATCCCAATAAATGTTGATTAAATGTTCGCCAACAGCTAGTAAGATGTCAGTGGGTGGTATACAGCAAATTTCCTGGAATTCATATGCACTTAATTTCATTTTTTAAATTTAAATGTTATCTCCTTAAATGTTAAGTAGCCCCTAGTCACTTCTGGACTGGGACTCTACTCAGCTAAGGAAATGTTTATACTTCCAAACAACAAAATATGAAAGAAAGCTAAGAGCTAAAGAGAAGTTATGTGTAACTATGCAATGCCAACAATGCAATTAATGCTTCTGCTTGCGAATTTTACCATTTGAAGCTTATCTATCTAGTTTGTACACACAGGAAGGCAAATTTTAAAAATATGTTGTTAAGTATTATCATATTTATAATAACAAAAACAATTGCAATAATAAAATAACATCAGCATGTAATATCTGAGAAAGTATAGAATGGGCTGTATGCTGCACAAATCACATTGCTTTTTTTTTCTCGAATTTTTTAAAGTTTTAATTGGAGGATAATTACAATATTGTGATGGCCTCTGCCATCCATTAACATGAATCAGTCATAGTTAAACATGTGTCCTCTCCCTCTGGAACCCTCCTCCTACCTCCCTCCCCATCCCATCCCTCCAAGTTGTCACAGAGCACCAGCTTTGCGTTCCCTGTGTCAAGCTCCCACTGACTATCTATTTTATACACGGTAATATATAATATATATATAATATATATGTATCCCACCCTCTCCTTCACCGAATGTATCCAAAAGTCTGTTCTTTATGTCTATGTCTCCTTTGCTGCCCTACTGACATCATTACTGAAGTACTCTTCCCTGGAAAATCCCATGGATGGAGGAGCCTGGTAGGCTGCAGTCCATGCTAAGGGTCGGACACAACTGAGTGACTTCCCTTTCACTTTTCACTTTCATGCATTGGAGAAGGAAATGGCAACCCACTCCAGTGTTCTTGCCTGGAGAATCCCAGGGACGGGGGAGCCTGGTGGGCTGGCGTCTACGGGGTTGCACAGGGTCGGACACGACTGAAGTGACTTAGCAGCAGCAGCACTGTCACACCTGAGGTACAGAGAGCTTAAAACCACTTGTTCAAGAGTCATGCGGCTGGTAAGTGTCTGACCTAGAACTGGAAAACATACCTGCTGCTGCTGCTGCTGCTGCTGCTAAGTCGCTTCAGTCGTGTCCGACTCGGTGCGACCCCACAGACGGCAGCCACTGGAGTGGGTTGCCATTTCCTTCTCCAATGCATGAAAATGAAAAGTGAAAGTAAAGTCACTCAGTCGTGCCCGACTTTTAGTGACCCCATGGACTGCAGCCCACCAGGCTCCTTCATCCATGGGATTTANAGTCGTGTCCGACTCGGTGCGACCCCACAGACGGCAGCCACTGGAGTGGGTTGCCATTTCCTTCTCCAATGCATGAAAATGAAAAGTGAAAGTAAAGTCACTCAGTCGTGCCCGACTTTTAGTGACCCCATGGACTGCAGCCTACCAGGCTCCTCCGTCCATGGGATTTTCCAGGCAAGAGTACTGGAGTGGAATGCCATTGCGTTCTCTGAGAAAACATACCTACTAGACCCTAAAAGCTATATTCTTAACTATTTTGCTGTATTGTGTCCTGGTTCATATCTCACATATGCCTTTCACATCATATTACTTTTAATTGATACTAAACTATGAAGAAAGGATTCTATACAAACCATTGTCAGCTAGTCAGTATTTAGGTACTGGAAAGAATGAGCCCAAGGAGTGAGCAGTCTAATTATCTAGGAATTGCATCATAAGATGAGGCAGAATAGGGTGATATTTTTCAACAATAGAAAAGATAAGCAGATGAAAAAGAGCTCATAATGCAGAATTGGAAGAACAAGACAGAAGGCAAGACAAAATAGGAACACGGAAGTATGGATGTTCCGCAAAAACAGTACACTGTGTGATTAGATAAATGCCAAACACAAGCTAAACATATAACAATGATGTGGCGCTACAGGGAAAGAACCTGCCTGCCAGTGTAGGGGATACAAGAGATGCAGGTTCGATCCCTGACTTGAAAAGATCTCTTGAGGAGGAAAAGGCAACCTGTTCCAGGAGTCTTGCCTGAAGAATACCACAGAGAGAAGAGCCTGGTGGGCTACAGCACATGGAGCCACAAAGATTTAGACATGACTGAGTGAGCACACACACACATGGCCAGTCGTATCTGACTCTTTGTGATCTTATAGACTATAGTCCACCAGGGCCCTCTGTCCATAGAATTTTCCAGGCAATGGAATGGGTTGCCATTTCCTACTCCAGGATTCTTCCTGACCCAGGGATTGAACCCCCATCTCTTGCATCTCCTGTGCTGGCAGGCGAATTCTTTACCACTACTCCCCCTGGGAAGACCAGTAATGATTGAGGATGCTCACAAAGCAAACTAACAATACACTTCTAATAGCTGGTCACAGAAAAGAAAAGAGAACATAAGAGCAAAGGCTAAAACAAACATAGGGGAAAACTCAAACATTAAAAGGAAAAAGACTTTAGGTAAGAAATAATAACAGCTAAATATAAGAAAGCAATATTTCCAAAGTAAACATATTTACAAAGGCCAGAAGTTAGCTGAAATTGCATGTAATGGCAGGTGAGCTCTTTGTTCAGAAGTCTGTTTAACTGAGCAGCTGTATCAAGTTTCTCAGCATACGAGAATACATTGATAATAGCAGCTAACACTTTGATCATTTAGCATGTACTCAGCATAATGGTACATTTTACATATATTTAGTAACTCATTGACTCTCAAAAGCATCAATAATAGTAAACATGTATACCGTACATAACAGATGTTAGTTATTATTCTAAGTGAGTTACATATATCAACTCATTTGGACGTCACAATACTACGCCATAAGCACCATCATTATGTTCATTGTATAGAGGAGAATATTGAGTCTTAGATGAGTTAAAATTACCTGCCCAAAGTTAAACACAAGTAAAATGGTAGAGTTTGAACTTGGACCTGGGTAACCTGGCTCTAGAGCCCATTTCTTAAATGCAACGCTTTATTGACACACACATCTTCGACTCAATGTCAGGACAATTTACGCACCCAGCTGTACAAAACTCTACCCAGTGGAGAATCAGTGAACTGTGAAGCATCCCAACACATTTAGCTCATGGATTCTGTGTGTTACTCAGGGTGTGAGAAGATGCAAAAGGGCAGAAACAGTCTATGACTTAGGAGCAAACCACAATTGCTCAAAAAAAACTCCAAGCAAAACCTAATAAAATTCTTAGTGGGAAAACATCACATTTCCTTGGTCTCAGTCACACATTCCAGGGGGGAAGTAACCACTATTTTATGTGTGTGAAAAAGGTCTCAAAATTGTGCACTCTGATTTAGGTTTGGAGAAAAATATTTATATATTTCTGGTTTTGACACCTTCCGAAACGTGACCTTGAAAAATAAATTTTTCTTTTCTAACAATGATATCAGCTCGCTCACAAGCCCCAATTTCTGGTCAGTAGTCAGGGCCAGATGGGGGTTGGGGAAGGAGGAGCAGAACAGAAACATATCCATTTAAAGTAACTTAGCAACTCATGATCAAACTATATCATTTCAAAGTTAACTCCATCTCAGTCTTTCAATGCTTCTCCCTCTCTCCTTTCTTCCCTTCTCTTTGGGTGGCAGCTGAGGCTAAGAGGAATGTCTCTCTCAGAGCTGCACATTCTCTTTGGATTTTGTTGGATCCCTACTGAGCTCTTTCCATCAGCCTGGTCTTGGTGAATCATTACCCAGCCCTTGAAGGTGCGTCTGCATCCGTGCTAATTTCAAGGATTCCTATCACAGCTTCTGATTTTCTAATCCCCACACTTTATACTCATTTAGACTTGACTCCAAGCTAGGTCTACTTTCCTGGACGGGTCAGCACCTCCACATCCTATAGTGGGGCA
The DNA here is from genome assembly GCA_006410615.1 of Neotragus moschatus. Taxonomy (NCBI): domain Eukaryota; kingdom Metazoa; phylum Chordata; class Mammalia; order Artiodactyla; family Bovidae; genus Neotragus; species Neotragus moschatus. The sequence continues at coordinate 388,513 of SJYA01000394.1, read as the reverse complement.
TGATTTCAGGACTGCCCCCATATTACCAGTAAACTGGGGAGAACACATTGGGAAGGCGGTGAGCAGCTGATTTCAGGACTGCCCCCCATATTACCAGTAAACTGGGGAGACCACATTGGGAAGGCAGTGAGCAGCTGACTCAGACCCACTCTGTGCCTGGACACAGCAATCACTGCTTCATTGTGGCAGCCCCATCGCTTTTTGTTGGGAAACAAGGAACTCTGTGTGCAGTCTCTTTCTGCAAGCTCAAACCAGAGGAAGTACTGGCCCTACTGCTTTGGTTTTCCCTTTATCTTATCTGAAATGTCCATAGTTTTCATTTCCTCAACCCAGCATTTCAACTGCAGAATGAAAAGGAGCCAAGGGACCTCATATCCATGTACTTATTCTCGACATCCTCCCTAGATTTCTTCTTTCTGATCCAGGAAACCAGCTAATGTATAAGTCTGGCTTGTGCTAAATCTGTATTCTGAGACTTCTGGCCTCTCATCTTGATCTCTGGAGGGAGCTCTTCAGAACCTATAAAATGCTTTTCTTCCATACACCTGTCTCTTGCATAAGAAAGTCAATTTTTCAGGATTATTGTCCCTGAAAAGAGCTTTAAGATTTCATTTTTGGGCAGTGACTTGTTCTGTTTGCATCTGAGATATAATAATACCTAACTTTTGTGGATACGGTAAATAGCTCAGAAATTTACTGAGGTGGGGGCAGGAGGGTGGCGGAGGTCTATCCAGTAAGGCACAGAAGCAGATACTGAGAGAAAAGCACTCACACATCTTAAAACATAATTTGAGGACATCTGCTTAGTGTGGAAATCCTGCTTCTCATGAGAATTTTATAGAAATTCTGTCTAATTTTTAAAAAGATTAATCCAGAGTGACAATAGTGGAATAAATATCCTTAATAATGCAAGACATGCTTCTACAAAAGAGAAAATCTTGGAGTAAATAAATAGCACATGATAATGGATAGAATATTGGGAGGAGCTGTGACATCTGGGTTTGAGTTCTGCCTTGAACACTTAACAAAATGAGGCCACGAAAAATGGTTAAGCTTTTTTAGGCTCCAGAAGGCTTGTGCAAGTAGGAGGTGGGGCACTGCTATCATCCTTGACTATATTATCTGGTCAGATGATAGATCAAAGAGGCTAATGTAAAATAATGCTTTGGAAATTGCAAAGCATCATTTATATATAATGTAGCTTTTTATTATTGGTGAAAATGGGGCTAAAGGGCACTCCAAATAGGAAAATGATTTGAGTAAAAGATACTATCTTTCTTCTCCATCTCAATTTTGTCATAGCTGGAAAAATAAGAGGCATTGAAATGATTATAAAGAAATGTTACTCATTTCAGCTATCTACTTATCTAGCTATATAACCAGCTATTAAGAAAAGGATTTGGACCAGCTTGAATATGTGGTATACCTTTAGAAAGCACTTAAATTTGTCTAAAAGCTTTCTGAAAATCAATATTTTTAAGTTAAACTGAGGAAGTCAACAGAGTAAACCAATAAAAGATCAGTAAAGAAAGGTCATTTTCTCTCTGTAATTAACCTTCAGAAACATAATTTTAATGCCTTTAAGTGGGAAATATATTATGATTTATTTAACTACCTCACTTTAAAGGTACAATTAAGATGTTTTCGATTTCTCTTTTGATAAGTAATATTGCAAAGAACATTGTTGACTAAATCATTGATTGCTTTCCTAAGAATAAATTTCTAGAAAGGGAAAAATAAAGCCAAAGAATATGAACTTCACTAAAGTCCTTGCATGGAAAATCATGCCAGTTTGCTTTTTAGTTTTTCATTCCTTATCTTACCTTCATTTTAAAATTTGCATACCATAAAATTCACTCTCTGCGCTATACAATACTGTGGGTTTTGGCAAATGCATAGAGCCTTGTATTTGTTATCAAAAATATGAGACAAAACAATTCTATCATCACAAAAAATTTCCTTGTGCTGCCTTTTTGGAGTCATCCCTTACATCGTCTGATCTCCCCCCAAAACCTTGATTTGATCTCTGTTCCTACAGTTTTGTTTCTGTCACCTAGAACGTCACAACAGTGGAATTATACAGCTTGTAGTTTTTGTACCAAAGTGCATTTGAGATGTGCCCATGTTGCTGCATATAATATTTTTTGTTGCTGAGTAGTATTCCATTTCATGGATACAGCACATTTTGTTTGTCTGTTCAGCTGAAGGACATTTGCATTGTTTCCACATTTGGTTGACTATGAATAAAGCTGATATACAGGTTCTTGTGTAAATATAAATTTCCATTTCTTTGGGTAAATAATTAGGAGGGTAAATATTAGATCATATATAAGTGTTGATTTTATAAGACACTGTCAAACTATTTTCAAAGTATCCAGACTATTTTCATTTCATCAGCAATGTATGAACTTTCTGTTTGCTCTTTCTCCTACCAGCATTTGGTATGTCAACTCTTTTGCTGCTTGCTTAGTTTTTATTATTCTTACAGGGATATAGTGGTGATATATTGTCGTTTTGATTTCAATTCAGTTCAGTTGCTCAGTCATGTCCGACTCTTTGCAACCCTATGAACCACAGCACGCCAGGCCTCCTTGTCCATCACCGACTCCCAGAGTTTACCCAAACTCATGTCCATTGAGTCAGTGATGCCATCCAGCCATCTCATCCTCTGTTGTCCCCTTCTCCTCCTGCCCCCAATACCTCCAAGCATCAGAGTCTTTTCCAGTGAGTCAACTCTTTGCATGAGGTGGCCAAAGTATTGGTGTTTCAGCTTCAGCATCAGTCCTTTCAATGAACACCCAGGACTGATCTCCTTTAGAATGGACTGGTTGGATCTCCTTGCAGTCCAAAGGACTCTCAAGGACTCTCAAGAGTCTTCTCCAACACCACAGCTCAAAAGCATCAATTCTTCAGCGCTCAGCTTTCTTCACAGTGCAACTCTCACATCCATATATGACAACTGGAAAAACCATAGCCTTTACTCGATGGACCTTTGTTGGCAAAGTAATGACTCTGCTTTTTAATATGCTATCTAGATTGGTCATAACTTTCCTTCCAAGGAGTAAGTGTCTTTGAATTGCATGGCTGCAATCATCACCTGCAGTGATTCTGGAGCCCCAAAAATAAGTCTGACACTGTTTCCACTGTTTCCTCTTCTATTTCCCATGAAGTGATGGGACCAGATGCCATGATCTTAGTTTTCTGAATTACATTTTCCTAATTACTAATGATGTTGAATATCTCTTTAAGTTGTTATTTATCATTTTTACATTCTCATTGGTGAAGTGTCTATCCAAATCTTTGACTTTGTTTTTATTTGGATTAAGTTATGTACTGAATGTTTATATTACTGGAAAATTCACAACCCCCAATGTTATGGTATTTGGAGGTAGGGCCTTTGGGAGGTGAATAGTTTTACATGAGGTCCTGACAGTGGAACTCTCATTATGAGCTTAGGGTCCTTATAAGCAGAGGAAGAAAGTGCACACAGTGAGAAAGTGGCTGTCTACAGACCAAGAAGCAGGCCCTCATCAGACACCAATCTATAGGCTCCTTGAATTTGGACTTCAAGGACAGTTCCAAATAAATGTCAGTTTTCAGTTCACCCAGTCTATGGTATTTTGTTGCGACAGCAGCAGCTAAAACAGGTTGTTCTCACTGAGTTTCAAGAGTTCTGCATATATTCTAGGTACAAGTCCTTCATCAGACTTGTGATATGTAAATATATGCTCACAGTCTATGCGAAGAGTTGACTCATTGGAAAAGACTCTGATGCTGGGAGGGATTGGGGGCAGGAGGAAAAGGGTACGACAGAGGATGAGATGACTGGATGGCATCACCGACTTGATGGACGTAAGTTTGCGTGAACTATGGGAGTTGGTGATGGACAGGGAGGCCTGGTGTGCTGCAATTCATGGGATCGCAAATAGTCAGACATGACTGAGTGGCTGAACTGAACTGAACTGAACTGAGTGGTTCCTCTTTTCATTTTCCTAAGAGTATCATTTTCAAAGCAAAGTTTTCATTTTTAATTAAACTTTTAAGTTCCTCTTGTCAATTTCTCCTTCATGCATTTTGCTTTGACATCATATCCAGCTTGCTTTTCAAAAAGACAAATTTTCAGGAAGGAACAGAAGGTGGATTTTCTGCTGCAAACAAACACTTAGTTGAAACTTACATATTAGGATCTAAAACTCCATAATTTTGGATATAGTGACATCTCTAACTAGTGTGTCCTACTGTCTAACAAAATACACACGTTTTGCCAACACTGCAATGTGTTTCCATGGCAAGTATTTACTGATATAAGAGTTGAGAGTCAGCATTATAGCATACTGATGATATGTGTGATGCAACAATAATTAGCTTCTGGGTACACAACTTATGTAGTATTCACACAGTATAATGGACAATGTATGAAGATGGGATTTGGTCTTTTGTGACATTGCATCAAACATTTGGCACAATGTATGGTGTCTATTAAGTCTTAACAAGTTTTGACTGAAAAAATGAATGAGAAAGGAAAGCTATTTAGCCTGTTTAAGGTATAAACCATAGTTAATGCTTTGTAGTAGGCGACCAAACCTCAGTGCAGTATGCACTGAGAGATACCTGTGAATCTATCTAGGGGGTGACAGGCATTAACTGGGAGACAGGTCAGGGTTAATAACCCACTATTAACTGAGAGAGAGCACAGCATAATGGGCTCTGGAGTCAGACTGCCTGGGCTCCAATTCTGCTTTCTTTTTTTTTTTTCCTTAAGATTTTCTTGATATGGACCATTTTAAAAGTCTTTCTCAAATGTGTTACAATATTGCTTCTGTTTTATATTTTGGTTTCATGACCAAGAGGCATGTGGTATCTTAGCTCCCTGACCAGGGATCAAACTCACATCCCCTGCATTAGAAGGCAAAGTCTTGAACCACTGTACCACGGAGGTGCTGGTGATTTAGTTGTTAAGTCATGTCCACCTCTTGGAACTCCAGACTGTAGCCTTCCAGGCTCTGCTGTCCATGGGATTCTCCAGGCAAGAATACTGGAACAGGTTGCCATTTTCTTCTCCAGGGGATCTTCCCAACCCAGGAGTTGAACCCAGATCTCCTGCATTGCAGGCAGATTCTTTACTGATTGAGTTATGAGGGAAGCCCTCGCACCACCAGGGAAGTTCCTCTAACCCTACTTCTGACACTTATCTAAATTGGGAAAGGAGTATATCAAGGCTGTATATTGTCACCCTACTTATTTAGATTATATTCAGAGTACATCATATGAAATGCCAGACTGGATGAAGCACAAGTTGATATTGTCAGGAGAAATACTAGTAACTTCAGATGCGCAGATGACATCAACCTTATAGCAGAAAGCAAATAGGACTAAAGAGTCTCTTGAAGAAGGTTTAGGAAAGTGAAAGGGCTGGCTTAAAATTCAACACTCAAAAAACTAAGATTATGGCATCTGATCCTATCGCTTCATGGCAGATAGATAGGGAAACAGTGGAAACAGTGAGAGAATCTATTTTCTTTGGTTCCAAGATCACTGCAGATGGTGACTGCAGCCATGAAATTAAAAGATGTTTGCTCCTTGGAGAAAAGTTATGACAAACCTAGACAGCATATTACAAAGCAGAGACATTATTTTGCCAACAAAAGTTTGTAGAGTCAAAGCTATGGTTTTTCCAGTAGTCATGTCTGGATGTGAGAGTTGGACCATAAAGAAGGCTAAGCACCAAAGAATTGATGCTTTCTAACTGTAGTGTTGGAGAAGACTCTTGAGAGTCCCTTGGACTGAAAGGAGATCCAACCAGTCAATCCTAAAGGAAATAAAACCTGAATATTGGCTGGAAGGACTGATGCTGAAACTGAAGCTCCAATACCTTGACCACCTGATGTGAAAAGCTGACTCATTAGAAAAGACCCTGATGCTGAGAAAGATTGAAGGCAGGAGAAGCGGACGACAGTAGACAAGATGGTTGGATAGCATCCACCACAAGATGGTGAAGGATAAGGATAAGGAAGCCTGGTGAGCTGCAGTCCATGGAGTCGAAGAGTTGGACACATCTGAGTGACTCAACACCATTCCCTTCCCAGGGGATCTTTCCGAGCCAGGAATCAAACCCAGGGAAGTCCTTGGGGTTGCAAAGAGTTGTACATGACCTAGTGGCTGAACAAGTAGTTGTATATTAATATAATTGTGGGAGAAACACACTGAAAGTTACAGACCATGGCAAACTATTTTCATCCAAACACAGGTTTCAGCTCAAGCCTCTGGGAAGCTTGTCTTTGAATAAATTACAAGAAAGGTGAAATAAGCTTGCTTTTTCCTTTAGTCGGTCTGTGCTTTTATTTTGTGTCTAATTCACAGGCTTGCAACTGTGGGAACTGTGAAATTGCCAATCCTTCCCCTCAGACTCTGCACAATTTGGGATCTGAGAAGAATATGTAAAGTTCACCAACATCTTCTAAGGATTTTTTACTGGGGAAGAATTCTACGAAAGCAGAACATTTTAAAGCAGAGACATATTCTTGATCATATAATTCTCAGAAGACAACTATACCATTTCCCTTCAAAAGCGTTGTTGATGTCTTTTTTCTACTCCTGATCCCCTGGCTATTAAACTGTTCCTATTCCATTTTGTAGAACGTAGCCGGGGTCTAATGATTACTTTTGCACCATATTGACGAAGTATAATAAAACACCAAACCACAAATCTACGTGATGTTTTGCCACGTTGATCTAGTGGAAAGGCATACTCTATCAATTTCTCACTGAAATGCTGCAAACTAATTAAGGCTCTAAAATAATGACTGGATACTACTTTTCCGGTCTGTTTCACAAACTTATCTTCAAATAGAGAATTACAGTACCTAAGACCAGAGGGCACATAAACTGATTTTCAGAATATGTTTCAATACTGGTCAGAATTTGAGAGCAAAACAGAAAGCAAATAATTTTTCAAAATGTAGTTTGGTCTTTTATAAACAAACAAATGAAAAAAAGGAAAATCTCCAAATGAAAATTAGGTAAACAATAATTAGAAAAACAGGATGGCAAGAAAAAATGAACACTGAAGGTTTATTACAGTTTTTATTCAAGTCAAATTGATATCAGGTGGAAATCTATATGTACAATAAATAAAAAGTTTTTGTACCTAGATTAATTACATGGATGATATGAGGTACAAATTTTTTTCTATTTCTACTGTAATTTTTACCTACTATATGTCACTAGTATTGTCTTCAGACTGATACTGTTGTCTTCCAGCAATTGAATGAATTGAATGAATACTAAAGTGGAATAAACATTATCTCTATTTGTCTATCTTCCCCAAACTTATCTACAATTATAATGATCATGCAACTGGTACTGCCATTTTTTCAAGCCAATCTCAAGTAGCCCCCAAAAAATCAATGAAATTTAAAATATCAAAATAAAATGTATGCTGAAATATTTTAAAACACGAAGCACAAACTCAAGCAAATATTTAAAAATCCAAATATTACTTNATCTACAATTATAATGATCATGCAACTGGCACTGCCATTTTTTCAAGCCAATCTCAAGTAGCCCCCAAAAAATCAATGAAATTTAAAATATCAAAATAAAATGTATGCTGAAATATTTTAAAACACGAAGCACAAACTCAAGCAAATATTTAAAAATCCAAATATTACTTTATACCACTGCCAAATTCTCCTTGATACTTCATAAGCGTAATTATGACAATCGATTCAAGCCGTATTCCCAGAGTAACAAAAGATGAATACAGACATTTGAAATCTGTGTACTCCTTTTTCTTCTGCACTGAGCCCAGAAAGAAACATGTTCTGATTTCATGAAATAAATATTATTTTGGGGGGTGTCTGCTTTATTTAAGAGGTCAGATCCTTAATTACATCATTAACAATTATGCTGACATTTACTGCCTGCAAGGCATGGTTTCTTTGGAAGCAATTTAACAGCACTAGATATTTCAGATCATTTATCTTATTCTAACTGGTCCACTGGTTAGAAGAATAATTTCCTAATCTTTCCAGGCAGTTAAAACAGCACTTATTAGGTTATTTGTAAATAAGCACTTTTTTTCCTGAGACATAATAAATGAAAGGAAACATCTGCTCAACAAATTTAAGATTGTATAATGTTTTAAGTCTTTAGCTCATTATATTGTTTGCTTGGCCAGAAAAAATGATGTATCTTATGTATTTCTGAACACCTAGTGCCTAGAATAGTACCTCATTCATAATAAATATTCAATAAATGTGAATTTTTTAATTGAGTTGAACAGATGTTTTAGAGTCTGAGACATTTCTGGTATCCATAAGGGCAGCACAAATTGAAGACATTTTTAAAATCCTAGGAATGAGCAACACAAATATATCTGATAAAGGTCCTACTAGTGTGAATAAGAACATTGATTTAGAAATAGAAAGATGTGAGTTTCAATTCTAGCTTGTTCTTAGTAGTTGGGTGTCATTGGGTAAGTTATTTCAATCCTCCACAAAATGGTTTCCTTATCTAAATATGAGAATTGATGAAACCAATGAAGATGACATATGTCTACCAACCTCTTATAATACCTTTAGATTTTGCATAAGTTCATTGCAGATATAAATGAATATGTGAAAGATTATTCTAGCACAGGAGAGAAGTTAGGAAGAATGTAGAAAATAATAGACATACCAAAAAGCATTTATACAAAGATATGCAAGGCCTCATCTGATGTGTCAGTTTGCTTGCGAAAGCAGTGGGTTTACCTATCTGTGGTTTTTATTTTGCTTCAGGTAATACTACATTAGCATATATTTCCTCATGCAGATATGCTAAGAAACAATGCTGCCTGGCAATAGGAACATGTCAAAAGGAAATGTTACAACAGGGCATCTCACTTAGATAATCAAAAATGACTGAAAGTACCAAAGGGAAGTTTGAAGAATATTTTACAAAAGGGTCAAACGNTACATTAGCATATATTTCCTCATGCAGATATGCTAAGAAACAATGCTGCCTGGCAATAGGAACATGTCAAAAGGAAATGTTACAACAGGGCATCTCACTTAGATAATCAAAAATGACTGAAAGTACCAAAGGGAAGTTTGAAGAATATTTTACAAAAGGGTCAAACGCCCACTATATATAGCTCTCAAAAGATACAGAAGCAAATTTGCTCTGAGACAGTCAGAAGAGGTGACAAAGACAGTGCTATTTGTGCATCCTTAAAATATATGAACTGACATTGGTAGTCTGAGCATGTGATATGTTATTTTGTTTACAGACCTGGCTTCCTGTGACTTTCCAAACTCCTTTGCACAGATGAGCCAAAGCTCAGGAAACCAGATTTTCTTTCCCGATGAAATCTCACAAACTGCAGAAGCTTAATCACCAACCACCTGACCTGCCTCTTTATAAATCTGTATGCAAGTCAGGAAGCAACAGTTAGAACTGGACGTGGAACAACAGACTGGTTCCAAATAGGAAAAGGAGTAGGTCAAGGCTGTATATNTATATATATATATGCATTATATATATATAATTATTATATCTGCCTAAAACAATAGTTAAAAAATGACCAGTATCAAAGGGTATTAAATTCAGAATTAAAAAAGTGACATAACTATACAAAATGTAGCATTTAAAGATACTTAATAAAATAAATATTTTTAAATTGTTGACTTTTCAAGAATATGTTAGAAGACATCAGCACAAATACTTTCGTGGTTTTACACTTGTGTGATTTTTTTTTAAATTTGGTTTAATATAAAATGCCCCTTTCCTTTTATTAAGCTATAAGATGAGTCTGTTTCTGTTTTCCTCAGCATAGTATCTTCCCTCCTATCATGGATCATAGCACATAATATCAGCTCAATAAATATGTATTCAATGAATGAAAGTAGGCCTAACAGGAAAGGCTGATTTTTCCCTCCATCTTTATTGAGGAATAACTGAGATATAACGCTATTTTAGGTTAAGATATATAATGTGATGATCTGCTACATATATATACCACAAAATGATCACCACAATATGGTTAATTAACACATACTTCACCCCATCTAATCAACATCTTTTTTTTCTGTTGCATTGATGGTGAGAACATTTAAGATTTACTCTCTTAGGAACTTTCAAGTACACAACACAGTGTTGTTAATTATAGTCACCATGCTGTATATTGAGTCACCATAACTTGTTCATCTTATAACTGAATGTTTGTACCATGACCAACATCTTCCGACTTCTCCAGCCTTTGTCAACTATCATTCTACTCTCTGCTACTATGAACTGAATTTTCTATAATCCACATATAAGTGAAATTATTTTGTATTTATCTTTCTCTGTCTGACTTATTTCCCTTAGTATAATGGTCCCAAAATTCATCAATGTAGTAGCAAGTGAAAGCACTTCCTTCTTTTTGTGGCCAAAATAATATTCCATTGTATGAATATTCCACATTTTCCTTCTCTGTCAATAGGTTAAACAACATGTCTCGATTACTCTGAGTAATGATGCAAGGAAAATGGGAAGTGGATTTCATTTCTTTTAGATATATAACCAGAAGAGGGGTCATCATATGACAGCTCTATTTAAATTTTTTGAGAAATCTTCATACTGTTTTCACATAGTGGCTATACTAATTTGTATTCCCACCAAGAAAGCTCCCATTTCTCCACATCCTCACTGATACTTGTTATTTCTTGTCTTTTAGATATTAGCCATTTTAACAGGTATCAAATGGTATTACATTTGGTTTTTATTTACATCACCCTGATAATTAAGGCTTTTCAGGTGGCACCAGTGGTAAAGAATCTGCCTGCCATGCAGAAGACACAATAGACATGGGTTTGATCCCTGGGTTGGGAAGATCCCCTGGAGTAGGAAATGGCAACCCATTCTAGTATTCTTACCTGGAAATTTCCATGGGCAGAAGCACCGGGTGGGCTACAGTCCATGGGGCCACAGAGTTGAATACAACTGAGTACATACACACAGATAATTAGTGAACTTGAGTATCTTTTCATGTACCTGTTGGCCATTTATATGTCTTCTTCAGAAAAATGGGCTTCCCTGATAGCTCAATTGGTAAAGAATCTGCCTGCAATGCAGGAGACCCCAGTTCGATTCCTGGGTTGGGAAGATCCCCTGCAGAAAGGATAGGCTACCCACTCTAGTATTCTGGCCTGGAAAATTCCATGGACTGTATAGTCCATGGGGTCACAAAGAGTCGGACACAATTGAGCGACTTTCACTTTCTTTCTTTCACTTCAGAAAAAATGTCTATTTAAGTTCTTTGCTTATTTTTCAGTTGTAGCTATTTGATCTTATGTTTGTTTTTGCTATCGAGCTGTATGAGTTTCTCATATATCTTGGATATTAACCTCTTACCAGATATGTAGCTTGCAAATACCTTCTCCCGTTCCATATGTTGGGTTTTCACTTTGTTGGTTTCTTTCGCTGGGCAGAAACATTTTAGCTTCACAGTCTTCCTTGGTTAACGTTACTTTTGTTGCTTGTGCTTTCGGTGTGATACTCCACAAATCATTGCCAAGATGCATGCCAAAGAGCTTCTTCCCTGTTTTCTTGTAGTTTTATAGCTTAAGATCTTACTTTTAAGTCTTTAATCCACTGAGTAAATTTTTTTTAAGTAGTATAAGATAAGGATCCAGTTTCATTCTGTTCCATGTGAATATCCAGTTTTCCCAATACCATTTATTGAAAAGATTATCCTTTCATCACTGAGTTTTCTTGGGTCTCTTCTCAAATACTAGTTGACTGCACATGGGGTTATTTAAGGTTATTTAAGGTTATTCAATTCTGCTCCCTTGTTCTATGTGTCTGATTTCATGCTGATATCATGTTGCCTTGATTATTAGAGCTTTGTAATACACTTTCAGTTCAGGAAGTGTGATGTCTTCATCATTGTACTTTCTTAGGTTTGCCTTGGCTATTTGAGGTCTTGTTTGGTTCCATACAAATTTAACATTCTTTTTCTAATGAAATTTTGCTAGGGACTACATTAAATCTAGATGGCTTTGGATAGTATGGACATTTCAATAATATTAACACCTCTTATTCACTAACACAGGATATCTTTTCATTTCTTTCATCAATGTCTTCTAGTTTCAGGGCATAGATCTTTGTCCCCCTTGGGTAAATTTACTCCTAAGTATTTTGATGCTGTTTGAACAAAACTGTTTCATTTCTTTTTCAGATAGTTCATTGTTAGTGTATAGAAATAGAACTAAACTTTGTATGTTGATTTTATATCCTGAAACTTTACCGATTTTGTGTTATTAATAAAAGTTTTTTCATGGAATCCTTAGAATTTTCTACATTTAAGATCACGTCATCTGTAGAGAGACAGTTTTACTTTTTCTTTTCCAATTCAAATGCCTTAAGGCTGTTTTTCAATCCTCAATTTTCTTTTTGTTATCTGATAGTAGGTAGGTACTGTTGCAAATTCCATGAAAAACTACTTGAAATAATAACCATAATTTCAATGAAAAAAGTAACACCACCACCAGCAAAAAATAAACTTAAGGAGCACTTATCTGTCAATTAGCCTATTTCCCATTTGTGAGTCATATCATCTTATTTTCATTATCATCTTATTTTCGCAAGGAATCTGAGGTACAAGATTAACTGGGTTGTACAAAGTCAGCTAACACATGGGAGAGCCATAGTTCAAATGTACGTCTTCCTATTAATATCATTTATAAATTCTATACTAAATGTTTATCTAAATTATTAAAAGACTTACAATATTAAAATGAATTATTTAAAATAAAAATTATACAACATACATATATGCCTCCCAAATCATTAGTGTTTTATAATATTTTTCATATAAAATACTGGCTTTATTGAGAAAGTCTTGAGTTTAAAACATTAAAACCATAACTATGGCATAACCTTGTGTATTTGTGTGTGTGTACCATGAAAGTAGGATGGGTAGATTATGAGTGAAGTCACAGACAGTGAAGATGGATTGATAGTTTTAAATGGTCTAAGTTCCATTGTTCAATGTTAAATTTTATGAACAAAAATATCAAACATTTTCTCATGGCCAGTATCCATTTGTGCAAATTTCACCTCCTAAGGAGATATGAAAGATATTTGAGATCACTTGCTACCTTTGAAACATTAAATGACTAGGACGCACCTTGCCATATAACAGATTCTCAATGAATGTTCACCTTCACAAGCTGCTGAACTCCAGAGACACACAAAAAACAAGGCCCAAAAACAAAGCTAAGAAAGAATAGCTAGCAATCAACAGGATCAAAGTTTGAAGGAAAAATTATAATAGGGGAAAAAATGTCTTTTTTTCCCAAAATGAATTATTCTAAAAATTCTTCAAAATAAATTGAAAGGCAGATACTGAGTTCAAAAGCCATATGACATCCCAAAGCCAGATGTACCTGAAGGGCTAAGTTTTATCTTCTGAAACAATTATTTTAAAAACTCCAACTAGAATTTAATTCCATTCAATGACATCATGCAGAAGTGAACATAAAAACTGTACAAGAGAAACATTAAGCACTTTCAGAAGAAATTAATGTGTATCGCCATAGTCTTTGATATACCTCTCATCTCTAGTTTAAATGCTGTGTAAAAATATTGCCATACATCAAAGCAAGTCAGGCTAGCAATTTCTTACAAAATTCTCCCACTCATAGTTTATAAAGTTTTGACAATGACTTATAGGTATTTTAGAAAGAGATTTATCCTCGAATGATTTCAATGTTTAAACTTGAAAAAGAAATAACAGAGGTTCTTATGTGACTATAACAGCAAATGCCTGAATCAGCTTCAGTAGATAATTTAAAACAGATGCATATATTTTAACCTCACTTTATAGGGTACTTCATTTCTCCAAATATCTCTGCATCAATTATGCAAATGTTTTCCAACTACAAGCTGCAGAACTTGTTAATATCATATGCCCATGTGCTCAGCCATGAGCTACTTATGCTTACTGACTAGCGGTGAAAGTGAAACTGAAAAGTGAAAGTGAAGTTGCTCAGTCATGTTGACCCCGATGGTAGCCTACCAGGCTCCTCCCTCCGTGGGATTCTCCAGGCAACAGCACTGGAGTGGGTTGCCATTTCCTTCTCCAGGGGAATCTTCCCAACCCAGGGATCAAACCTGGGTCTCCTGCATTCCAGGCAGATGCTTTAACCTCTGAGCCACCAGGGAAACAGCTACTTAAATGTCAAAAACTGAAAGCTTGATAAACTATGAGGAACTTAGACAATGTAGCATCACTGAGGAAAAATAAACAGCGTGCTGTCTTAGTTTGCTTGGGCTGCCATAACAAAATAGCACAGCCTGGTAGCTTTAAATAACAGAAACATATCTTCTCACATTTCTGGAGGCTGCAAGTTCAAGATCAGGGTGTCAACAGCACACTTAGTTTCTTCTGAGGCCTCTCTCCGTGGCTGAAGATAGCATCCTTCTAGCTGTGTCCTCAGGTAAGTCTTTCTTCTGTGTGAGCACCTCCCTGGTGCCCCACTGTGAATGCAAATTTCCACTTCTTATATGGACACTGTTCACACTAGATTATGGCCCTAACTCTAACTATATCACTTTAACTTACTCACTTGTTGGAAGGTCCTATCTCCAAATACAGTCATACTCTGAGCCACTGAGGTTTGGAACTTCTACATATCAGTTTTCAGGGGACTCAATTCAACCTATCACATGTGCCAAGTTGCTGTAACTCTCAGGTTTCTTAAATTCAGATACTATTTGGTAACCTGCTCTCTATCTCCTTGTAGTTAGAATTACAGGTACATTAAATGATTATTTGAGCATTATTTAAGCAATTTAATCACTTGCAGAATCCATCAGTACCTAGTTCCCATTCTTAAATTTAAATGTTACACAAATGAGTTTCTAGATATTACCAGATTTTTAAAAGTTAAAAGCTATAGCAGTAATTACATCATTTCTAGGTAAGCAAGAGAGTCACAACTACACTGGAAATAACAAAATTACTGCTTTCCCTCTTAACTATGTCTGATCACAAATCAGGCACAGTGTGGGGCCTAGTAATAGTCACTGGCGAAGAGACTAAACCCAGTCCATTCACTCACACATTTTTCTTTCTTATCCATTTATTTTTCATGTCGAAAACTTTCTGTGCCAGAAGTTATGGATTCCATAATAATTAAATCATAATTCCTGCACTCAAGAGGGTCTGACTTCAATGGAGTCAGCTATGTAAGCAAAGACCTATTTGATCAGTGTTACAGGTATTTGAGAATAACAGTGATAGCAAAGGAGGATGTGGTTCATTACATGTACAGAGATCTGAGAAGGCTTCATAGAAGTGGTGGCAAAGGAACTGACATTTGAATGAAAGGGAGCCTCACCCCCCACTATCTATAAAATATTCAATTCAATGCCCTCTCTTAATATCTAAAGCCACACTGGCTACCCTTCATTTTTCTTTTATTTTTTTTTCCACCTGTTTTTATGTTGCATGATTTGTTGATATTTTTTCTTCTTGCAAATGATCTGCCTCCTGCTCTGAAGGCCAAAGGATGAACAGCCAAACAGTATGCAGGGATTTGTCACCACTTGCTGCCTCATGTGCATTAATTCAATAAATTTTGATTAACTGAGGGTTCTTTATAATATGCATCCATTCTTGTTGTGTTATACGGCTATGGGGTTTGGTAGAAAAGAGATGTATCAATAGAAAAATAAGCCAAGCTTTGGAGCAGAAACATCTAGATTTGAGCAATAACATCATCCATTTCTAATCTTCTGAACTTGAGCAAATTATGTAACTTTGCTAAGCTCAACTTCCTCACTGGTAGTAAATAAAATGCTGATAATGAACTCTACTTGGTTTAGTTGTTAACATACGAAGGCACCAAAACAAGTAGGTATCCCAGTAGCTGATGTATGACCATCAGCTTCTTCCTCTTTACCTTTACAACTTGCCTTGTCTCTTCATTCATTGCGACAGTGTCCTAAATTATCTATTTTAAGTATCTATTTCTTTCTAACATCAGTATTTTCTTCCCCTATGCTTTCTTTTCTAGAAAACCAGTGATAACTTTCTTCAAAGCTCACCTAATCAGATCCCTTCTGTGAATAATACACATTCTTGCTCTAATTAGATCAAATCTTTCCTTATCTAATTGCTCTTATTTCTCTCAATGTATTAATTTGTATTCACAGCTCCAACCACAAAATTGCATCTATTTTTCTTCTTTGACTCAACTTCAACTACTGAGTGGGTCTCCATAAACAATGTGCCCATGAAATGGACTGTCTGTTAAAGTTAAACAAAACATATCCTCATCCTTACTCAGATTCATTACCACAAAACATACCTCTTTTCCCTATCCAGAATCCCTTTTTGCACTGAACTTTCCAAGAGTTTATTTTGTTCAAACATGAGCTCTGTTCAATTTTTAAACAGAGAACAGTGATGTTCAGTCCTCTCTGCATAGTAGAATCACCTAGGAATTTTAAAAATATATAATGATGTTAGGATTCAGTCCAAGTTGAATTAAATCAGTGTGTTTGGGGATTGGGCCCACTGATATTTTTTAAAAGCTCACCAGGTGGTATATCTCTGGTGGTCCAGTGGTTAAGATGCTGTGTTTCCAATGCAAGGGGTACAGACCTAACAGATTCGAATCCTGGTCTGGGAACTAACGTCCCACACGCTGCACAGGCAATGAAAGGTAACAAAATGAATGACCTAGCACAGAAAAAGCACAGAGGATGTGCTCAATGTGGTTTTCTTTTTAAAGCTCACCAGGTAATTCAAATGTGTAATGAGTCTTAAGAATCTGAGAGTGACAACTGACTACAAAGGATTGTATGTTTGGAGCTTTTACTATTTTCATTTATGTTTCTTGCATCTCCCTCATTGTTAAATATAAAGACCGTTTCCATATTAAGTTTGTCCAGGTACTAGATGCATGGCCTTAGGCAAGTCATCTAACCTCCTATAATCAAGCAGCCTGATTTTTAGAACTTCACGGGGCCTCCCACTCCCAGGGAGTGTCAAGAATTAAATGAGAGCAGTTGGAAGGTAAATATAGAGTATTCAACAGCTGCGAAAGAAGCACCCACTAAAAATAAAATGCCCTGCCTCCAAAATGATACACTTCAATCTACTTCCTATAAAAAAGAAGGAAATATGAGACACGGGAATATAAAAAAAAGTAAAAGGAGAATCTTTGCTGAAAATATGAACTACTTTCTTTGTCAAAAGAGGCACTTATTTTTATTGGCAATGAACTTGAGTAATATAAGGAAATGTTAGTAGATGCTATTAATATGAAGAAATACGCTGACAATAATCTTACTGCTGATATTATTCTTAACACAATGATAAATAATGTATTAGAGCAAGTAGGATCTAAATTAATGCAAACTATTGTAAAAATAAATGTTCAACTGTTGTAAAATCACTTCCCTGGGATTAAGATGACATAATGTTAAAAGCGGGCTTCTCTTTTGGGTCAGCTGGTAAAGAATCTGCCCACAATGCAGGGTACTTGGGTTCGATCTCTGAGTTGGGAAGATTCCCTGGAGAAGGGAAAGGCTACCTACTCCAGTATTCTGGCCTGGAGAATCCCATGGACTGTATAGTCCATGGAGTCACAAAGAGTCGGACATGACTGAGTGATTTTCACTCTCACTTTCAATGTTAAAAGTAAAAATATTTAAATGCAAAAGTAGGGCTCTCCAGGACCCTAGAATCTTAAAATATGGAGCCATTTCTATCCACCTGAAATTTTGTAAAAAGGAACATATTAGGAGATAAGGAACACCCAAATTTGAGAGTGATGGTCAAAGTCATCCAAACCTATAACACTGAGAAGATCTCATATAGTAAACTCAGGGATAACAGTGAGAAATAGCATTTGCCTCTGCTGTAAAAAAAAAAAAAAAAAAACACCAAATGAGAACTAAAACCCAAAAAACTATAGAATTTCCTTAATCCAATTTCCTTAATTTCTTGGAAAACTTTTCAATGAGTGATCCATTATTACTTGAATTTTTCTAGTGACAACGAATTGNAAAAAAAAAAAAAAAAAAAAAAAAAAAAAAAAAAAAAAAAAAAAAAAAAAAAAAAAAAAAAAACACCAAATGAGAACTAAAACCCAAAAAACTATAGAATTTCCTTAATCCAATTTCCTTAATTTCTTGGAAAACTTTTCAATGAGTGATCCATTATTACTTGAATTTTTCTAGTGACAACGAATTGAAATCTCTCTTATAGTTACTAAAATGATGTTTTACAAATCCCATTCATTTGCAGTAGAAGAATTCTTGGGATTTTGTCAAGTCCCCAGGAGACCAAATAGAACAAGTTTAACACATGTTCTACATGGCAGACTTTTAAATGCCTAACGACAACTTTTATAAGTCCCAGGAATCTTCTCTTAAAAAATCCTTTTTTTTTTTTCTTTAACCACTGTCAATACTCTATTTAGCAATAAAATTGGCATTAGAAAAATAGTACCCAGTAGCATCCAGCCATCTTCCTTCCACTGAGATGTGTACAATATGGGACCTGGTTTATACAGAGACAACAAAGAAACTGATGAGGGTAACAGATCAAAGACCCTGTTTTTAGATCATCTACTTGCAGAGATGGATGGATGGCCTCACCGACTCAATGGACATGAGTTTGAACAAGATCCAGGAGATGGTGAAGGACAGGGAAGCCTGGTGGGGTGCAGCCCATGGGGTTACAAAGAGTTGTACACGACTGAGCAACTGAACAATAACAACAACAACTTGCAGTGTACACTGACCTCTCTCTTCTCACACAGTAATTGGGTGTCATATTTGGATCCAGTATTCTGTGATGATGTATGTTTTGTCATGCATTAGTGATTCTCCTTGACTCCAATTTTGTTACTCATTTTATAGTCTTACAAATGCTAATATTTTAGTTTTTTTTTTCTTTCCAGTAAATCTGCTAAAATTCTCTATAAAATCTACTACATCATGAACTATGAAAAATGCTACATATCACAATCACACTTTACAAGTATAACTTCTTAAGATTTTGAATTGACCCTGGTTTCCTTATATAGTTCATGTAGGCAATATGCCTGGACAAAGCCACATCTATACTAAGTAACTGTATGTGTATACAAATAGAAATTATAGATGTATTTCTAAAAGAAACAGCCTCATTTTTGAAATGGTTTCCTTTTTATAAACATCAACTGTAGAATGTCAATTACAATTTCTCAACAAGTCTAACTCACCTCAGATCTCAATCACACATGGACAACTGAACAGTAGAGCAGTCAGCACACAAAAGGTTACTAATAAAAATTCACAGCTGACACTGCAGCACAAAAGATATGGAAATCTGAAGACCACAGCACCATGGGAAAATAACATACACCAGGGGCCTCCTATTATTAGGCACTTCCTACTGGAAGCCAAAAATAATGTGAGAACGAATATTTCTCTGGGGCTCCTCAGTAGAGTTTGGATGTATTCATATCTTAAGCTTATCTAGATAAATAGTAAAGCAACTTTTTAAAAATTTGATTTGTCTTTGAAAAAAAAGAAAAAGTAGCCACCTAAACAGACTGAAATGCTATTTATATGATGCCCATCCCAGGTACCATGCCACAGACGTCTTCTAATTAAAAGTCTCAGAGGACTCAACAGCACAACTCTTGTCTGTCATTCTATTTCTATTATCATCATATTAACATACAGAAAAAAAAACATTAATGTTATTTTCCTTGCTGCTTTAAATTGTCGCTTTTCCCTTGAGGTTATCTATGATAATCTTTCTTTTCCATACTGCTGTTTCTCACTGAGCAGCCTCCATGCTCCCACCGGACTCTATTTTCTTGAGTTCCAAGATCTTACTTTTTTTCTTAATTAATTTTTTTGAAGGATAATCACTTTATAGAATTTTATTATCTTCAAACCTCACCATGAATCAGCCATAGGTGCACATATATCTCCCCTCCCTTTTAAACCTCCCTCCCATCTTCCTCCCCATCCCACCCCTCTAGGTGGATAGAAAGCCCCTGTTTGAGTTTCCTGAGCCATAGAGCAAATTCCTGTTGGCTATATATTTTACATATGGTAATGTAAGTTTCCACGTTACTCTTTCCATGCATCTCACCCTCCATAAGTCTGTTCTCTATATCTGTTTCTCCATTGCTGCCCTGTGAATAAAGTCTTCACCACTTTTCTAGATTCTGCATTTATTTATTAGAATACAATATTTATCTTTCTTTCTGACGTACTTCACTCTGTATAATAGGTTCTAGGTTCATCCGCCTCATGAGAACTGACTCAAATATGTTCCTTTTTATGGCTGAGTAATATTCCATTGTGTAGATGTACCACCACTTCTTTACCCATTCATCTGTCAGTGGACATCTAGGTTGCTTTCGTGTTATAACTATTGTAAATAGTGCTGCAATGAACAATGGATACATGTGTCTTTTTCAATTTTGGTTTCCTCAGGATATATGCCAAGGAGTGGGATTGCTGGGTCATATGGTGGTTTTATTTCTCGTTTTTTAAGGAATCTCCATACTGTCTTCCATAGTGGCTGTATCAACTTACATTCCCACCAACAGTGCAAGAGCATTCCCTTTTCTCTACACCCTCTCCAGCATCTATTGTTTGTAGACTTTTTGATGATGGCCATTCTGACTGTGTGGTATCTCATTGTAGTTTTGATTTGCATTTCTCTACTAATGAGCAATGTTGAGCATTTTTAATGTGTTTGTTAGCCTGTTAGCCATCTGTATTTCTTCTTTGAAGAAATGTCTGTTTAGGCAAGACCCTACTTTATTTAACAAACACCTACACCTTATTCCTTGTTGGCATGATTTGAAGTTTCCAGTGTCAAGAAGACATACAAATGACCAAAACACATATGAAAAGATGCTTAACATCGCTAATTCTTAGAGAAATGCAAATCAAAACTACAATGAACTATCACCTCACACTGGTTAGAATGGCCTTCATCAAAAAAAATCTACAAACAATAAATGCTGGAGAGGGTGTGGATAAAAGAGAACTTCCCTACACTTTTGGTGGGAATGTAAATTGGTACAGCCACTATGGAAAAAGTATGGAGATTCCTTAAAAAAAAAAAAGAAAGAAACTAAATTAGAGCTACTATATGCCCAGCAATCCCATTCCCAGGCATGTATTCAAAGAACCGTAATTTGAAAGGATACATGCACTCTAATGTTCATTGTAGCACCACTTACAATAGTCAGGACCTGGAATCAATCTAAATGCCCATCAACAGAAGAACAGATAAAGAAGATGTGGTACATAAATATAATATTACTCGGTCCTAAAACAGAACAAAATAATGCAATTCATAGCAACATGGATGGACTTAGAGACTGAGTGACGTCAGACATAAACATATTTCTTATGATACTGCTGATATATAGAATCTAAAGAAATGGTGCAAATGAACTTATTTATAAACCAGAAGTTGAGCCAAAGATGTTGAAAACAAAGTTGTGGTTAAAACGGGGGAAGAGGGATAAACTCAGAGACTGGGATTAACATATACACACTGCTATATATAGAATATATTACTAATAAGAACTTACTAAATATCACAGGGAACTCTATTAAATACTTTGAAATAGCCTATGTGGGAATAGAATCTATAAAAGAGCAGACATACATGTATGCATAAATGACTTGGCTCTACAGCAGAAACTAACACAACATTCTAAATCAACTCCATTCCAATTTAAAAATTAAAGTTCCCAGTATTATTATCAGCTGTCTCAGTTCTTAAACGCCTTAAGCAATTTGCATACCTACTAATAAATTACACTTTATTTAACAAATATAATTAGATATTATTTACTTTCCATTCCACTACTGAGAACTAGAAAAATGTACCTTATTAAAATTTAAATGATCTGTCTTCACTCCCTTATACTCATATCAATCTCTGGAAATTGAACACAGTTATCATTTTACTATCTAGAGAAGAATAAATCAAGAAACAACCTTATTTCAGGGATTTAAAATACCAATAAGAAAGATAGTTCTTAATCTATACACTGCCTGCTACCTTAGATCAAGAAATACCTTATTGAAGAATTATAAATAGCTATTTTTCTTTCCAGAGAGCAAAGTAAATTCAGAGAAAAACTGGGAAGAATTTAAATTTTAATAACGGTTTACATAAGACTTCTGCTTTGGGCTCTGATGGAATAGTTGGATACATACCACCAATTACACTGAGAACAAAATAGAGAAGTCTAATAAAATACTGTTCATCTGTTTATCAATCCATTGACTGATTGCCATACAAAAATTGTCAAGTCATAAAGCAATCTATAAGTCAGGATTCCAGAAAGATGGAATCACAGGGGTGAGACTAGAATCTGCAATCTTTGCACTTAGCTTAGTGGACAATTCTTGCTGTGAATCTGGGCTACATTTATGCAACCATAAATATAAGAAGCCTGATGAAACCTGTTTTAGTTTCCTAGGGATGTTATAACAAATGACTATAAACCTGGTGCTTCAGAAAACAGAGACCTATTCTCTCACAGTTCTTTAGACTAAGTGTCCAAAATCAAGGTATCAGTGGTACTGTACTCTCTACAGGAGCTCCAGGGGAAAATCTGTTCCTTTCTTTTTCTAGTGACTGTTAGCTTCAGCCAGGTCTCTGGCTTATGGTCACATAAGAACCTGCTTCTGTCTTTCTACTTTGCCTTCTCTCTGAGTTTCCTCCTCCGAGTATCTGCCTTATAAGGATACTTGGAATAGCATTTAGGGCCNGTCCATTCTACATCTCTCCTATGTATGGTCATATAGATATTTACAAGCTTTTTAAAATCAGAAACAATGCCATAATGAATAGCCTGTGCTATATATATAGTGTGGGAGGCACGTTTTCTATTGTAACTGGGCATGTTAAACCAAAATATAAAAACATATATAATTTCTCTAGATATTCCCAGATTTCACTTCATAAGGGTCAGTACTAATTTTTATTCCAACCAGCAATATGTTTTAATGTCTTTTTCCCCACACTTTCATCAACAGATTATGTTATAAATTTTAACACATGCCAATCTATCTGATAAGTGAGATATCATATTTCAGGGTAATTTTCATTTGCATCATTGTAAGTAAAGATGAATTTTTATATGGTTAAGGCCATTGATATATGTGTTTTTTGTGAATTGTCTATTATGCTTTTTCAAAATGTTATATTGGTTTGCTTATCTTTTTCTCCCAGTTTTAGAAGAATTTTTTATATAATAGGAGTGTTTCCCTTTCAACTATGATATGTAAAATAATCAATGATAAGGAAATAATAATTTTTCAGTCAGAAGAGATTAAAAAAAAAGAAATTATTTAAATTGGCTTCCATACAAATAAATTTGAAAATCAAAAGAAACAAATAATTTCCTAAAGAAACATTTACCAATATTCACCTCATAAAAATAGAAAGCTGAAACAGATGAATTTTCCTAGAGTAAATAAAGTATGTTATCATAGAACCACATCATACCCATTTCATAAGGGAATTCTTTCCACCACCAAAAAGCAGAGACAGCCCTCATACTCTATACTACATATTGTTAAAGAAAAGCTCATTAATAACCTGATAAAACTATTTAAAATAACAAGGAATAACAAAATATGCTTAAATATTAATGGAAAATATTCAAAATATCAGTGAACACAATTATAATAATATGATTAATATTAATATCATACCAAGAAAATAATATACCATGACCAATGGATTTATCCAAGAAAAGCAGGGTTGGTTCAACATTAGGGTATCTGTTTATATAACACACTATTTGACAAAATTCCACCTGCATTCTCAGTTAAAAAATAATAAAACAGGAATTGATAGATATATTCTTAAAATACATTTATCTTAGCCCCAAAGCCAGCATCTTGCTTAATGGTGAGATACTAAATATATCTGTACTAAGACCAGGTAAAAGTAGAATTTCTCGCTCTTGTCACTATTCATCACGCACTAAACAATGGATTTAGACAACAGAAGTGAATTACTTGGATAAAATCTGAACTAAAAAAAGTAAAATAATATTTTTATGTGAGTATAATTATGTATTTGGAAAACCCTAGATATGCAAATAACAAAATAATTTAATAAACAGCAAGCTATAAAATTAACATAAATCAATAGTCTTCACTTATACAGATAATTAGAAGAAACAAAGGGAGGATAATGAACTATTTACAACAGCAACAAAAGAATGAAATATTTAGGAATCACTTTAATGTGAAATTTATTAAATCTCCATAATAAAAATATTAAAACAGTCCTGAAAAACACAAACCTTGATTTGAACATAGGTAAGGACACCTTTGCTCTTTGATGGGAAGAATCAACATTAAAGATGAAACTGCTCCCTAGGTTAATTTATATAATTAATGTAATCCAAATGAAAATACTAGAAATTCCCTTGCAACACAGTGGTTAGGACTCTGTACTTTCACTACTGAGGGTATGGGTTCAATCCCTGGTCAGGGAACTAAGATTCCACAAGCTGTGAGACAAAGCCAAAATAAGACTGAAAAAAAAAAAAAAAAAAACTTCTTTCTACTTGAGAACTATTATCTTTCCAGGGTCTTTTGCTCAGATCAGGCAAAGATATATTTATCTGGCTGCACTGCATCTTAGTTGTGACATATAGGATCTTTAGCTGTGGCATAACAACTCTTAGTTGTGACATGTGGGATCTAGTTCCCTGACCAGGGATCGAACCTGGTCTCCCTACATGAGGAGCACAAAGTTTCCAGAGAAGTTCCCCAGGCATGCACTGTTAAGTCTCCTCCCAGAAGTAAGAGCTCTCAATTGGATGGCAGTTTTAAAAATATTTTCATATGTAGTAACTTTTTTCCTTCCTTGTGGTGACTTTCTGTCAATTTTAGTTGGCTCATCTGTTCTCTCTTCCTAGACTGCACTGGTCTCTCCCTACCCTTAAACTTCCTGAAGGCAAGGGTTCTGGAGACAGCCCACTGGATTTGATGGTAGTTTTTCTACTTAATGAAATGGTTTGGTTCTTTTCTGCCTTCTAGTTATACTTAGGCTGTGGATTGTATCAATTTTACATGGATTGCATTGCCTTGGCCAGTACCTCATTTAATCTTTACAGGAGACTTGTGAGGTTAGTCTGTCGACTTAATTCTCAGATAAGAAAGCTGAAACTGAAAATTCACACTCTCATCCACTGTCAAATCGCTACAGAGATAAGGAACTTAAAAAATATAGAGTCTAGAGTATTATCTTGGATGCACAAGTTTATTTCTATGATTTGCCATCTAGGTTTAAGAAAAGTTTGATGCTTCAAGATGTGAAGATCAGAAGTTTTATATACATCCCCTATACTATGACTTCTGGCTTTCATAACTCAGCTTATGTAACTAGCATACCCTAAATAACAAATTCTTGATTTCATAAGGATCTACTCGGTTTATACAAAGTCTAAGGCATGCTTATTAATGAGGACATCAACAAGGTAGGACCTAGTACTGCCAAGAGGATCTGTAGCCATTCTTTCCCTTCAAAATCGGGGTCTATAGCCTCAAGGTATTTTCTTCTTAATCAGATTTGTCCTGTAACTTCCATCTTCACAGTCCTTTCCCAAATAAGCTAGCATACAGTCACATATAACCCAGCTTACACACATGCATTAACGTTCAGAGGTGTGTATGTATACACACACACACACACACACATCTACTGGTGTGGCATGGGTATTCACCAGGCGCTGGGCTGTGGAAGAGTAGAGTGCCCCATCCATCTATGGGTGGATGGATAAGCAACTATTTACTGAGCATGCTAAACTATTTTAATATTTCTGCAACTAGTACATACCCTCTGATTATCTGCCAAGCAAACATATAAAAAACTTACATACATATACACAAGCAGTCAAGCTCTCCTTTGTAGGCTATGGGAAAACATGTCAAGACCAGGCTTCAAAATAGTATCTCCAATAACTTAGTCTAATCACCAGCTTGACGGACATGAGTTTGAGCAAATTCCAGGAGATGGTGATGGACAGGGAAGCCTGGTGTCCTGCAGTCCATCAGGTGACAAAGAGTTGGACATGACTGAGTGACTGAACTAAACTGAACTGAATGGTGGAAAAACTTCACTAAGCATTTTCTATGGCTCTTTTCTTTGTCCTTTTGGAAAACCAAGGGCTTCCCTGGTGGTACAGAGGTTAAAGTGTATGCCTGCAATGTGGGAGACCTGGGTTCGATCCCTGGGTCGGGAAGATCCCCTGGAGAAGGAAATGGCAACCCACTCCAGTATTCTTGCCTGGAGAATCCTGTGGACGGAGGAGCTTGGTGGGCTACAGTCCATGGGTCGCAAAGAGTCGGACACGACTGAGCGAATTCACTTTCACTTTCTTTCACTTTCACTTTGGAAAACCAAAGGTTAAGGTGAACAAGGGCTTCCCTGGTTGCTCAGTTGGTAAGGAATCTGGCTACAATTCAGGAAGACCCAGGTTTGATCCCTGGGTCGCAAAAATCCCTTGGAGAAGGGAATGGCAACCCAGTCCAGTATTCTCACCTGAAAAATCCCATGGACAGAGGAGCCCAATGGGCTACAGACCATGGGGTTGCAAAAAGTTGGACATGCCTGAGCAACTAAACACAGATGAACAAGGAAACAGTGGTTTTCCTTGTAAGGAAAAATATTTTTATATATAATTATTTAATTAATAAGAGTTATTAGGTTCAAAATATGTATAGCATGAACAAAGCACACAGTTACAGCAAGAAGCATAAAGGTGTGCAAGTGACAGGAGTTTAGAGAAATAAGCACAGATTTTTCTTATTCATGTAGCAACTGGAAACTCTCACCATCCTGGAAAGATGCCAATTGCTTTTCTGCCTCCAAGCTTTGCTTTCACAATTCTTTCCACTTACAATTTTCTATCCATCTCTCGGTTTTCTCCTTCAGTATATCACACCAGTGCTTTGAGTCTCATTTGAAATGCCACCTTATCCAGAAAGCTCCTCTAACCCCAATAACCCTGGCAGAAAAGACATTCGTGATTGATCACCAACAGCCCTTTAACTACTCTTCCCTTATGGGTTTTTTCCTTGCTTATACCACTTCTGAATGCATCTTGTTTACCTCCTACGCTATAAAATCCTTAGTGATTATTTTACTCATCTTCCCACATTCTAGAACTCATACACATGCCCTCACTATGTTCTGTTGAATCAACACATGCTGTATAATAGTATATTATTTATGATACACCCATGATCAAACTGGAATAAACTTACACAGTCACAGAACTCTCCCTATCTCCATCTTTTCTCCCACTCTGAGGTTAACTTTCCAATCCCAGTAACAACACAGGAGGTAAAAACTCATGAAACATAAGTGGTGACGGCAGTAATTCCTTCTCTAACAACTCATTCTAAGGAAAGCATAAAGATTTGGTTACATACATAGTCATCTCAGCATTGTTTAAATAACCCCCAAACCAAAACATCCTAAGTATCCAAAAATAGATGAATCTTAAATAAATCACATTTGTCCTATGATACATAATGAAGTCATCAAAAATGATATAGAAAAGCATATAAATGATACATAAAGTGCCCATAACACAGTGGTAGGTTGTTATTCAGTATATATGCTAAAATCCACTTCTGCAGAATTCAGGCTGAGTATGACTGCACCCATGCTACAACGGGGGTAATAAATGGGAGTCCCCAACTAAGTGGAGGGCCAGAGAGTACTTCCTGGAGGAGACAACACCTAAACTGAGATGAGGGGTTGAGTGATGATGGAAGGCAGACATGGGGGAGTGTTACAAAGATGCAAAGGTGTGACTAAAACTCCAGAGGCAAGAAGAAGCCTAAGCCTGGGGGACATAATGTAGTTTATTAAACATCCAGAAATGCCTAGTTAAAAAAAAATAAACACAGCAGGATTAAAACAAGCACAAGGTTCCCTATTCTTATGCCAGGCTGGGGCAAAGCAGCTAGGTGAGCCCTCATTCCAACCTAAGCCCCAGACTAAGTTCCCAGTGGAATCTTGAGTCTATGACAAAGGAATAAACAAATACAAGTGATAATGAGAGAATTCATGCAAACTTCTGGAAATTAATTATATCTGAATTATAAAAAAAACCACAATGATATTTTGTAATAGCAAACCAGGGGAGAGATGATGAAGTGGAGGAGGAAATCACAAATCCTGCCACTAATGGTCAAGTCTCTTACTGAATAAATACTCCCCAGGCCAGTAAGGACGATCACTAGGTGGCAAAATATATCTGATTTTAAACCTGCTTCCCATTCTTGAGAAGACTGATTTCATCTGCTGAGATTATCACCAGCTTCTCTGCAAGTTGAGCAAACCCTCATGAAGAGAGACACCCCTCCTGGCCCCCAAGACCTCTTGTAAAGTAGATGGCACACTGCAATGGGCAGCTTGGCTTGCACAATCCCGTCAGCAGCTGTGTGGCTGTGAAATGTGGCAGCTCTCGACCGTGGCTTGGCCCTCAATAAGCGGTCTGGCCCAAGGAGACATACAACAATTCACTGCCAGCTAACAGCCAGCAGGAAGTCAGTGGGCAGCCGTCTCCCAGGGCACCAGTGGCAGCTGATGGGGGCATGCACCCATCGACTCTGCACATGAGGGAAAAGGTGCAATACCCTTAAAGCCCAGGAAAAAAAAGCCTGCATTTTTCAGAAATGTGACTTACTGACAGTGTGAACTACAACTCATTTCCTCTATGAATTCAAGTGGTAGACATGCCTAACCAGCCCCCAATGGAGCCTTGTCTGGTATTTAGTGCTGAAGTTGTCACTCTGACTCATGAAAGCCCAGAAAAGGATAATCAGAAAAGCCATGCAGTACAAAAATCAAAGTGAATCCATAAACACCCAAGGAGGCTTTTGCCAAGTGTCGTCAAACTCAGTGGGTTCAGAAAAAGAGCAAGTCCTTTGCTGTAGGTGGATCTGGCAGAATCCTTTTCACCATAACAACCCCACAGTCCCCACTCTTCCCAGAGGCAGCTGGAAACAGATGTTCTGATGTTGATGCCACATCATGCTGCCCCAACTCAGGCAATTTGCTTCAGTTTTCAATCAACACAGAAGAATTGAAAATTGGTAAACAAGTGATATGAACTGTAATATAGAAAGTGCCTGATATGCTCCAGATTTTGCATAGCACTTGACATGGACACTGTCTTACTTGTAACCCTCAGTTCAAGCTTGCAAATTTCATAAAATCATCTCCGTCCACTAATGACGGGAAATACTGAGGCCACAGAAAAGGGTAGATTCCCTAGTCAGTCAAAGCCAGAGTAAGGCTTCAACCAGTCTTAATTGTAGGCTACTCCCCGCTTAGGAATGAACAATTTTTCCTGGCAACCTGGACTGGCCTTCGACACACAAGTGACTTCATGCAAGTTGCACGTTTAAGGGCTGAGTAAGATGATGTCTAAAACACCTTCTATGATTGAACTCCCTAATTCATTTGAGCATTATGATACATGAGGCAAGGCAGGCAATTTAGAATCATTAAGACAATCTGTTTCCAAGGAGTATATACTATAAGAAAGAAGCTCAGGTTAAAAAAATACAGTTAAAGAATTAAGTGTAAAGCTGTGTAGTAATAGCTACACAGAGATAGGAGAAGTAGGAAAGGAAAGAAGAGAGTAGTCAATTAAGAAAACCCAGGCAAAAACAGAAAACATAGGCAGAGTGGGCTCCACCTTCAATGCAGAGAAACATACCATGACCATTAAAGGAAGGAAGTCAATGGACCAGAAGACCTGAGTAAAGAATCCAGAGGCTCCTATGCAGGCTTGAACCTGAGCTCTGGAGAGTGCAGGCCATGGAAGATGTTCACATCTCCACGTGAACAACCAGGAGTGTTCTCCAGTGTTCATCCATGTGATCTCCAGGAGTTCACACCTCGGGTGCTCCTACACAATGAACCTGCAGGCCCCATGAGAAAGAGCAGGGCCTATAGTGGACATCATAATGGGTGTGGACAACCCAGGACCCCAGCCAGAGATTATGTTGCAGGGCCGGTTTATATACAGTTATCTGTTTGTTGGTTTTCATTTTCTGACTTTTTTCCTACTTTATAGGTTCTTAACAACAAACATGACAATTCTTGTGTAGAGAGAAACCAGTTTCCATATCAAGAATTTTGAAAGCCTCACTTCTGGTGCAAAAAGCTGACCCTCAGGTTTCACAAGGCTAGCAGGTGTCTCTGCCTAACACAGTAGCAACAGGAGAAGCAGTGAGAACTGAATGTGTTATGGAGGAAAGTCAAGGAGGAAGACGGGATAGGAGCTAGCTGCCAAAGCAGAGAAGAGCTGAAGAGAAATGGTGGCAAAATTGGTGGGGCTGAACTTGGGACAATTACCATGTATCCACACAGGGACACTTCTGAGATTGAAAATGGGCGGCCTTTGTGTTTAAGGAAGAAAATAGAATACTACTGGTTTTACTTAGCAAGTCAGGTGAACAGCCACTCTACACAAAACCCTTCTTCTGTCTTTCCTATTACCAAATGCTTGGGTGTGAATAATATCTTTTGGCAAAAACGTTCAGTTCTGCCTTCATATTATCTGTAGACACAGTAGCATAGGAAATAGGATGCTTCTCAGAACCACAGAATATTATTGGGTAACTTGTTCAACTCTGGAAGTTAGATGCTAGCAGTCCCCAAAACGTCATCCCGGGGAACACTTTTCTACAAAGCATCAGTATACATATAACAAATAAAGTGTTCAATGCTCCAAGAATTTTGGGAAACTCCCAAGGAAACACAGTTAAGTAGGTTTTTTCAAAGGTATTCTGCTTGGAGCCCTCTCTGTAGCAATGTGCATTAGGAGTTATCATAAGAAAGATAAAGTGTACAGCACTTTCCACTTTTATTTAACCAGAAACTTATTATTATTATTATTTTTAGCTTGCTTATTGGAAAGCACTGTAACTAATGGTCCATGATACGTAATTTGGAAAATACTGTTATAAGGATGAGTTAGGTTTCCAGATATAATATCTACTCACAATGTCCCAACACATTAAATCAGGAACATCAAAGTAGTTCTGCTTTGAGAAATGGAATCTCCATCTGCTGATAAATGAAGTGGGAGAAAGAGGACTTGGCAGGCTGCTAGGTGACTAGATTCCAAATTCAACTCTGTCACTTTGAGAAATCAAGTTTTTTTGAATCTCAATATAATGGCAGGGTTGAATTTAATGCCTAAGCATCATTCAGCTCATAAATCTTAGGATTTCTATGTGCTAATGTAGCATTCTTTTAGCTTATCAAACAAATCCCTATTGTCTAATGTATGCCAAGTTCTTTACAACCATTTTAAAGCTATAAGATGAGCAATGAGACCTATTTTGTAGTGTCTGGAGCTGATATCTTTATCCTCTGGGGGTTTCCCATGGAAAGCAAACATGCAGTTGTTGTCATTGGTTTTTTTTTTTTTTCATAACATAAAAATTTTACATCTTGAATATATAGTGTTAAGAAAGGTGTGGATAGAGGGTACCTTTGAAAGAAAATTGAATATAGCTAAAAACTGGAAAACATTGAACTACATATATTCTACTCAGCACAGGATATTATTTCATGAAAATTAATAATAACATACTTCTTTCATCACAGCTCAGCCCCCTCTCTCAGGATTTTCATGCGTGGTCTGGCATGGCAGCAGAGCTGGCATTCATTTCAGGCCTCCAAATCACATCTCCAAATCTTGGACTTCTAGTGTCTTAAAAAGCAGAGGAATTCAGGACTATATCTGCCTAAGGTCTGTATAGTCAAAATTATGGTTTTTCCAATAGTTAGGTACAGATGGGAGGGTTGGACCATAAAGAAGTCTGAGCACCAAAAAATTGATGCTTTCGAACTGTGGTGTCAAAGAAGACTTGAGAGTTCCTTGATAGAAAGGTAATCAAACCAGCCAATCCTAAAGGAAATCAGTCTTGAATATTCATTGGAAAGACTGTTGCTGAAGCTGAAGCTCCAATACTTTGGCCACCTGATGCAAAGGGCCAACGCATTGGAAAAGACCCTGATATTGGGAAAGACTGAAGGCAGGAGGAGACAAGGGTGACAGAGGATGAGATGGTTGGATGGCATCATTGACTCAATGGACATGAGTTTGAGCAAATTCTGCAAGACAGTGAAGGACAGGGAAGCCTGGTGTGCTGCTGTCCAAGGAGCTGCAAAGAGTCAGATGTGACTGAGCAACTGGACAACAACAACAACAAGCTGTGCGCTGGCCTGTAACGTTTATTCAATATTATTAACATTTTTTCATTTTAAATGTCNGAAGCTAAAGGCAAGGAGAAAAGGAAAGATATACCCATCGGAATGCAGAGTTTCAAAGAATAATAGATAAGAAAGCCTTTCTCAGTGATCAGTGCAAAGAAATAGAGGAAAACAATAGAATGGGAAAGACTGGAGATCTCTTCAAGAAAATTAGAGATACCAAGGGAACGTTTCATGCAAAGACGGGCACAATAAACAACAGAAATGGTATGGATCTAACAGAAGCAGAAGATATTAAAAAGAGTTGGCAAGAATACACAGAAGAATTATACAAAAAAGATCTTCATGACCCAGATAACCACAATGGTGTGATCACTCACCGAGAGCCTGACATTCTGGAATGCAAAGTCAAGTGGACCTTAAGAAGCATCACTGCGAACAAAGCTAGCAGAGGTGATGAAACTCCAGCTGACCTTTTAAAATCCTAAAAGATGATGCTATGCAAGTGTTGCACTCAATATGCCAGCAAATTTGGAAAACTCAGCAAGTTTTCCAGGCCACAGGACTGGAAAAAGGCAGTTTTTATTACAATCCCAAAGAAAGGCAGTGCCAAAGAATGCTCAAAATATCACATAATTGCACTCATCTCACACGCTAGTAAAGTAATGCTCAAAATTCTCCAAGCCAGGCTTCAACAGTACGTGAACTGAGAACTTCCAGATATTCAAGCTGGATTTAGAAAAGGCAGAGGAACCAGAGATCAAATTGCCAACATCTGTTGGATCATAGAAAAAGAAACAGAGTTTCAGGAAAACTTCTACTTCTGCTTTATTGACTACAGTCAAAGCCTTTGACTGTGTGGATCAAAACAAACTGTTGAACATTCTTAAAGAGATGCAAATACCAAATCAACTTACCTACCTCCTGAGAAATCTGTATGCAGGTCAAGAAGCAACAGTTAGAACTGGACATGGAACAACAGACTGGTTCCAAATTGGGAAAAGTGTACATCAGTGCTATATATTGTCAGCCTGCTTATTTACCTTATATGCAGAGTATTTCCATCATGTGAAATGCTGGACTGGATGAAGCACAAGCTGGAATCATGATTGCCAAAGGAAATATCAGTAACCTCAGATATGAAGATGATACCACCCTTATGGCAGAAAGCAAAGAGGACCTGAAGAGCCTCTTGATGAAAGTGAAAGAGAGTGAGAAAGCTGGCATAAAACTCAACATTCAAAAACCTAAGATCATGGCATCGGGTCCCATCATGTCATTGCAAATAGATGGGGAAACAATGGAAACAGTGACAGAGCTTATTTTCTTGGGCTCCAAAATCACTGCAGATGGTGACTGCCTGCCATAAAATTAAAAGACATTTGGCTCCTTGGAGGAAAAGCTATGACCAACCTAGACAGCATATTAAAAAGCAGAGACCGTACTTTGCCAACAAAGGTCTGTCTGGTCAAAGCTATGGTTTTCCCAGTAGTCATGTATGGATGTGAGAGTTGGACCATAAAGAAAG
The DNA here is from genome assembly GCA_006410615.1 of Neotragus moschatus. Classification (NCBI taxonomy): domain Eukaryota; kingdom Metazoa; phylum Chordata; class Mammalia; order Artiodactyla; family Bovidae; genus Neotragus; species Neotragus moschatus. Next base: position 354,701 of record SJYA01000394.1, on the reverse strand, counting down.
GTGAACACCAAAGAATTGATGGTTTTGAACTGTGGCACTGGAGAAGACTGTTGAGAATCCTTTGGACTGCAGGGAGATCAAACAAGTCAATTCTAAAGGAAATCGGTCCTGAATATTCATTTGAATGGCATCACTGACTCAATGGACATGAGTCTGAGCAAGCTGCAAGAGTTGGTGATGGACAGGGAAGACTGGCATGCTGCAGTCCATGGGATCACAAAGAGTTAGACATGACTAAGTGACTGAACTTAAGTGAACTGATTCATTAGAAGGACTGATGCTGAAGCTCCAATATTTTGGCCACATAATGCAAAGAACTGACTCAATGGAAAAGATCCTGATGCTGGGAAAGAATGAAGGCAAGAATAAAAGGGGACAACAGAGAATGAGATGGTAGGATGGCATCACCGACTCAACAGACATGAGTTTGAGCAAGCTCCAAGAGTTAGTGATGGACAGGGAAGCCTGGCATGCTGCAGTCCATGGGGTCAAAAAAAGTTGGATATGAATAATCAACTGAACTGACTGAAAGATCAAAACCACATATTCTTTTAATGTGTTCTGTTTTATAGGAAATTGGGAGGTTAAGGGGAAGAACGAAAGACAGAAGGAAAAAGAACTAGAGCAGGAAATCTGTCTTCCAAGAGTTTACAGTCTAGGAGCTAAAGAGCCCAGGCAGAATCAAATGCACTAATAAGTAGCAAATTTCAAGGGTATCAGTAAACCAGTACAAATAAATGAAGAGTCACAGACTCCTGATACCTGGGTGGGAAAATCCCCTGGAGAAGGAAGTGACAACCCACTGCAGCATTCTTGCCTGGGATATCCTATGGACAAAGGAGCCACGCAGGCTACAGTCCATGGGGTCACGAAGGAGCTGGACATGATTTAGTGACGAAACAACAATAGCAGAGAAATAGCCTGAACACAGATAAACCCCGTGTTCTTTTGTTACTGCTTTTCACATGGAGGTGAAATACATCTACATTTTGACACATTCCTGGTCACTGTTTCAGGCCTCGAGAGTTCACTGTATCACTCTCTTGAGACTTCCAGGCCAGCTTGCCCTGTGAAGGCTGGACTATTTGGGGCTGCATGCCCCACGTGTTCTTGCCTGGAGAATCCCAGGGACGGGGGAGCCTGGTGGGCTGCCGTCTATGGAGCTGCACAGAGTCGGACATGATTGAAGTGACTTGGAAGCAGCAGCAGCCCCACCCTGGCTAGACATAGGTCTCTGGACGATTACTCAGTTTTTCAAAAATGTTTTACGGAACTAGGGACCAAAGTTATGCCATAATAAGGATGTGAATGGACCTTCCACGCTACAAGCCTACAGAGTCACAAACTCATCAGATACAAACGGAGGGACATGGGTCAACCACAAGACTGTAGGAAGTGGTGAAGTCTGAGGTAAAATGGAGGACATGTACTGAATTTAAAGTGTACGGATATCAGTCAGGCCCCACTGACAGTTACCACAAGAAAATGTGAACCCTCTGCTGTCAAATCTTCTGATTTTAAGAAGCCAGAAATCCAAGCTATGTTCAGTTTTTATATGAAATCTATTTTTAAATGATGGAAACAAATTTATGTTTTTAAAAGCCACATAAGTTTTAAAATGTGACAGAAAACAAGATGTAACCCTTTTGTTTTTGAGTTTTCCATTTCTGGCCTTGAGGATATATTACTTCTAAAAGTTAGGCCTGGGACTTCCCTGGTGGTCCAGTGGCTAAGGCTCCACAATCCCAATGCAAGGGGCCCAGGTTCCATCAGTGGTCAGGGAACTAGATCCCACATGCTGCAAGTAAAGAGGGCTTCCCAGGTGACCCAGGGGTAAAGAATCCACCTACCAATATAGGAGAAACAAGAGACATGGGTTCAATCCCTGGGTCGGGAAGATCCCCTGGAGAAGGAAGTGGCAATCCACTCCAGTATTCTTGCCTGAAAAGTCCTGTGGACAGAGGAGCCTGGTGGGCTACAGTCCATGAGGTTGCAATGAGTCCAACACGATTTAGTGATTGAACTCGCGCACACACACGTCAACTGAAAGATCCCACATGCTGCACCTAAACATCCGGTGTGCCACAACAAAGAGCAAATATCCCACGTGCTGCAACTAAACACTGGCACAAGCCAATAAATACATAAATATATCTTTTTTTTAAAAAAAAGAGCTAGGCTTACCTCCCATGGATCTCATATTTTACTGCCCATCTTTTCATTCTCCAAATTCAATCAATAGATTTAATTTCTCTTTCAAAAAAAAAATGAAACCCAATATTATTATATAATAGCATCTTGAGACGTGATTATTCAATTATTCCTTGGGATAAGTAAAAATATAAAAAGATAGATAAGTAAGCAGATAGACTTAGCTAGGAAGATAGAACGCCTGAGAACACAGAACTTAGAGTCGAAGACTGTGATAGCCCACAAGAGAAGGGGAGAAAGATGAGTCTGCATTCATGAGCATTAACTAAGCCAGATGTACATCTATCAGTTTGCCAGGGCTGTGTCTATTTTCCCACAGAAAGGACAGAAAGCTCAAGATGTAGTTGGCAAAAGACTGGCTCCTGTAAAGTAGTCAAGGAGGGTGGAATAAATGGACACATGTTTTTAGGCCACAAGAGGGAGCCGAGCTCCCTTAGCATATTGCAGGGCTGGGTAAGTGTTTTAGAGACACAGTCCTAAGGGCTTTATTTGTTTTCCTTGTCTAGGGCGTACCCATCAGCCCCCTTTAAAAAAGACTCTTAGACACTTATTTTGTGGAATGGCCACCTGTGGGGAGGCAGCAGTCAATCAGAAACCATATCCTCGAGGCATGGACAGTATTAAGGTCAGAGGTAATTAAAGCAGTAGATGGCTTCTACCACACTTCATACCTCCAAGCCTATGTCATCAATTAGTCAACATAAAACCTGCAGAAAAGTTCAGCTCCCTTCCCAGGCCACCTTGAGAAGAGCGGCAGGAAACATACAGAACTAAACTCTACTTGATGGACATCAACCTACAATGACCTCTGCCCTCCGTGCCACACAATTTAGATGACCTCTGTTCCTTCATGTAAGACCCACATGCTGCTTATTGACTGTCTTACGCCTGTGCTTGTTTTAAGTTTATATGTTTGAGCAGGATGTGGCCTGGGTCTCCATGATTTATGATGTTTGACAATCGGCTCGGAAACTTAGCCATCTTTACAGAGGGAGGCTGGCTGTCCTATTACCTGGAGCTCAGCGCCATTGAGGGGCAGGTGCAGTTTTCCTCTATAAATCAAGTTGCATCCATCTCCCCATAAATCTATAGATTATATCTCCTCAGTCAATAAATTCTTTCATTGTTTCATTTGTGTTGCCCTTGTCCTGACTCTAACCAGGATCACATCAAAGCACAAGCTCAGCATAAAACAAAAGCCTTGGGTTCTCTGTTAGCACTTAGCTTTAATCACACATTGGTGTCCATGGCTGCAACAGATGTCAGGCTTCCCCAGGGAGCTTCTTCTGAAAGAAACACAACTGCCAAGTCCATGGTGGCTGGGGTCAGCCAATCACTTACCTTCATTTACTGAATTTCATACTAATCACAGAGTATCACTCAATATACATTAATTGCCATATGTAGATCAGAGTAAGATACTGTGGGAAGTCACAGGAGGAACAGAAAACATACACCCACTTTTCACAGAGCATACAGTCCAAGAAGGCAAAGAGCACGTATATTAACTAAGCATCTACCCTACACCAAGCCACTTTTGTTCTACTACTCAAAATTAATGAATCCCCTAAACTATCATTATTCTCACTTACACATGTGAAAATTAAGACTGGATGATACCTTATTACTTCTCCTATGTCACATTGCTGATTAAGTGGATATGTAGTAAGGATAAATTAGGCTAGGATTAACGTATACATACTACAATATATAAAACAGATAATCAACAAGGACTTACTGTACAGCACAGGGAACTATACTCAATATTTTGCAATTATTGTATGCCTATAAAGGAAGAGAATCTGAAGAATATATACATGCACACATATATACATACATATATAACTGCATATATATATAACTGCATATATATATATATATATACTTAACTGTATACATATGTATATATGTAAAGCTGTGCTATATACCCGAAACTAGCACAACACAGTAAATCAACTATACTTCAATAAAAAATGGGATATGTAAGAAATCCAGCTGAGGTCTTCTTGATCTGTGACCTCTTTACAAGAAAGGTTTCAATTCAGAACTTTATGACATGTTCTGGCCCCACTTCAAACAGTGCATATGAAAGTTACCATGTATCATTTCCTTAAAATAAAGTTGTACAGATTAGATAGCTGAATTTTAGATGCTGGGTAGCAAGAAAGAGTTCTAATCACTACTTTCTGACCAGAGCTTAAGTTCACCTTTAGTGAAACTAATATTTGAGGTGTTTTTTTTTTTTTTTTTCCCCCTTTGGACCCAAGGATTTAGTATGTAATCTACTATTTTAGTGCATATTCTCCTGAGGAAAATTAGAAAAGAGTGATTTGTGAGACGGAGCGAGAAAGAGAAAGAAGCACAAATGGTAGAAGACAGGTCAATGTTTTTTTTAATTGAAGCCATAGAAAAATTAAAGGAGGCTCCGGAGGATCAATCCAGGTGTAAGGAACTATATCTTCACATGCTTGTAGCCTAAAATTGTCCACGTGAACTTCTATGAAACCACCATGGCCAATACTTCTACCCCTACTAACTCCACCAGGACAGGCTTGAAGCAATACCCAGCAAGCTGACCAAAGATGAAATACAGAAATTTATTCTCTAAGCATTCTGTTTGCTCCTGAACTCTGCAGCCCTGGACACTGGGGAACAACTCTGAGTCAAAGAACCTGAGCAGATTGAATCTTTGATTCCAGTTCTTATCAGCTACCATTTCTGCAAGTGTTGCATTTTATAGTATTGTTATAAATTGCCAGCCTGTTATGAATACAGAAAATAAGAAGCCAAAGATCATGAGCATGAGAACCCTCAGTGTTCAGAATGAGAAATAGGCATAGCCCCCTACAAGCTCCAACACACACAAACATGGAAAAAAGGAAAAATAAAAATATATATCTTACATATAATCTGTAACAAAGCAAACTTATTTCACAGACTTCTCATAATGGTGGAATTTTCTAGGAGGCATAGATGGAAATGAAAATTTTTTCCGTCATTGTTACATAAGATCTAAAACATGTCAGCATTTCCCCACTTTAGCATATTATCTAAATTGATTTGTCTGAGAGCATAAAAGACTGTATTCATAAAGGTAGTCACAGGTTCTGTTTCATGGTGTCTTTTCCTATGAGGATTTTTAGACCATTAGGTGCCAGTCAATCCTAAAGAAAACCAACCCTGAATATTCCTTGGAAAGACTGGCCCTGAAGCTCCAACGCTTTGGCCACCTGATGCAAAGACCTAACTCATTGGAAAAAACCCTGATGCTAGGAAAGACTTAAAAGGCAAAAGGAGAAGTGGGCAGCAGAGGATGAAATGGTTGGATGGCATCACCGATTCAATGAACATGAATGTGGGCAAACTCTGGGGGGAGCCTAGTGTCTTGCAGTCCACAGAGTCACAGAGAGTCATACATGACTTAGTGACTGAAAAACAGCAAGGTGTTATAATAGGGGTGGGGGGTAAGGGATACTTTACGATTCTCTGAAGTCCTACCTCATAAGCATTCCCTATTATAAGACCATATCAAGAAGCCTCTATCAAATTCCTCTTTATAAAAACTTCTGTACCCAAGGTTGCCTTTCTAGAATGTGTCTGTTAAAGGACAAGGATGTCATATAACTATATGTCTATGTATCAAAAATAATTTTAAAAAATGCATTATACCTACAGAGTTCACCCATCAGCAAGATTTTCAGGTTACTTCTCTTTCATATATCTCTAATTATAACTCTCTGGGAGAATATCAAAGATAAAGCAATGAATGATAAAACCTGATCCAATTTAAATTCCTCTGAAAGTCATTCTAGCTTCACTTGACAAGCACTGGCCTGCCAAGCACTGTTCCCCTTGTCTGCCTGTCACAGAGCTGATGGAAGGCGTGAAGGCTGTGTACAACGGCAGGTTTTCTAATGTACTTTGAACAACTGACAGCCACAAACCTCAGATGATTCCTGATTGAAGGACGTCTGCCTAAGACTAACAGCCACATGAAGATAATTTCTATAATGACTAATTTTTTCTATTAGATAATAAATCATTTCCTGCTTTCCCACCCTTTACTACTTTTTTTTTTTTTAATGTGAACAGAGGAAGCAAACCAAAGCAATAACACGTGATTGGAAAAAGACAAGTGAGAAGAAAAAGTCATAACCTCCAGCATCACACATTTATGTCTTNACCTCATAAGCATTCCCTATTATAAGACCATATCAAGAAGCCTCTATCAAATTCCTCTTTATAAAAACTTCTGTACCCAAGGTTGCCTTTCTAGAATGTGTCTGTTAAAGGACAAGGATGTCATATAACTATATGTCTATGTATCAAAAATAATTTTAAAAAATGCATTATACCTACAGAGTTCACCCATCAGCAAGATTTTCAGGTTACTTCTCTTTCATATATCTCTAATTATAACTCTCTGGGAGAATATCAAAGATAAAGCAATGAATGATAAAACCTGATCCAATTTAAATTCCTCTGAAAGTCATTCTAGCTTCACTTGACAAGCACTGGCCTGCCAAGCACTGTTCCCCTTGTCTGCCTGTCACAGAGCTGATGGAAGGCGTGAAGGCTGTGTACAACGGCAGGTTTTCTAATGTACTTTGAACAACTGACAGCCACAAACCTCAGATGATTCCTGATTGAAGGACGTCTGCCTAAGACTAACAGCCACATGAAGATAATTTCTATAATGACTAATTTTTTCTATTAGATAATAAATCATTTCCTGCTTTCCCACCCTTTACTACTTTTTTTTTTTTTAATGTGAACAGAGGAAGCAAACCAAAGCAATAACACGTGATTGGAAAAAGACAAGTGAGAAGAAAAAGTCATAACCTCCAGCATCACACATTTATGTCTTGCACTGGGGGGTGTGGTGGTTTTTTCTCCTCAAATCCCCCACCATCCACACAAAAAAAGAGGTATAAAATATCTAGGAAAGTATGACTATCCCAGATTGCTGTGAGGAGGTTCACTGCATTTCTTTGGGGTAGGCAATTGAAATATGAAGCTAAGCAGTTCCGTTTACGTCCTAGAGTTGTGTCATGTTTAATGCATTAGCTCTGTATTCCAGCCTCTGTGGAATTCTCAACAACATTTAGTATGTGCCTATCAAAGACTCTGGCAGAAACCATGGCAGGACCACAGGTCACGCTGAGATTGAGAGGATCCCAGAACTCATGCTCACGATGACTTGGTAGAAATAACAAGATAACTTAGCCTTATCATAACACGCTTGGATTCCTTTTAGGCAGAGAATCATTTCCCTGGAGGGAAAGATCTATTTGTTATTCTTCCCAAGAGGGATGATAGGCAGGTGGTCCTGGAAGGTTTTAGCAAGATCTTAAAAATCAAAATTATCTCCGCTCTGGTGAAACATTTATGAAAGAGCACACTCTGAGACTCGAATAACAATCACCGAGGCTTATACTCTCCACTGGCTGTGACTACTTAGTTCCTAGAGCAGGTCACTTAACCTCAGTAATTCTCATCAATTCCAACATGCCTCCACATTCTGCAGGTGGCTGATAACACTACTACCTTCAGGTAAGAAGTTTTTATGTCTCTGTGCTTACCTTCAGTCCCAAAGGCTGTGCTTTTCTTTGAAAAAATATATTGATGAAGGCAAAAGCACACATCCGTTACCTGGTGCTCTCAAGCTGTTCTTGGAACACACTCCCCTTATCATACAACTGCAATCTACTTTTCCTTTCGCTCTAAAGATGACACACTGAAGCTAAACTGACACCTCACGCCGTATCTCCTTCATCAGCACAGTGATTCATACCCATAGCCAGTGGTTTCCATGGGAAGAGGGCTTTTCTGCTAAGCTCAGTGTCGGACTTCTGTCTTGATACAAACTTCTTTAGACGTATGAGAAAAATCACTAAGGAAACCAGTGTCAGAAGGAACACTGGACTAAGCATGTTAGCCCTGGCTTGGCCATTATTAAGTCACTATCAGTTCAGTTCAGCCACTCAGTTGTGTCCGATTATTTGTGACCCCAGGAATCGCAGCATGCCAGGCCTCCCTGTCCATCACCAACTCCCGGAGTTCACTCAGANAAAAACCAACTTGAACATCTGGAAGCTCACAGTTCATGAATTGCTGAAGCCTGGTTTGGAGAATTTTGAGCATTACTTTACTAGGGTGTGAGATGAGTGCAATTGTGCAGTAGTTTGAGCATTCTTTGGCATTGCCTTTCTTTGGAATTGGAATGTAAACTGACCTTTTAATTTCTTTACTTCTGTACACTCTGGTCTTGGGATTTTAGGAAGTGTTGTATCCTCGCTGAGCCTAAATGCTGACTCAAAGTTGGGAAGTATGAAAATTGACTAGGATGATCAAAATAAAACACCATAAACTGAATAACATAAGACAACATCAATTTGCCTGATAGTTCTGGAGACTAGAAGCCCCAAATCCAGGTGTCAATAGAACCATGCTCCCTCTGAAGGGAAGGACTGAAGCCATGCTCCAAGGAAAGACTGTTTACACACGTCTCTCTTAGCTTCTAGTAACTACCAGCAATCCTTGGCTGGTACAGGCCTGATTCTAATGCCTGTCTCTGTCTTCATGTGACCTTCTCTTTGCATCTTCAGTGTCTTTTTATCTTTACAAGGCACTCCACTCTGAGTGTAGCTGTGTGTCCAGAGTTTCCTCTTTGTATACGGATATCAGTCATTAGAATAGGGCCTACCCTAATCTAATATGACCTCATTTCAACCTGATTACTTCTCCAGTAACCCTATTTCTAAATAAGGGCATGTTCACATGTCCCAGGGGTTGGTACTGAACATATCTTTCTGGAGAACACAATTTAACCACACCAGGTAATGTCCGACAAACAGTGAACCACAGTGCCTTTGTCAGAATTGACTTATACAAGAGAGGGATAGAAGCCAATGCGGAAGATGTCTGGCATAAAAGCATCTTGGGCAAATGGGGTGAATGAAAGAAAGAGCCGGAATATTTTGAGTTCCCCAGATGAGTTCCATGGACCTGTTCTGAGTTATGCGGAAGAGGAAAACTGAAATAAAGGGTGAAAGTGTGTTTTTTCACAAAGGGTTTTATGAAAATTGGCTCACGTGACCAAAATAGCAACATACAATTAGAAAAAAGAAATATTTTCTGAATTGTTACAGAGACTCTATGGGCCAGAACAAAGGGCAAAAAGCAGTTAATAAACATCTGTTAAGTTTGACCCCTCCATTGGCTCTACCTTCTTGCAGTATCAGGACCTCAAATTTCCTTAAGGGAGTTGTCCCTCCCTTACTCTGTCTGTGAAACTTGGATGGAGTTATCCCTGCAGTGGTGGCCACAGGCTCAGGACCTGGCTGGGTCAGTCCTACATCCTGCAGTCAGAGTATTTGGGTCAGAGAGGAGCACATGACACAAAGCAGCCAATGAGATTCAGCTCCAGGGCTCTTCCTGAAATTATTAAGGAAGATACTTCTTTCTATATTATTTATTATCTAAAATAAAAATTTCTTACGTGTGTATGTGTGGTGGGTATTTTTAAGATTTACTCACTTAGGAACGTAAGTACATATATACTGCTGTTAACTACAGTAAATCATAGTGAACATTAGATCCTCAAATAGTACTTATCTTATAACTGGAAGTTTCTACCCTTTAATCAATATCTCGCCATTTTCCTAGATATGCCCATGTGTGCCTGTGAGCCCTCTGGGGAATGCTGAAATGTGGGTTTTCAAACAGACATAGAATTAAGCTGATGGCACCAGTTTTATAGCATCATGCACCTGGCCACATTAGTTTTTTTTTGCATAGGAAAACTGGAGGAATTAGTGCTTCACACACTAGTGCTAAGCACAACCAAACTTGCGGAATGCCCTTGGATCTCATTTCTCTTACTAAAGGCAATATTTCTTTCTAGTACTGCCATTGAAGAGAGCATGATATCAATACAAACTGAAAGGTCGATAAAAGATGTCACCAAAGATGAACGTTTGAAGATGCAGATGTGTATATAACAGCAAACAAAAGAAAACCACCCATTGTCGACACCTACACATTTGAACGAGGACAGAAAGTTTGAAAATTTTGTTTAAGCTTGAGAACAACATCAAAAAAAGAAACAATAATAAGTGCCCTTCATGAAAATTTGAACCATACCATCAAGTTGAGCATGTGATTCAGCCTTTGGAAATCTAAAAATAAAAAATATATACAAAACAGTTGCTTCATGATGTGATTACAGAAACCATGTCTAATTTCTGCAGTATAAACATTATATGTTAAAAACATTACATTATGGTTAGCAAATACCTGCTTTGGTCCAAAATATCCATAAGACATTTGGTGCAAGGCAGAAGGTCCTTGAAATTTACTCCCAATCAAACCTAGGCAACATGGACCACGTATGCTGATGGATGTTTTGGACAGGAGAAACTATCAAGGACATTTTGTGTGAACTAAATGCCCCTTGGGTGTTTTGGTCAGCATCAAATGTCTCTGAGGGTTAAGTTACATCATTTTTGCATAATAATCACTTTATCAGCTATAAGCCTAATTAAAAGGTCAACTAAAGTGGGATACTGTGCTCCAAAGAAGTATCCCCAATGTCTCCTTAATAACTGAATGCTGTCAGAGCTAGTTATCTACATTTTATAGACAAATATTGCCCTAAGCAAACTTAAGGAGCTTGTCAGCAACCAGAATAAATCTGTGTGCACTGGAAGGAAATGAAGCCCAAGTAAACAAGGCACTCACCTTTTCTCCCCTGAGGATCACGGCAGTTTTCATGGACGCACAGGCCCCAGGCCGACCAGGAAGACATTATACAGTCTGTAGAGCAAGGGATATTGCAGAGCTGAGAGGCCGAAGGGGCAGGTCCCAAACATAATGTCTTTGCCACAGGCCTAGAGACTGCATGGATGAGAAAAGAATGGCCTGAGTCACATTCTCTGAACATCCCTAGAATCTTTCCTGTCTTTATCTGTGTACCTGCCTTGCTCACACCAGCTACGTGGCTAAACAGTTTATATGCAAACAAAATACCAACACTCTTCCAGTATGTGCTACTTAGCTCTACATTATTAGCATTTGGGGTGAGGAAAGGCAAGAAAAGACAGTGACAAAGGGCATGCGTTTAAGTTTTCTGTTTGACAGAGTATTCCCTGGGAATCCAAGAGAGGACTAGAGATTTAGGTACAAATTATCTAGAGTTATGAATTAAAAAAAAAATTAAGTGGCTCTGTGAAGCTTCAAGATGAGTCTATCTAGACTATACAAATGACTGAGCTGCTGTGAAAAATTCAAAATCAAACCCCGAGGTGGGGTGTTTAGCATAACCAATCTACTGCTATTACTCCCCGGAGGGGTAGAGCTCTTGAAGATACAGAAGAAAAATGGCTCTTAGAGTAAGAAGAAAAATCAGGATCTGTGACTTCAGAATTAGCCCCTGGAAGTCAGTTTCATTAGTGAAGCAACCCAGAGGCACAAGGAGTGCCTGAGGAGCCACAGGGAATGCCAACTAGGAAATTTTCAGTTCTTCCTGATGTGCTCCTGCACCCAGAGAACGCCCAGAAGTGGGTCACTGCGGAAGGCAGTGCCCATCTGTCCAGTGGTGGCGCCTGTCAAGTGTCCTCTCTAGGCAGACCCATTCTGGGAACCGTGGAAATACACAGATGAAGAAGACAGGATCCTGATTCATATGGAGATTATAATATATTAGGAGCATGGTAGCAATACTCCAAAATGACCCAATAAAAGAACACCCAAATTCACAGCTACACTTGCACAGTGTGATCCCGCATAAGCAAGTTTTAGAGCAATTCAGAGTTTGTGAGCCAATGGTTTAAGATCAGGTGGTTTTATTTTACAGATTGCCTTGTACTATGTTTGAAATATTTCCTATATAGTGTTTCTCTCCAGTTAAGCAGATCAGAAATACTTCAAAGATGGAGACTGGTATGAGACAATAGGGTGGAAAATGCCTGATCTATTTTGCTTCCTCACCCTTTACATAAGATGCAGATAGAGATGAAAAAAAAAAAAAAATCACAGCTCTGATCAGCAGAACTTTAATGTAAACCAAAGCAAGAGCAAAATTAAAAACAAAAAAAAAATACTATCTCTGAGATGTGCTAACCCATTGGGAAAGAAATGTCTCTAGTGAACAATGGAGGGGCTTGAGGTGTTTATGAGAATAAATGGGAAAAACAAAAGGTTGCCAAGGAAAATAATAATGGCTTGTGTGCAACAAATTCTTTTAGCTTCACTGCTTACTGATTGGGAATGTGAGCAAGTGAGTTTATCACTTTAAGTTTTAGAATTCTTTTAGCTTATCAAAAGGATTTGACCAACTCCTGGGGTTCACTCAGACTTGCATCCATCGAGTCAGTGATGCCATCCAGCCATCTCATCCTCTGTCATCCCCTTCTCCTCCTGTCCCCAATCCCTCCCAGCATCAGAGTCTTTTCCAATGAGTCAGCTCTTCTCATGAGGTGGCCAAAGTACTGGAGTTTCAGCTTCAGCATCATTCCCTCCAAAGAAATCCCAGGGCTGATCTCTTTCATGGACAGGGAGGCCTGGCGTGCTGCGATTCATGGGGTCGCAAAGAGTCGGACACAACTGAGCAACTGAACTGGAGAACTGAGAGAGGAGCAAGCAATGGCACCCCATTCCAGTACTCTTGCCTGGAAAATCCCATGGATGGAGGGGCCTGGTAGGCGGCAGTCCATGGGGTCGCAAAGAGTTGGATAAGACTGAGAGACTTCACTTTCACTTTTCACTTTCATGCATTGCAGAAGGAAATGGCAACCCACTCCAGTGTTCTTGCCTGGAGAATCCCAGGGATGGGGGAGCCTGGTGGGCTGCCATCTCTAGGGTCACACAGAGTCGGACACGACTGAAGCAACTTAGCAGCAGCTGCTGCTGCAGCAGAGAGGGGCAAAAGCAAGATTGCTAATATAAATGTCAAAGCTTGCAAGCCATGTAGAAAAGATAAACAAAGGAAGAGGGAACAGATACTGGGGGAGAGTAAAAAGTTTTCCTGAAGCTGAGGAGTGCTGATGCTCAGAGACTGGGCTAAAGAAAACAGCTCGGTGGGGAGGATGGGGTAACCAGAACTATGGATGTATATATGACACTGATAGACTGCACGCAAGTAAAGAAGAATCTGAGAGATGAGGCAGAAGTCTGTAACTCCTTCTCCAAGAGTAAAATAATCACAAGGCAACCATTCACTGAGTGTAACACACATTAATTCCAAAACTACTGAGCACCCGTCTAAATCATGCCTTACTGGAAGTTGTCTGCTTTGAAGGAACTCTCAGTCAAGAAGGGTAAGTCAAATCGCATTTTAACAGAATTGTTGGAAAGAGTTACTTTAGAGCATTGCATAAATAGAAAGGTGCATAGCCAGAGGACTTAAGGCAGAAGTGGATCTGGGCCCAGCCCCATGTTTGGTTAGCATGTATTCTCATAAACTCAAACTTTAATTCCAAAACCAAAACCTAAGTCAATGATGGAAAATGAAGTGGAGAGTGTAAACTGATTAATCTAGCTATTTAGTAAAAATGTACAGTGCATACCAGGTACTGGTTATAAACATCAATTCATTTAACCTGCATAACTTTGAGATGTGTATTATTATTAGTCCTAATTTAAAATAGGTAAACTGAGACATGATTAACTCACTTGCTCACATTCCCAATCAGTGAGCAGTGGAGCCAGATTCTGGAACAAAATGGTCTGGCCCCAGAATCTGTGCTGTGGACCACTGCACAAGGTGGCCTCATCACCAGACATTCAAACTACATGGCTAAGTATTTCCATGAGTTAACACTGAAGGTGTGAGGTTCTTTTAGATGCTGAAGCCAGATTAGTGAGTGAAACAGACAAGATCCCTGTCCTGAGGGAGCCCATTTTCCAATGTGAATTGATATTAAATGTTCACGAGTCCATGAGCCTCAACAAGACTGGATATGCTTTACTGTTGCTTCTCTTTGCCATGGCTGTCTGCCTGTAGCACCAGTTAGACCTTAAGGATCTGATGATTGATGCTTAGAAGATGCCCCAAACTCTCAGCTCCATGACTCAGCAGACACTTGCTGCCACATCACTGAACTTGATGTTGGGTCCTGTAGTTGAAACTGGCCAACCCACCAGTGCACTCGCCAGGCTCTGAGTAGATGTGCACTACATCTCTTTAGAAGCTCCAGAATAGCTTAACTGTCCAGAAGGCAGTTAAGCTTTGGGATTGGCAGTGTAGTAGGAAAGAAACTGGGGAATTTGTCCTGAAACTGCATATGTCAAGGACAATGCTTTTATAGATACTATGTTTCTTTGGCTTATTTTGGAGAGCTATTGATGATTTTGAGGAGGTGAGAGGTTAAGTCCTCTACGGTCCTTTGGATAAACACTTAACTGTCAGTCAATTGACTGTTGGACCTTAGGGCTAATGGAAAGTAAGGAGAGACATGGTATGCTGGTGAGGAATGGGGGCATTTCCCTAGAGGCTACTCAGTGGCATAACTGGAGGCTCAGGAGTATGAGTGAGGCCATTTGTCATCATGCACGCAGCTTCAGCACCTGCTGCTTTGAAAGACAGTTGATCTTAATCCATATCAATAAATTCTTCCAGTCTCAGAGACATGTCGAAAATGCTTCATTTAGGCACTGAATCAATGGGTTTCAGTCAACCTTTTTCTATTTCAGCCCCCTGGGATACATTTTCTCTAGAAATAAATCATGAGTAAGTCACAAAGCACTTACCAGCTTCAGAACACTTAGGTAATCATCTCCTTGAGAATAGTGAACACAGGATATTGCTACGCCTATTGACTTGTAGAGCTAGAAGGGAGCTTTAATGCTAATTTAGTTTAATTCATCAATTTCACTGAAAAGCCATACTCCAAAGACCTTAGGTAGTTTCTCCAAGTTCATTCAGCAAGTCCAAGGCAGAGCAAGACCTGAGCCTTGTCCCAGGTGGCTGGCTCATTTCCATGTGTCCCTCTTGGCATTCCTTCAATGGAAGATGGCAACTGACAGAACAGATGAGGTCTTTTGGACTGAGGTTATTTTGTTTATGAATTACAGTGACCTCAGTGGAGGCAACCAGTGACAAAACAGATCAAAAATATCTACCAAAGTTGAAGGCTCAGTTTAACCCTTTAAACAAAATCCAAATTCTGTTCCTACTTCATTGCTACTTCAAAACCCCTTTAAGCCCCATCCCAGATCTCCTCAACTAAGCAGAAGATAATGAGACCAAAAATCTGCTCACTTTAAACAACTATTCTTTTATTTGTAGCATTCTTGCTGTGGGAGGTGGTTTAACTCTGCCAACAAAGATCCATCTAGTCAAAACTACGGTTTTTCCAGTAGTCATGTATAGATGTGAGAGTTGGACCATTATGAAGGCTTGATACTTTTGAACTGATACTTTTGAACTGTGGTAGTGGAGAAGACTCTTGAGAGCCCCTCGGACTGCAAGGAGATCAAACCAGTCAATCCTAAAGGAAATCAACCCTGCATATTCATTGGAAAGATTGATACTGAAGCCAAAGCTCCAATAGTCTGGCCACCTGTTGCAAAGAACTGACTGATCAGAAAAGACCCTGATTCTGGGAAAGACTGAAGGCAGGAGGAGAAGGGGATGACAGAGGATGAGATGATTGGATGGCATCACCAATTCAATGGACATGAGTTTGAGCAAGCTCCGGGAGATGGTGCAGGACAGGGAAGGCTGGCGTGCTACACTCCATGGGGTCGCTAAGAGACATGCCTGAGCAACTGAACAGAACAAATAAAAAATAGTTGCTTTACAATGCTGTATTATAATAATTTATACTGTACAGCACAATCAATCAGCCACACACATACATATGACCCTTCACTTTTGGACTTCCTTACCATTCTGGTCACTACAGTGCATTAAATAAGAGTTCTCTGTGCTACACAGTACATTCTCATTAGTTATCCATTTTTGACATAGTATAAACAGTGTATATGTGTAAATCCCAATCTCCTGATTTATCTCACCTCTCTTCCCTGTTGTTCTCTACATCTGTGTCTCTATTTCTGCTTTGTAACTATCATTTTTCTAGATTCCACATATATGTGATAATATATGATATCCATTTTTCTCTTTCTGACCTACTTCACTCTATATGAAACTCTCAAGGTCCATCCACATCACTACAAATGCCCTAATTGTGTTGCTTTTTATGAGCCCTCAGTTCTTCTTGACCAAACTCCAGTCATCATGTTTGTGGGAAGAAGCGTCACCTGAAGTCCTTGCTTTTTCAGCCCCCTGAAGTCCTTGCTTTGGACAGACTGACTGAAACACTTCTATTGCTATTTGCTGACTCTATCTGCTCTAATGCGGTGGAGCCCTGATGTGATCAGGGCACCTATTCAGTGAAGGTCTGTGCTGGCCCGACTTTCTCCAGCTACCTTTGGCCACGTCACCTTGACATCTTCTGCAACTCTTGTGTTGACCAGTTGCCTGACTAGGTTAACAATTACACAAAGTGTTAGGTTTTGTATACAGCAATTTTAGTCCCTATGAAGACTTCTCATGGCCACTAAGTGTTAAAGAGAAAGAATAACTTTTCACTCAGATTGACTGAGATCACTACACAGCAGTAGCTTTTAAATGCTAGCAAGTACATTACAGAATAAGCGACCATACATATGCAGGAGTCATTAATGCTTTGAATATTTTGGTGCCTAACCTGGAATTTTTCATTTGCAATAAGAAAATTATTAAATTGACCTGCCTTACAAGAAATGTGCAAGTGTGCTACTAATGATTGCAAAGTAACCTTAAATAATGAATTACTCCATGAACAGAATGCTAATTAACAAAGGGGAGCAAATATTCTGGGTAGCTGCTATATTTAATAGTAAAGAAAAAAAAACTGTTCTAATTCCAGAAATGTACAAAGTTCATACTTTTCCTTAATCACAAAGTGATCTTACGTGAACATACAAATTCAATTGAAATGATTTGTAATTAAGAAGAAAAATCCCTGTTGCGACCATTAGCATGTGACCACCATTGTAAAGAAAAATGAGTACCTTCACGTTTCATTCTTTGCAACTAAATCAAGCTCTAATCAACACAGAAATAAATTGGCAAAGATTCAATAAGAGTATATTATCCCCTACCCCTACTGCTGGTCATTTTTTAAAATCTAAATTTCAATGCCATTTAATGCCTCAAAAAGAAATTACATAAAATTGCATCATCGTGATAATTAGTTAATTATACTTAATAACTAGGTACACCTCTGTAGTTTATTTTTTTTTAATGAGGAATGTTTGCTTAATGCAAAAATATTATCACAGGATTCAATATTATTTTTTAAATGTCTATTACTGGATAAAACATCAGTCTTTAAAAACTTAGGATATGTTTGAGGCAATTCTGCTGTGGCATAATGGAACTCAGCTTTCCCTCTGAACAGAAAGAAAGATCTTGATCATGGGTGAGAAATTAGTCAAAGATACTGATTTTTTTTTTCCCCAGTATCTTCAGGGAGGTAGAGAAGAAAAGAAAATAAAGATGCTATTTCCTGAGAACTCTTAAAACCTTTATGATTTTCCCTGCTTTCTAGCTTAGGAGTACCTGAGTATCCCTACACTCTACAGTCAGCTTATTTTACATAAAATATTTGATTTGCAGAAAGACATCAGCCTTCACAAAAAAACTTAGACAGAAATGTTATATTTGTTTCAATTTTCTGAATCAAATGTAGGTCCTGTAAATCNACTCTTAAAACCTTTATGATTTTCCCTGCTTTCTAGCTTAGGAGTACCTGAGTATCCCTACACTCTACAGTCAGCTTATTTTACATAAAATATTTGATTTGCAGAAAGACATCAGCCTTCACAAAAAAACTTAGACAGAAATGTTATATTTGTTTCAATTTTCTGAATCAAATGTAGGTCCTGTAAATCCGAAAGGGAATTCTCACTCAATATTCAGGACCCCCACATTCCACAGGATATCTAGGAAAGCACCATAATATAAGTAACAATTGCTCAGATTTAATTCAAAACTAATGAAAGAGCCTACNCACCCTCCACTGGGTACCTAGCATCACTAGCACAAGTCTTTTTCCTTATCAACTGTATCTAATCCCTCAACTGAGGAAAAATACAGGTAACAGTAAAATGTTTCTAAGTTCATTGGGCAAGAATTGGAAAGATATACTTCTTAAATTAATTATTTTATTTTTGGCCACCTCCTGAAGCATATGGAACTTCCCCAAGCAGGGATCAAACTTGTTCCCCCTGCATTGGAAGGATGAAGTCTTAACCACAGGATCACCAGGGAAGTCCAGAAAAAGGTTTTTTTTTTTTAAATGACTGTGATTAAGAGTAAGTCAGAGAGCAGGAGCAGGGAACAGTGAGATATGGTAAGAAATATCAGAGATGGCAAAAGAAAGCAGACCTAGGTCTCCAAGGCTTCAGGACCAACCACAGGATGCCCCGGTGAGTCCATCTGTAAGACAGGTCTTCAAATGTGTGGATTTCAAATATAGATGTTTCAACTTGGGAACAACTAAATAGAAATTTTTAATAATGGTAAGAAGAGGAAATACATAGTCTCTGAGATGACCCAGTCCTCCAAGAAGAAAATTACAAACTCCAAAGCTTAAAGCCACTGCCAAGAGACCAAAAAACCAGTAGGGAAATATGTGATAATAATTTTAGAGTGCCAAGAAAAAACTATTGCTCTCTAAAATAAATATGCATACCATCTTATTTTTAAAGAAAGGGCTCACTGTTCCTGATCGCTTTGTTAGCATATGCTGCTTTAAATATGCAAATCCTTTTAGACTGAATAAGTTAATTTGACTTCAAAGGAAGGCTCATGGGATTCACTAGGTCCCAAAGTAGTGTTAGGAATGAGACACCATCTAATAAATTCTTAAATGCAGAATAGTTCATTCTTTCATCTGAGAAACAGCATTATGTATTTTTATGAGAAACACAAAAATTACAAACCAAAATTCTGCACTACAAAACTTGATGAAAGCTCTTTTCCTCACTCCCTCCTATTTTTATATTATAAGTCCTACCTTGTAAGCTCTTCACTATGTCAAGGCCAATATTATAAAGTAGTAGCTTCCAACCTGACTAAACCAATGGGATCAAAGGGAGACCCAACTCAGAAGAATTTGGTCAGAACTGGGAAGAGGGTAACAGAGTATAGTTAGAACTTAAATCTTTGAAACTCTATGATTAGCAGGTGGGAAAGTCAATGTCCTGAATAACTTCTGGAGTATGACTTTTGAAAAGCCAACTGGCCAAACACTATCATTAATATCCATTAAATTGGAAGTCTACCATTGTCTGCATAAATTGGACAGATTGTTTTGCAACTGAACTTCTGTAAAACAGACTATGGGCTTTCCTGGTGGCTCAGTGGTAAAGAATTTCCTGGCCAGTGAAGGAGACAGGGGTTTGATCCTTGATCTGGAAAGATCCTCTGGAGAAAGAAATGGCAAAGCACTCCAGTATTTTAGGTTAGAAATCACTATGGACAGAGGAGCCTGGTCAGGCTACAGTCCATGGAGCTGCAAAGAGTTGGATGTGACTTAATGATTGAACAACAAAATAGACTATCTAATCTTTCTCACCTTTGTTATATTATCTCCTCCCTGTGAGCTTCTGTAAACACTGTTTCCCTAATTGTTCTTTAATCCTCTGTGACATTTTCACAAAACAAATATGCTGTCTAAATTGGTTATATATAGATACGTGTGTGCTTATGACTCTTTGTGACCTCACAAACTGCAGCACACCAGGCTCCTCTGTCCATGGAATTTTCCAGGCAAGCATACTGGAGTGGGTTACCATTTTCTACTCCAGGGGATCTTCCTGACCTAGGGATCAAACTCGTGTCTCTGGCATTGGCAGGTGGATTCTTTACCACTTCGCTATCTGTGAAGCCCATATATAGATACATGTAGACTTTATATGTAAAAAGATTTTTTTCATCCCAAGAACCATTTGTGTCCCCTTGGGCGCAATATCATCCCCTTTGAGAATGCATGGACTAGACCATATATTGAACTTGAGTTTGTAGGTGGTGCAATCTACAAGTATATTCTGAGTTTATTAGAAAAACATTCCATACAGCAAGTACTACTAGTGTCTCCAGTTTCCAATGAGACAACTGAAATTTTAAAACTCTGCTCAAACTTCTATAATTAACAAAAGCAGAGGCAAGCCCTGAACCCAGCCAGTGTGATTCTGATTTTCTCGGTTTTTACCACGTTAGGCTGTTCCAGCTCAAAGCTCTGAAATTCTTGAGTCCAGTGCATGTTTTCATGGCTGTATCTATCTTTTTTAATTTGACTCTGGTGCTCCTCAATACCTGTATTTTGCTTGAATTTGGAATCTACATGCTAATTTTTTGCAATAATCAGGAGATCATACATTAATAAGATAACACATTATTAATCAATAAGATAAGCTCTTCTCTGGTAGAATACTGATACATGCAGAGAATACAGACATTTAAAACAGCTGAAAGGCTGTAGAATTTTATAAATTTTCTCTTTTATTTAAACAGTAATCAAGTTATTAAAAATCTGTCCTGAGAAGTTGCCTATTCTAATTTTGTGTACATTTAAATATATCATCAGAGCAAAACAGGTTACAATGTCAAGAGGACAGTGATTTATATTTTTAAATATTATAGTTCTTTTCTATGAAGTCTTAATTTGAGAGAAAAAGCAACAAACTATTTCATTGAAATAATTAATTAAAAAATAGACGATTTTACATTAAAGCAGTATGGGTGTATCCATAGGCTATTTAAATACAAATTATTAATTCTGAAAGTGTTCCTACCTATTTTTAAAAGAGAGAAAGAACTGAATTTTCCAAAGTAATATAGATTTTTTTAATATCATAAAATGAGATGCCACTGCATGCAACAATTGATTTTTTTCTAATGTTTGTATATCTAAATTGAGTCTCTCTAACAAAAACACTGTTTTGTTAAGTCTGGTAAAGATCAAAGGTAAGACATGTTTATCGTGGTTATACATTTTGGTGGAGGGGATCCTGAAAGAACTGTAAGCATGATTGGTCAGAAAATGTTCAGACCTTTGGCAGCTAGAGATCTTTAAAGTGGAGAAAGCAATTTAATATGAAAATCAGCCTGCAGGACTCCCTATGGGGCCTTTACAGAGAATGATGAGTCACCTCACCTGAGGACCAAATGGTTACCAACCAGAACCATCTTGCATCCTCTCTAGCCAGACAGAATCCAAGCATTACGGAGACTTCTACCATCACCACTCCTGCTCTCTAGGCTGAGAACAAAGACAGGACCACATCCTGCATGCCACCAGGCCATAACCAACTTTGTCCTCTTTACTTAACATGGCTTGCCAACTAATTAATTATATATGACACCTTTCATCTGAAGTTATTTTTTCAGTTTGTAATGATCAAAACCAGATATACACTGCTACAGTTTTAGAAAAAAAGAAAATTAGCAGTCCTTAGCAACTTAGAAACTTAGCAGTCCTTAGCAGAAACTTAGCAACTCTTGAGTTGATACTTGTATGGTCTGAGAAATTTTTACATCTCAAAAAGTAACCAGCCAGAACTTAAAGAAAATGGCAATCTACTTGAAATGTCTTTCCCCTCTGAGACAATCTCCCTCATGGAATCTTGTCATGGAAGAGATCTCCAGTTCAGTTCAGTTCAGTTCAATCGCTCAGTCATGTCTGACTCTTTGCGACCCCATTAATTGCAGCACACCAGGCCTCCTTGTCCATCACCAACTCCTGGAGTTCACGCAAACTCAAGTAGTGTCTTATATAATACCCTATTTCTAAAACTGAGAAAATCAAGGTCTATAGTGGTTCTATAACTTGTCCAAGATAAACAGATAGTTTGTGTATCAACCTAAAATTCTGTCTTGCTACTTAGTTGACTTATTTATGCTGCCTCTAGATTTTCTTTTTTAATTTCCTTATAGCCTTACCATACCCCATTCACTGTAAAAACACAGTAGATGAAAGAAGTAATCAGCAACCAAGTCTTAGGGTCTGAGATTAGCTAATGTAGTTTTTTAGTGTTAAAATACTAAGGCATGGAGTGAAACATGGCTAGAAGACCAAAGAATGTGGTTAATAGAGACATTCATCAAAAGTCAGAATGTTGTATTTTTTGTTAAAGATTCCAAAGTCCAAAAATTTAAATAGAAACAATGTGAAAGTGTACACATGAGGCCATTTACCTTTTGTAACGTCTTAGCAATAACCAGTGTCATATAAAAAGGAAAGGCTACATTCATCACTAAAGGAAATATTCTGGAAGCAGAAAGGACCGGCTAAACACAAATCACTGTCAAATAAGACAAAACAATTGAGCTGAAATTGCAGTAAAATGGAGAACCACTAAATCCCCCTCCCCAACCCACTGCCTGATTCTCCAAGGTAACAGTTACTAATACCCGGCCCTTTTTCTAGGCACTGGTACAAAGTGCTGGAGAAGAGGCCATATCATCCCATATCTCATTGACCTTATAACCTCAATAAATGAACTAGATTTACAAACAAAAACTAAGGACTCTTAACAGGTACGTAATTAGGCAATCATGTGCCTAGTATTTGTACAGGAGGCAGGTGTTCCCAGAAGAAAAAAGATCAGGGACCGCAAGTCAGTTTTTGTGGGATGCAAGCCCGGGCTTCTCAACACTTCAACATTATTTGCTCTACTCTATATTAAATTTCCACTCTCACCATGCAACTGTTAACAGTTGGTATTTTGTAATCTGATACTAGAGGACATCAGAAGAAAAAACATTCTTATAAAATGAAACTGCACTTATAAATAAATATGCAAAAATCCAAATGATAATCATCTACTATGGAAATCTACTATGTTCACAGAACTATAAATTTAGCTCAATAACATATTAAAATATTGCAAATTTAATTCAGTAGCACATTAAAACACTAAAAGAATTTGAAAATTAAAAAAGGAAACGTTTTTCCCTAAAATTGCAAAGATGGTTCAACATTGGTATATCTGCTAATTTAACTTACTACAAGAACAGCTTGAAGGAAGAAACACAAAAATTCGTCTCAGAAAAAAAAAATATATGTATATATATTTACAGTGACAAAATACTTGATATAATATGGCATAATAATTATGATATAATGTACAAATGCTATTTATATACAAATTTCATAGCCATTAATAAAAAAATACCCCAATACTCCCCCAAAAATAAAAGAACAAATTCTCTTAATGAGTAAATGTCATTTAACATGACCAAATCGTATTTATAAGTGAAAAACTCCATATATTTAAGTCAGAAACAAGGCAGGGATACCAGCTAACATTTTATGACCTAACTCTATATGATTGCCTTGCCAGTGTAATAAAGCTTAAAAAGATACAGTAGTTACAAATATCAAATGGGAAAAGATAAACATTACCATTTATATGATTATTGCCTAGATAATTTAGGAACTTCAGATATTCTTAAGCCTTTTATATCAAAAAATCTTGAGAATTTGTAGGACTATCTAACAGTTTTATATATTGTCTTTAGTTTCTTAGTCTTCCCTTATGTTTACCTTTTAAAGCTACTTACTATATTTTGTAACAATGCTCTCCCTGCTAATAAAAAATATTATTAGCATGAGTGCATGCATGCTAAACTGATTCAGTTGTGTCTGACCTTTTCAAGCCTATGGACTGTAGCCCTCTAAGCTCCTCTGTCCATGGCATTCTCCAGACAAGAATACTGGAGTGAGTTGCCATGTCCACCTCCAGGGGATCTTTCTGACCCAGGGATGTAACCCAAGGCTCTTACTTCTCCTGCACTGGCTGGCATGTTCTTTATCACTAGTACCACCTGGGAAGCTCACTATTAGCAAATTGTTTATCAAAGTATGGAGCCTCATATATAAAAAAACTATATACTATATAGTTTTTGGTAAGAGTTTAAATAAACTTCTAGCTATATGTATGTCTTGAGCTATATTGAAAACTAAGTTCCCTCTATCCATTACCCAAGTGCTTTGCAGACAAAGGTAACAAAGAACACTGGAAATAGATGCCCAGTGCAAGTTCCATGCATGAAGAAGGGCACCCAAAGCCAGTGCTCTGGGATAGCCCAGAGGGACAGGGTGGGGAGGGAGGTGGGGGATGGGTACGGAATGGGGGAAACTCGTATACTTGTGGTTGATTCATATTGATGTATGGCAAAACCATCACAATACTATAAAGTAATTATACTCCAATTAAAATAAAATAATTAAAACAAACAAAAAAACACTGCACGCAAGTTGGAGGCTATAGTACTAAGTACCAAGTGTAGGTTGGGGGAGTAGCCTGCCCCCTGGAAAGAGTATTTTATCATTCATGTTGCTAAGTATGATAGGTTCCCTGTGATACATATTTTTTTTCACTTTTAATTTTGAACTAATTACATTTTCACAGGAAGTTACCAAAAAATAAGAATAAATATTCATGGATGTGTACTTTCAACAAGTTTCTTCCATGGCAACTTCTTGCATGATCGGTGTTGAATATCAGAACCAAGAATGGACATGAGTATTGTTTACAATTTTACATATACTAATGGCATATGCACATGTACGTGTGTGTTCAGTTCAGTCCAGTCGCTCAGTTGTGTCTGACTCTTTGCGATCTCATACATGAGCACGCCAGACTTCCTTGTCCATCACCAACTCCCAGAGCCTATTCAAACTCATGTCCGTCGCATCAGTGATTCCATCTGACCATTTCATCCTCTGTCATCCCCTCTTCCTCCTGCCTTCAATCTTTCTCAGCATATGGTCTTTTCTAATGAGTCAGTTCTTTGCATCAGGTGGCCAAAACATTGGAGTTTCAGCCTCAACCTCAGTCCTTCCGAAGAATATTCAGAAGTGATTTCCTTTAGGATTGATTCATTGGATCTCCTTTCAGTCCAACGGACTCTCAAAAGTCTTCTCCGACACNAGTGATTCCATCTGACCATTTCATCCTCTGTCATCCCCTCTTCCTCCTGCCTTCAATCTTTCTCAGCATACAGTCTTTTCTAATGAGTCAGTTCTTCGCATCAGGTGGCCAAAGCATTGGAGTTTCAGCCTCAACCTCAGTCCTTCCGAAGAATATTCAGCAGTGATTTCCTTTAGGATTGATTCATTGGATCTCCTTTCAGTCCGACGGACTCTCAAAAGTCTTCTCCGACACTACAGTTCAAAAGCATCAATTCTTCTGCGCTCAGCTTTCTTTATAATCCAACTCTCACATCCATACATGACTACTGGAAAAACCACAGCTTTGACTAGATGGACCTTTGTTGGTAAATACTGTCTCTGTTTTTTAATATGCTAGGTTGGTCATAGCTTTTCTTCCAAGGAGCAACAGTCTTTTAATTTCATGGCTGCACTCACCATCTGTAGTGATTCTGGTGTCCCCCTAAGATAAACTCTCTCACTGCTTCCACTGTTTCCCCATCTACTTGCCATGAAGTGAAGGGACTGGAGGCTATGATCTTAGTTTTCTGAATGGTGAGCTTTAAGTCAACTTTTCACTCTCTTTACTTTCATCAAGAGGCTCTTTGATTCTTCTTTGCTTTCTACCATAAGGGTGGTGTCATCTGTGTATCTGAGATTATTGANCCACTGTTTCCCCATCTACTTGCCATGAAGTGAAGGGACTGGAGGCTATGATCTTAGTTTTCTGAATGGTGAGCTTTAAGTCAACTTTTCACTCTCTTTACTTTCATCAAGAGGCTCTTTGATTCTTCTTTGCTTTCTACCATAAGGGTGGTGTCATCTGTGTATCTGAGATTATTGATATTTCTCCCGACAATCTTGATTCCAGCTTGTGCTTCGTCCAGCCCACCCAACACTTCACATGATGTACTCTGCATACAAGTTAAATAAGCAGGGTAAGAATACACAGCCTTAAGGTACTCCTTTACTTATTTGGAACCAATCTGTTGTTCCACGTCCAGTTCCAACTGTTGCTTCTTGACGTGCATACAGCTATCTCAGGAGGTAGGCCAGGTGGTCTGGTATTCCTATCTCTTTAAGAAGTTTCCACAGTTTGTTGTGATCCACACAGTCAAAGGCTTTGGCGTAGTCAAAAAAGCAAAAGTAGATGTTTTTTTCTGGAACTCTTTTGCTTTTTCAATGATCCAACGGATGTTGGCAATTTCATCCCTGGTTCCTCTGCCTTTTCTAAATCCAGCTTGAACATCTGGACGTTCACGGTTCACACACTGTTGAAGCCTGGCTTGGAGAATTTTGAGCATTATTTAGCTAGCGTGTGAGATGAGTGCAACTGTGTGGTAGTTTGAACATTCTTTGACATTGCCTTTCTTGGGACTGGAATGAATACTGACCTTTCCCAGTCCTGTGGCCACTGCTATATGTAGTTCTATGCAATANGGTCGCAAAGAGTCGGACACGACTGAGTGACTGAACTGAACTGAACTACTCTTCTTAAAAATATATAAATATAAATATAATATATATGTATGTATTTTTTTAAGATGACGTCTTAAAATGTATTTTTTATGGTTGCTACAGATACCATGTGGGATCTTAGTTCCCAGACTAGGAATTAAAACCGAGGCCCTTCCATGGTAAGTGCAGAGTCTTAACCACTGTACCACCAGGGAAGTCCCACTAGTTTCTGAACCATCTTAATTCCAGACACCTACTGTGACTGGGCTACTTCCTGGCCTCAGCTAGTAGTCCCCTTGGATTCACAACTGTTTCATGCTGCTATATGTTACATCCTTCAAAATGCATTCCTTTAGATCTAGGAGAGCAGATCCTCTCAGTATTTAGCTTTTCCCACATAAAAATTCCCAAAATAACTTATCAGATAATCTGCTAGGAGTGTGGGGATGACTAATGGCAATCTAGTTAATATTATTTGAAAACAATTCTATGCACATACCCTACTCTCAATCAGTAACATGTCCAAATGGTAGGTGCTGAATTTTAACACAGCACTTACTCTCAATGAATAACCTTCAAGCTGAAAATGTAAGCAAAGAAAGGAAAAGAACCATGTAAAGCTGTAAAGTGGAATAGACAAAAGAATGCTGAATGAGATGATGGAAAAAGACAACAGTAGAAGATATGTTCAGTAATACACAGGAGTAAACACTTGGGAAAGTTTCAAATACAACAGGAATACCACCATACAGAATGAATTAGAAATATAATGAGATGAGGTAAATAAGATGATATGGTAATGATGATATAATGAAATATGATGATAATATGGTAATTATTTACCATATTACTTACGGTAAGTAATAAGATTACTTACCATAAGATGTGGTAGGTAATACCATGACTTGTTGGGCTAAAGCATTCAACTGGTGTATTGTACATACATACCCCTCTACAATTTTATATTCAGAAGGATGGAGGAAAATAATCCAAATCTGTAAAATTGACAGAATATAATGTTTTTACATTTTCTCACTAAATGCCACAGCTCTGCTTACCTGCTTGGAAATCAATGGATCTAAACACGTGATGAGGGGGAGGCACCGACAAGGGATAAAGGAAGAGAAGCAACCTTTAACAACCTTGGTAAACAGCCAAGCTGCTAACAGACTTGGACATTGTTATTTTAGGCTGAAAACCATCTCAATTCTCTTCCAATGAGTAAAAATTCCAACTTAGCAAAACATACATTAAGCACATGAAAAACCAAGCAAGTCATGAGGAAACACAAATTAAAACCACAATAAGACATTCATCCACCAACATAGTCAAAAGTAAAAGGACTGAAATTATCAAAGGCTGTTAAAGATACAAAGTAATGAGAATCTCATTGTTACACACAGCTGAAAGGGGTGTAAAAGAGTATAATCTAATGTGGGAAAATTTTTTGAGACTTAAAAAAAAATAAAATTATATAACCTATTACCTAGAAATTCCATTCTTAGCCAGTTACCCAAGATAAATAAAGGAATTTGTTCACAAAAAAAACGTTTTTTTCTGTGAACAAATAACCATATGAATGCTTATAGTTTTATAAACAACGATGAAAAACATAATATTGATTGACAGGAGGAAAAATAAATTGTTTTATATTCATCACTGAAATATTACTCTACAATCTGAGGATAACATGAATCAGATTCAGAAATATCATGCTGAGTGGACAACACAAAAAGGTACATGATATATTACTCAATTTATATAAAAGTCTGCTGCTGCTACTACTGTTGCTGCTAAGTTGCTTCAGTCATGTCCGACTCTGTGCGACCCCATAGACGGCAGCCCACCAGGCTCCCCGTCCCTGGGATTCTCCAGGCAAGAACACTGGAGTGGGTTGCCATTTCCTTCTCCAATATAAAAGTCTAGAACTGTATAAACTGACTGAAGGTTATAGATAGATAAATGGTTTCTTCTGGTGGAAGTTGGGATCGGAAGTGAAATGGGACTGACCAGGAAGGGACAGAGCAAAATTTTGGGAGCAATAGAAATGTCGGTGTCTAAAGATACATTCATTAAAATATACACTTATCTTCTGAATATTTTGTTTAACATAAAACGTATGTATGTAAAATATACCTTAATTAAAAATCACAGAGCTATGTTAAGATAAAATGAGAATTTAAGCTGTGCAAATATTTTATGAAAATCTCATTCAACTAAAACCAAAATTTCTGGAAAATTCTGTTGGCAGTGCATTCATAGTGGAAGCTGTAAAACAAGTAGGGAAAGGAGACATCACCCCAGAAATAAGTCTGACAAATGAGAGGCTATCTTTGGTACTGAAGACACAACAAGAGTGCAGAAAGAAAGCCTTTGAATCGGATTAACTGAGATTCTGTCCCCTACAGTTCTATTTAATGGAAGTATACAGACACTGTTTTTCTAGTCCTCAAATTTGTGACTGGCTCAGTATAGTACAAGTATGTGCTCAGTCATGTCAGACTCTTCGTGACCCCCTTGGACTGCAGCCCACCAAGCTCCTCTGTTCATGGGATTCTCCAGGCAAAAATATTAGAGTGCGTTTCTATTTCCTCCTTCAAGGTATCTTCCCAACCCAGGGACAGAATCCATGTCTTCTCTGTCTCCTGCACTGAAGGGGGATTCTTTACTGCTGAGCCAACAGGAAAGTCCTTGGTTAACATGGAAAGAACTGAATTGTCCTGGAGGAGGGGAGGGGAGGATGGGAGAAGACTGTTGGGCAGGGGGAGGAGGAGGAGGATATGAGTTGAAAGAAGACAAAAAAAATAAAGAAGCCAGGAGAGAATAAGAATACCAAAGACAGAACTGAGACAGAAGACTTACAGAAGAACAGACCTGCGGACACAGCAGGGGAAGGAGAGGGTGGGATGAACTGAGAGAAAGCACTGAAACACATACATTACTGTATGTAAAAGACATAGCCAGTGAGATTTTGCTGTATGGAGCAGGGAGCTCAATCCAGTGCTCTGTGACAACCTAGAGGGGTTGGGATGGGTGGGATGGGGTAGGAGGCGGGAGGGAGGTACAAGAGGGAGGGGACATATGTATACCTATGGCTGACTCTTGTTGATGTATGGCAGGAAACAACACAACATTGTAAAGCAATGATCCTCCAATTAAAAAAAAAACAAAACAAAACTGAAGCAGAACAATGTGTCTAATGGCCTAATGAGGAATGTATTGAGTTGAAGAGTTTGATGTAATACATGTCTCCTCATTTTTGATTTCTTCAAATCTTCAGGAAAACATCAGTTTCACACTAAATATCATTGTTTCATTGGCGCTCTA
Source organism: Neotragus moschatus (assembly GCA_006410615.1). Classification (NCBI taxonomy): domain Eukaryota; kingdom Metazoa; phylum Chordata; class Mammalia; order Artiodactyla; family Bovidae; genus Neotragus; species Neotragus moschatus. The sequence continues at coordinate 324,714 of SJYA01000394.1, read as the reverse complement.
CTTGGAGGCTATGTTCAGAGACTGAGTCTTGTTCTAAAACGGAGATGAGTCAACTTGGGACCAGCCATGGCCGGGGCCTGCTGCCCCCAGGTTTCCCTTCAGGTTCTTCGGAGTCTGTGACAGAGGCAGACAGCTGAGCTAGACTTGCACCCAGAACTCAGAAATGCAAACTCCAAAAGCCAAGGGCTGAATCTCTTAAGATGGAACACATTTTAAAGTGAATGCCTCACCCTGAAGGGAATTTTGATCCCTCAGACATTACAGGAACACCAAAGAAGATTTGACAGAATAAAACTCCAAGCGGTTTTGTGAGGCTGCATGGGAACTCTCCAAGGAGCATACAGTTTAAAGTCTTGCACAAATTTAGAAAGAAGGAAACACAGCCAAGAACATACGTTAGTGACTTTAGCATGGCATTATAATAACGTTATAAGAACTAAAGCTGGGAATAAAATAGACCTGTAAAAATGTTAAAGAATGCAAAAGAGGGCAAAGGGTACTTGAAAAGTTTTATGGTAAGAAAAATGACAATTGGATGATTTTTCAGCTTGGGCAAATCGAATAATGAGATATAAAGGACAGAATAGCAATGGTAATTTAATAGTCAATTTTCATGGAATTTTTTCCCAACATCAGGTACTAAGCTGCTGCAGCTGCTGCTAAGTTGCTTCAGTTGTGTCCGACCCTGTGCAACCCCATAGACGGCAGCCCACCAAGCTCCATCGTCCCTGGGATTCTCCAGGCAAGAACACTGGAGTGGGTTGCCATTTCCTTCTCCAATACATGAAAGTGAAAAGTGAAAGGGAAGTCGCTCAGTCGTGTCTGACTCTTGGCGACCCCATGGACTGCAGCCTACCAGGCTCCTCCGCCCATGGGATTTTCCAGGCAAGAGTACTGGAGTCGGGTGCCATCGCCTTCTCCAACTAAGCTGAGTACCGTGTGTTTACTATTTTATATGATGCTTACAACAGCCCTGTGAAACTAGTGCTATCATTAATTAGTTCTATTTTAGGCTTGTAGCAAACAGGTTCCTAGAAGATAATAACTGCCTCAAAGTCATACAGTACTGGGGGATACAATCGTGTCTGAACACAGTATTCAGAGTCCAGACCCTGCTCTTGGAAGCACCACTCAGTGGTTTACCTTTCAAATTCCATTGTTGCTATTATTACTGAAGTCCTTGTCCACAGGTGAAAAAGCTAGAAACATCTTGGCTGAGAAGGGATCAGATATCTAAAGTAGGTAAAGAGATGCTGCAACTTGTCAAAATAAAATCAACCTCCTGCTCCAGGTAAAATTACAACCCAGAAGAGGTGGAATTTATATAATCAGTGCCTCGACCAGTGTTGCTATGGGAGAAAGGAACCCACAGATTCACTGTTTTCTTTTGGCATAAACACAAAAGTCATCCAAGCCCTCATCCCACATGGGTGTGGAAGGCCTGATCCCTGGAAATGGGTATAAGAATTCCCCTATGGAACAGGAGCACCTCCTGGGGCAAACCTCATCTCCCTCTAGACACTGGGCCAGATGCCTCTGTGGCCTTGTTTCCATGGCTGCAAGTGTAAGCCCCTCCTCCTTCTTTCCCCACCAACCTCGATCCCCAGAGGCACTGTCAACAGGAAGCCTCTGTTACTAAACTGTAGAAATTAATCAACACCACCAAAGGCTTAAGGATATCATATGTAAACTATATATACCCATCCTTTCAAAAGCGATTTGCACCTTGAGATTAGAGTTTAGTAGCCACACCAGCTCACAGAATCGTCTTTTCTTCCTGAGTGCCAAACCTGCTGCTCCCACTCCTTGAAGACTTGCTTCCCTCAGAAGTCTCCTGCCCTAGAGTAACGATGAAGAACACAAGCTCCAGAGTCACAATCTAGATCAAATCCTAGCCCTGCCATTGTGACTTGAGGCTAGTTACTGCCAGCTCAAAGCCTTGCTTTCTTATGAGTTTAATGGGGACAATAATGACTCATCTAAAGCATTTATATGGTACTTGTATCTCCTAGCAGTGCCATGTGCAAAGCAAGCATCAACAAATACTAGTTGTTTGTATTATTTCCAGGTTCTGAGAAATCCAACTCTCCATATTTTGAGCTGTACTATCCAATATGGTAGCCAGTAGAAAAAAAGCCAAATATATTAATAAGCACTATAAATATGGTTAATCCAATAGATGTGCTATAAATACGAAGTATGTATAAATTTTCAACATTTAATACAAACAAGAATTTAAAATAGGTCAATTACTGTTATATTGATTGCATGTCAAAATAATAATGTTTTAGATATGTTGGGTTAGAATATTATTAAAATTAATTTCACCTATTTATTTTTGAACTTTTTAATGTGGCTACTAGAAAAAGTACTATGTGACTTACATTTGTGACTCTAGTATTGACCATTACATCTACTACTTTGGGCAGGAATCCTTTAGAAGAAGTGGAGTAGCCATCACAGTCAACAAAAGCATCCAAAATGCAGTACTTGGATGCAATCTCAAAAATGACAGAATGATCTCTGTTCTTTTCCAAGGCAAACCATTCAATATCATGGTAATCCAAGCCTATGCCCAACCAGTAATGCTGAAGAAGCTGAAGTTGAATGGTTCTATGAAGACCTACAAGATCTTTTAGAACTAACACCCCAAAAAGATGCCCTTTTCATTATAGGGGACTGGAATGCAAAAGTAGGAAGTCAAGAAACACCTGGAGTAACAGGCAAATTTGGCTTTGGAGTACGGAATGAAGCAGGGCAAAGGCTAGTAGAGATTTGCCAAGAGAACACACTGGTCATAGCAAACATCCTCTTCCAACAACAAAAGAGAAGGCTCTACACATGGACATCACCAGACGATCAACACGGAAATCAGATTGATTATATTCTTTGCAGCCAAAGGTGGATAAGCTCTATACAGTCAACAAAAACAAGACCAGGAGCTGACTGTGGCTCAGATCATGAACTCCTTATCGCCAAATTCAAACTTAAATAGTAAAAAAGTGGGGAAAAACACTAGACCATTCAGGTATGACCTAAATCAAATCTCTTATGATTATGTAGTGGAAGTAAGAAATATATTTAAGGGACTAGATCTGATATACAGAGTGCTTGATGAACTATAGATGGAGGTTCGTGACATTGTACAGGAGACAGGGATCAAGACTATCCCCATGGAAAAGAAATGCAAGAAAGCAAAATGGCTNCTGGTTCCAAATTGGGAAAGGAGTACGTCAACGCTGTATTTGTCACCGTTTATTTAACTTACATGCAGAGTACATCATGAGAAACACTGGGCTGGAGGAAGCACAAGCTAGAATCAAGATTGCTGGGAGAAATATCAATAACCTCAGATACACAGATGACACCACCCTTTTGGCAGAAAGTGGATAATTAAAGAGCCTCTTGAAGAAAATGAATGAGGAGAGTGAAAAAGTTGGCTTAAAGCTCAACATTCAGAAAGCTAAGATCATGGCATCTGGTCCTGTCACTCCATGGCAAATAGATGGGGAAACTGTGAAAACAGTAGCTGATTTTATATTTTTGGGCTCCAAAATCACTGCAGATGGTGAGTGCAGCCATGAAATTAAAAAACATTTACTCCTTGGAAGGAAAGTTGTGAACAACCTACAGTACAGTACAGTACAATACAGTACAGTTCAGTTGCTCAGTTGTGTCCAACTCTCTGTGACCCCATGAACTGCAGCATGCCAGGCCTCCCTGTCCATCACCAACTCCCAGAGTTCACCCAAACTTATGTCCATCAAGTCGGTGATGCCATCCAGCCATCTTCTCCTCTCTCGTCCCCTTCTCCTCCTGCCCTCAATCCCTCCCAGCATCAGAGTCTTTTCCAATGAGTCAACTCTTCCCATGAGGTGGCCAAAGTATTGGGGTTTCAGCTTTAGCATCAGTCCTTCCAAAGAACACCCAGGACTGATCTCCTTTAGGATGGATGGTTGGATCTCCTTGCAGTCCAAGGGACTCTCAAGAGTCTTCTCCAACACCATAGTTCAAAAGCATCAATTTTCCATGCTCAGTTTTCTTCACAGTCCAGCTCTCACATCCATACATGACCACTGGAAAAGCCATAGCCTTGACTAGACAGACCTTTGTTGGCAAAGTAATGTCTCTGCTTTTGAATAGACAGCATATTAAAAAGAAGAGACGTTACTTTGTCAACAAATGTCCATCTACTCAACGCTATGGTTTTTCCAGTAGTCATGTATGGATGTGAGAGCTGGACTATCAAGAAAGCTGAGTACAGAAGAATTGATGTTTTTGAACTGTGGTGTTGGAGAAGATTCTTGAGAGTCCCTTGGACTGCAAGGAGGTCCAACCAGTCCATCCTAAAGGAGATCAGTCCTGGGTGTTCATTGGAAGGACTGATGTTGAAGCTCAAACTCCAATACTTTGGCCACCTGATAGGAAGAGCTGACTCATTTGAAAAGACCCTGATCCTGGGAAAGATTGAGGGCAAGAAGAGAAGGGGACGACAGAAGATGAGATGGCTGGATGCCATCACTGACTTAATGGACGTGGGTTTGGGTAAACTCTGGGAGTTAGTGATGGACAGGGAGGCCTGGCGTGCTGCAGTTCATGGGGTCACAAAGAGTAGGACACGACTGCACGACTGAACTGACTGAACTGAGTATTAGACTTCTATTGGATAGTTCCATTCAAAGCGTGGTCCATGGAACAATAGTGCAGGCAGTCTTCTAGGAGCCTAGATATGCAGGATCCCAATACCACACCAGATCTATAGAATCACAATCTGCATTTTAAAAGATAGGTAATTTTATGCACGTTATATCTGAGAAGCAGTATTCTAAATGGAAAACCAGGTAGCCTTTTACATTGTCTGCCTGGCAGAGAGGGGAATCCCTTCTCACTCTACAAGATAAAGAAATTGAGGCCCCATCTAGCCAACTTCGGTCTTCTCAGTTGGCACTAGTCGTAAAGAACCTGCCTGCCAGTGCAGGAGACAAGAGACATGGATTTGATCCCTGGGTCAGGAAGTTCCCCGAGGAGAGCATGGCGATCCACTTCATTATTCTTGCCTTGAAAAATGTTATGGAAGATGAAGGAGACTAGTACACTACAGTCCATGGTGTCACAAAGGGTGAGACACCACTGAAGCAACTTAGCACGCACATTAGCCAACTTCTCCTTTTTACAGACTTCACATTTCACATAACTATCAGTTAAAGGCCAGTTAAAAACTTGCTACTCCCCACCTTTACCAAAGGAGCTCTGTCCTTTTAGGCTGCTTCAAGGTAAATTATTCTAGGCCTTACTATATGAGAAACTTTAGACATGAAAATGGAGGTAGAAAACAAACCAATTTTGAACAGGGAAAGAGGGTGAATTCCATGGGATATTCAGTGTGATAACAATCCCTGGCCAGATTCAAAGGCTTATTTTTAAATAGACAGTAACCACACAGAAAGGAAATCATACCTCATTATGAGATGATTAGGGTTCATTAAGCATCCTTTATGATGAAAGAATAGAAAATATGACCCTTGAAGAAAAAGTTGAAGACTGGGTGTGTTTGGTATAGAGAGAAAAAAGTAAGGAGTATAGTGTGGCTAGCTTTAAATTTGTGAAGGGTTTTCATATGCAAAATAGATCAATTTTAGGTAGCTCCTAAGTATAAAACTGGGAGAAATGGATGGAAATTAACAAGAAGCTATTCAACATGAGAGACATCTATGTAGTAATTGGAAATGTATAGCATAATAAATTAGTTATCACTAGCATGCAATCTGAAACCATATTGAGAAATGCTTCAAGAGGAAATCACTGTCTGAGAAAGGTTTGCACCAGACAAGCTATAGACACTATGATTCCACTATCTCAGGCAGTAAAGGAAACAGGAATGGTCACTACCATACTAATAACCTTCTAACCTCCACCTACATAAAGACAGAACAGGTTAGCTTGGAACTGAGAGGCAGTCACTTAATATTGGGCATTTAATACATGTACCACTAAAATGTTACATGATCATATGTAAGAAAGATTCCTTATCTTACCAGTAGAGAAGGTCTTTATTCCCCAATAAAAGAGAAACACTTCTAAGGACAAATAGGTACAAGCCATTTCTGAAAATGGAAGTGGGTTTGAGGAAGGAGTGGGGATTCTGCTAATTACAGGGATTTTAAATCATCGTGCAGGACAACCCCTTGAGTGAGTAAGGCAATGACATACTGTTAAAATATAGGAAGGAATTCATCATGCAACATGTGTCTTTTCAGTGACTGTCCCATCCAAGTTTTTGAAATCAGCCTCACCTTCCCATATCCAAAATTAGTTACGGTCTCACCCACCTGCCCCTTCTGCTCCCCTCTCTCTCTCCACTGCAAGCCCCTCCTGAGTGGCTCTTACTTATTTGAGTTATAAACCATCTCCTTTCTCCCCCTACTTCAACAATCTTCTAGAAAAACATCAAAACTCAGCCATATTCATGTGTCCTCTAACATCAAATACCAAGTACATTAGAATAAAAATTTCTTTCATGTCCTATGTTTCCCCTAGAATGTTCACCCATATTCGCATTTGGAAATGATCATGAGGAACTCAAAAACAGATGTATTTCATAGGTCTCCCGCCCATGACAAAAATGGTCAGTGCATAGGTAAAAACTGCTTGTAATTGTAAATGGAATAAGAAAACTGCTGTGGAAAACTGAATTTAAAAGTATTACATAATGTTCAAAATAGGGTGAGAAGAACAAGAAAAGAAAGCTCCTATAAAGAAGCCTTCTTTATGACATAAAAGAAGCAAAAAAACACACTGACCTGTGATAACAAGGTCTAAATTATACTGTATACATTTTTCCCTCCTACTAAAGATAAAAGGGAAAGCCAGACAAAGTCTTACTAAACTGAGCTTCATAGCTTTAAGATGAGACTGATCAGATTGATGGCTGGTATATAGCCACCATGCTTTTATAAGCTTTAAATCTACCTTTAGCCATTTGGAATCTGAGTACGAAAATAATCATTAGATTTTCAAAAATCTTTGACACCATATTATCACATTAGACAATTCTTGCAGCGTTATAAAGAAAAAAAACGTATACCTTATATAAAATGTAAGAATAACCAGGAAAAAGAAATCCATAAAATCCTAGCTAAAAAACAATTAAGAGTTAGCAAGTCATTAAAAGCTTTGATGCTAAAACTATAAACCTTACCCTGAGTCCTGACAAAGTTACCATTGGAACAAGTTCTTAAAGCAACTCTGTAATTCCTGGTGTTGCTTTCCAGCCCCTAGAACTTGAATACTTGCTAAACTGAGCTTGAAAGAAACTTGTTAAACTCGTATGAAGAAAAATCAGTGTAAGTTAGTACAGATGGTGCATGCTTGGTAAGCACATTAACTTTTAGGCCAGGGTAATGAATGGAGAGGTGGGTAGTTAGAAGTTTAAGGCATGGGTTTTACCCTTAGATCTGCATTAATCAAATTGGAGGATCAGGCAAGTTTATCTACTGCAGGTCTCCAGTTGTATATTCAGGATAAAAGTATTGAATTGTGTCAGTTTTCCATAATCTTCCTCACTTATAAGACTCACCTGTTTTATCGCTTTAAAAATGTACAAATTTCAAGGCTCTCAGTAGACGCACTGAAACAGAATGTCAGGAGAGGAGCTGAGGAAAGCATACATTTGCCAAGTATTACAGGTAATTCATATCACTGGGTTTGTTGATCAATGTATGCTTAAATGATAGCTAATTTTTCTCTCAGTTCCAAGATTACATTTCTTTAAATCTTGCTTTGAAGAATAGTTTCTCATAGCCTAAACACATAAATGTGGGAAAGTACTCTTAAATCAACAAATAATTCATATTTAAATGAATGTATCAGTCTTAAAAATGACAGATGTGGTTTCAAGCTTTATCCAGTCTAAAGAATACTAAATTAGTCTGACCAATTTAATAATATATCCTAACTGAAAAAAAAAAGCTCCAGACATAGAATTTTGGGGAAATTATGTACCTTTAGTGTCCTCAATCAATTCTATTTTAAGGAAAGGAAATTATAGGATAACAAGAATGCATATAAACAAATTTTCTTCAGAATGCAACTATTTCTTTCACTTATATTTATACAAATATTTAATATACCTGTGAGATGAAAATGAATGCATTGTATCATCTTTATAAAAGGATAAATTGAAGCCAGGATTGAGTAACCCATCTACCCAAGGCTAGGGATCGTCAACAGTGACACAGACAGAATTAGAATGCTATCCACTCCCAGTCCAGTATTTCTTTTCACATAACTTCATTTTATCAAAGTGTAATAGCTATTATCTCAGTTTCACGTACATTTGAAAATTCCCACAATAAAATTTTTTTAATATTATCTTGAGATAAATAGGTGGCAACTTATAGATAGAAATCTTTCATTTTCTAGAGCAGAACTTCCAGAATATTGGCTCTACTAACCAACAGTTTTGAGAGAATCAGTTAAAAATTCACATCTGGAAAATTTCTGCAGGAGAAGCCAATCTGCTACATATTTATTTCTCTATCCTTAATAAATTCTTCTTACAGCTTGCTGGATAAAGCCACACATCAATAGCCCAATACCTCTACAGTATCTGTCTGATTCAGGGAAACAGAACACAGTTCCCAGGACTCTAAACCCTGCAATTTTCAAAAGAGAAAAGACATTTTCTAAACAGAAGTATCTATTGATTGTATGTATATATGTATTTTACTGTAATAACTGCATTCTAAGAACTAACATCAAAACTAGGATACTGAAAAACAAGGTTACTTTTAGCCAGTCAAAGATTTGGGAGGGCACGGAGTCACTTTATGGTTTCATACATTGGAGGGCTTGCCTGAGGGCTCAGTGGCAAAGAATCTGCCTACCAGTGCAGGAGACATGGGTTTGATTCCTGGTCTAGGAATATCCCCTGGAGAAAGAAATGGCAACCTACTCTAGTATTCTTGACTGGAAATCCCCTTAGCAGAGGAGCCTGATGTGATATAGTCCATGGGGTCTCAAAAAAGTTGGACATAACATAGCGACTGTACATTACCACCACCACAGTGGAGATACTACTTCCTGATTATAATCAGAAAACCAGCAGATCACTCATTATATATAATTTGTTATATTTTTCATTGAAAGGGACATATTAACCAATATGTGTCTGTGTGATGTGTGTGTGTTGCTATTGTTTTAGAGAGACAGTTTCTTCATAATCTTTCTTATTTCTGCATATCTGTGATCAGAGATACTGACAGCTTTTGTTTCAGACCATTTTTTAAAGTATGTTTATATAGTGATTAGCCTTGGAAAAAAAGGCTCTGTTACCCTCTGGGGCAAAGGCTGTACAGATTTGCTTTCAGCCCGTTTTAAAGGATTGGGGTCTCTAAGGTTGAATGTCAGGCTTTCCAGGTGGCTCAGTGGTAAAGAATCCATTTGCCAAGAAGGAAACCCAGGTTTGGTTTATGGCCTAGGAAGATCCTCTGGAGAAGAAAATGACAACCCACTCCAGTATTCTTGCCTAGGAAATCCCATGGACAGAGCTGCCTGATGGGCAACAGTCCATGAGGTCTCAAGGAGTCAGACACAACTTAGTTACTAAACCACCACCACCACTGTGGAGGCTCAGTGTCTCCCTCCTGTTTCATAACTCACCGTGTGTGCAGGCATTACAGGGCCCCTGTGTGTTGCACTATGGGAACCAGGGCTCCAGAAACCAGTCCACTTGATGATATTCTGGCAATTGACATGGCTATAAGTAACAAATGCCCTTTGTCTCTGACCAAGGGATATTATATCTTCTGCCAGCATCTATGGAAAGGTTGCAGGCAAACATGTGAGCTGGAAAATAGAATAATATCTGAGACCTGCTACTGTTCTTCACATGTGTGTGTCAGTGATTCACATTTGAGCTTACTGATAGCTCTTGCTATAAAGACTTGGCATAATTCCTTTAGAATCGTCTTTCAACTTTATTTATATACTAAGAAATCCAGGAGCATCATTTTATGACTTGTCATTTCAATTAAGTAACTGAATAGCCTTGGGTAGTATTCTGAAAAAGTCAAAAATTTTGTTATGCGTTCTATTTATTACACTATTCTAAAATTCTCATCTACCACCCATTTTTCCTATGTCAAACTATGGCAACAGAGTGCTTAAGTCATGGTCTATAGACTTCATCCATTAAAGTAAAATGAGATGATTTGAAAGAGATCCTATTCAGATTTCTAAGGAAGTACCAAATCTGTTAGTTGTAGATTCTGAAGGCATTGAGACAGCATTTACAGATTAGTGCCATGTTCTTGGTGACTGACTAATCTCAAGTAGATGTTAACCGACACAGAACTTAAGGAGAGACTGTTCCTATACCCATCTTACCCGGTTCAGGGCAGCAAAGTGTCTGCCCTTTCCCAGAGAGAAATGATCACATAATCTTTTACTGAAAGAAACTTTGTTGTTGGATCATATTCGAATTTCCTCATTTACAGATGAGAAGCTAAACTATTTGCATTTTAACAAAAATTATAAAATACACACTCTTCCTTTTCTGGGTGGCTTGTTGTTTAATTTTGCACTTGAAAAATACTTTTACTTACTTGTAATATAATATTCTTTATATTATATCTGCATAATTTATTTTTGTGTTTCCTTCTCCAAATTGGCTTTGACTCCTAATAGCCAAGGTTGATTTGTTCACCCACGTCCCTAATATTTGATTTACTATGTTGCCTATGGCAAGGCTCCAATAAATGTGTGAGTGCACAAGAAAGCAAAGCCTTTATTGTCTAAAAAAGAAAAAAATAATTGCAACACTTTTTACATATTGAGTGTTTACTATATATCAGGTACTGAGCTGTGATTTTTTTTCTCCTTTAAATATAGATCATCCCATTTACTCCAGATGACTATTGCTATCTCCATTTAACAGATGAAAAAACTGGAGACAGACTGGCTATGTGACCTGCCCAACTTCATTGTTTTTGTTTAGTCACTAAGCTGTATATGATGCCTTGCAACCTGGACTGTAGCCCACCAGGTTCCTCTGTCCATGGGATTTTCCAGGCAAGAATACTGGAGTGGGTTTTCATTCCCTTCTCCAGGGGATACTCTGGACCCAAGAATCCAACCCATGTCTCTTGGCAGGCAGTTTCTTTACCACTGAGCCACCAAGGAAGCCAGTCCAACATCATACAGGGAGTAAATGGGAGAGCTAGTACTCAAACGTTCCAATTCCCACATCGGAGCTTAAATTCTTAATTATAAGCTAATTGGACCTCTATATGTCTTAACATCACAACATACAACCCATATACTCATAAGAATCACCCTCTAGTTTAATTTTAGTAACCCCCAAGTATTGATTTCTCAATAAAGTATTTCAAAAGGGAGAATAGTATCTAAATCTTACCCTCTACTGTGTGTGATACATTAGGTTACATGACAAAGGCTAACTGAGTTTGTATACATTAACACGGGAGGGCAAAATCTGACTCCATCTTGTATCTGTTTCTTTTCTTTCAGTTCAGTTCAGTTCAGTCGCTCAGTCGTGTCCGACTCTTTGCGACCCCATGAATCCCAGCACGCCAGGCTTCCCTGTCCATCACCAACTCCCGGAGTTCACTCAGACTCACGTCCATTGAGTCAGTGATGCCATCCAACCATCTCATCCTCTGTTGTCCCCTTTTCCTCCTGCCACCAATCCCTCCCAGCATCAGAGTCTTTTCCAATGAGTCAACTCTTCACATGAGGTGGCCAAAGTACTGGAGTTTCAGCTTTAGCATCATTCCCTCCAAAGAAATTCCAGGGCTGATCTCCTTCAGAATGGACTGGTTGGATGTCCCTGCAGTCCAAGGGACTTTCAAGAGTCTTCTCCAACACCACAGTTCAAAAGCATCAATTCTTCGGTGCTCAGCTTTCTTCATAGTCCAACTCTCGCATCCATACATGCCCACTGGAAAAACCATAGCCTTGACTAGACGGACCTTTGTTGGCAAAGTAATGTCTCTGCTTTTCAATAGGCTATCAAGGTTGGTCATAACTTTCTTTCCAAGGAGTAAATGTCTTTTAATTTCATGGCTGCTTCTTTTCTTTAACCTTTGCTTTTTGTTGCTTTTGTTATTATAATCATACATAATGACCTATCTCAGGGAATTATGCACCTCTGCCTGAATGTTTATCTAAAGTGCCTTTATTCAGCTCATGGGGAGAAGATCAGACTCTGCCTACCTCTGAATGGCTACAAAGAAGAAGAATTTAACATATCCCCTCCCTGATGCTGGCCAAGCCAGAATACATTTTGCAAAACTAATGGCCTTTTTACTTTAGTTCCTCACCTCCTCCCTCTATAAAAGAACCTGATATCCAGACCCCAACAAGGTGGTTTTTGGGGAAAATAGTCCACCATCTTCTCAGTCTGCTGGCTTTCTGAATAAAGTTGCTATCCCCTGCCTCAATACCACATCTCCCAATGTAGTGGCCTGTCATGCAGCAAGTAGAGTGAGCTGGGACTCCATAACATGTAGATTTCAGACTGTTCATCATCTGACCTTGAGATAGGGAGATTATGCTATATTATCCAGGTGGGACCAGTGTAATCACAAGGACCCTTATAAATGGATGAGAGAGGAATAAATGTCATGGAAAGATATCTGAGGATGCTATGTTGTTGGATGGCTGTGAAGACAGAGGAAGGAGTCATGAGCCAACAAATAAGGGGAGTCTTTCAAAGCTGATAAAAGTGAGGGAAAGACTGTCCCTGAGAGTCTCCAGAAGAAACTGAGCTTTGTTCGCATCTTGATTTTAGACCTGTGAGATCCATTCACGTTCTGAGTTCCAGAACTATTAATCAATTTGTGCTAAGTCATTAAGTTTTCTATAGCAACAATAGGAAATTAATACGGGATGTAATTAATAGTAAAGAATAACTGTGGCAGAGACAGCAGGCTACCCTCCAATTATCTTCCAAAGTGTACAGCTATTGCTAGAAAATGGCTACTTAGCCAGAGGTCACACCCTTCAAGGACCTCTAACCCCCATTCCCTTACTCTTCTGAAACAGGGACAAAATGACTAGTCTCTTTAGCATACTGTGCAAGAGTGTCAGTTCTGAATCAAGATGAGTTCCCTCCTCTCTGCTGCCTGTATGATGCAAGACTAACTTCTTGCCACACAATATGGAAACTCAGACACAGAAAGGTCAACTAACTTGCTCAAGGCCACAATGTGTGGCTGGGACAGGATGAATGGAAGGGTGGGTGCAGCCAGGAGAGGCAGACAAGGGACAGATCATACACAGCTCTGTGAGAGAGGTTAAGATTTAAACCAGACAGGGGCACTGAAGTCATTTTGCATGGGAACAATAGACTTATATAAGCTTTCTTGGAAGCTGCTTCATCTGGAGAGTGGAAAAGAGTAATAGTAGTTATTCAATGCTTATTGCATAAGATCCTAAGTGATATGTAAGCATATGTATGCTCATTTAATTCTCACAGCACTCTATAATCTAGGAGTGATCATCAGTCCACACATTGCCCTGTAAGGAGTAGAGTGAAAATTTGGACAGAGGTATGCAGAGTACACATTGAGAAACGCTGGAGGAAGAAACACAAGCTGGAATCAAGATTGCCAGGAGAAATATCAATAACCTCAGATATGCAGATGATACAACCCTTATGGCAGAAAGTGAAGAGGAACTAAAAAGCCTCTTGATGAAAATGAAAGAGGAGAGTGAAAAAGTTGGCTTAAAGCTCAACATTCAGAAAATGAAGATCATGTCATCTGGTCCCATCACTTCATGGGAAATAGATGGGGAAACAGTGGAAACAGTGTCAGACTCTATTTTGGGGGGCTCCAAAATCACTGCAGATGGTGATTGTAGCCATGAAATTAAAAGATGCTTACTCCTTGGAATGAAAATTATGACCAACCTTGATAGCATATTAAGAAACAGAGACATTACTTTGCCAACAAAGGTCCGTCTAGTCAAGGCTATGGTTTTTCCAGTTAGTAATGTATGGATGTGAGAGTTGGACTGTGAAGAAAGCTGAGCACCGAAGAATTGATGCTTTTGAACTGTGGTGTTGGAGAAGACCCTTGAGAGTCCCANAACCCTTATGGCAGAAAGTGAAGAGGAACTAAAAAGCCTCTTGATGAAAATGAAAGAGGAGAGTGAAAAAGTTGGCTTAAAGCTCAACATTCAGAAAATGAAGATCATGTCATCTGGTCCCATCACTTCATGGGAAATAGATGGGGAAACAGTGGAAACAGTGTCAGACTCTATTTTGGGGGGCTCCAAAATCACTGCAGATGGTGATTGTAGCCATGAAATTAAAAGATGCTTACTCCTTGGAATGAAAATTATGACCAACCTTGATAGCATATTAAGAAACAGAGACATTACTTTGCCAACAAAGGTCCGTCTAGTCAAGGCTATGGTTTTTCCAGTTAGTAATGTACCGATGTGAGAGTTGGACTGTGAAGAAAGCTGAGCACCGAAGAATTGATGCTTTTGAACTGTGGTGTTGGAGAAGACCCTTGAGAGTCCCATGGACTGCAAGGAGATCCAACTAGTCCATTCTAAAGGAGATCAGCCCTGGGTGTTCTTTGGATGGAATAATGCTAAAGTTGAAACACCAGTACTTTGGCCAACTCATGCGAAGAGTTGACTCACTGGAAAAGACTCTGATGCTGGGAGGGATTGGGGACAGGAGGAAAAGGGGACGACAGAGAATGAGATGGTTGGATGGCATCACCGACTCGATGGACGTGGGTTTGGGTGAACTCTGGGAGTTGGTGATGGACAGGGAGGCCTGGTGTGCTGCAGCTCATGGGGTCACAAAGAGTCGGACACAACTGAGTGACTGCACTGGACTAAACTGAGCTGAATATGTCTATGAAAATCCCATGTCGGAGGAGCCTGGTAGACTGCAGTCCATGGGGTTGTGAAGAGTCGGACACGACTTCACTTTCACTTTCTCTTTTCACTTTCCTGCATTGGAGAAGGAAATGGCAACCTACTCCAGTGTTCTTGCCTAGAGAATCCCAGGGACTGGGGAGCCTGGTGGGCTGCTGTCTATGGGGTAGCACAGAGTCGGACACAACTGAAGCAACTTATCATCATCAGCAGCAGCAATGTGTCTATGAACCACATTAAATACACCCCACTCTTTATATGGGGCTAAGACCACCTCATGCAAAGAGTTGACTCATTGGAAAAGACTCTAATGTTGGAAGGGATTGGGGGCAAGAGGAGAAGGGGATGATAGAAGATGAGATGGCTGGATGGCATCACTGACTCGATGGACGCGAGTCTGAGTGAACTCCGGGAGTTGGTGATGGACAGGGAGGCCTGGCGTGCTGCGATTCACGGGGCCGCAAAGAGTCGGACATGACTCAGCGACTGAACTGACTGAAGAGTATATAGAGGGAAATAAGTCAGAAAACTATTATAGTAGTCCATATGGGAAATATTGCTAGAACGGGAAATAGAAATAAGCAGAATAAACAAACAAACAAAGAGAGAGAAGTAGAGATGTAACCAAGCAAGACCCTGTGGGGCCTTTCCAGAATAGCTGTTGTTCAGTTGTTCAGTCATGTCTTTTTGTGACCCCATGGACTACAGCATGCCAGGCTTCCCTGTCCTTCACTCCCAGGGTTTTCTCAAACTCACACCCACTGAGTTGGTGAAGTCGTCCATCCACTTCATCCTCTGTTGCCCCCTTCTCCTTATGCCCTCAATATTTCCCAGCATCAGGGTCTTTTCCAATAAGTCAGCTCTTCACATCAGGTGGCCAAAGTATTGGAACTTCAGTATTAGCATCAGTTATCCCAATGGATACATACCCTTCTCCGTATCCTCTGTTCTAGCTCCTCTGAAGTACCTAGAATAGCTGTATCTGATGCATATTTCCTGAGTCATCTTACAGATGCCAAAAACCCCACCAAATGGAAGAACTTAACTACTTGATGACCATGAGCATATGGCCCTCCAGACTTCTTGGCACCTGAGGGTTGATACTCGACCCCTGTGACACTGCCCCACCTTACCATCAACCCACTGGAGAATCATGCACAAGGTGATCACATACCCTGCAACTCCCCTCCCTCTTTGCTTTTAAAAACATTTTGCTGAAATTAACCGAGGAATTCAGGCTTTTTGAGTACTAGCTGTCCCGACTCCTTGTCTGGTGCCCTACAATAAATATTGCACCCCCCTTCACCACAATCCAGTGTCAGTAGATTGCTTTACTGTGTGTGGGTGAGTAGATGAAAATTTCAGTATGGTACAACAAAACTAACAAAGTTTAGTGATAAGCTAAATGTGGGCAAAGAGGTGAATGACAAGAGAAGTGCCAAGGATATTGTTCAGGTTTCTAGTACAAATGCTTGCAGGAAGAGAGAAAATTTCCTGAATTTCGAAGCCCTGGAAAAGAATCTGATATGCTGTTGGGCCGAACAATGAAAAGTCCAATCTGGGGAACATTGTAGTTAAAATGCTATAGTTTATTCCAAAAGAAAGATCTAGGTTCTGTACTGACCTCCACGTCCCAAATAACTAGGACAACTCAGAAACATTTCATCAACTCAGAAAGAGCATTTAGGTCTTAGGAAAGCAGAACTTGAAGAATAAAATGAACTATAATTATATATTCCACACAGAAACACAGAGAGTCTTAGAATTAGAAGGGATATCATGATTCAGCTATTCTTTTTTCAGGTTTTTTCTAACATGGAAACTGATTCTCTGCTCCAGTATTGAGAAAACGGCAGAAGACATAAAGAGTCATCTAACCATTCTTAAATACACAGAGACCTTACGATTAAGATCTAAATGACTCTTCCATCTTGAAGACAGAATCTGGCAAGAAGTCCAAACCTAGAGCAGAGAAGAAAGCTAATAATGAAAATAAGTTGGTGAGAAAGTTATGAAACTTCCCTGAAGGAAGAGCATGTCTTCAATGTCCTACTTGCATTCACATATTCAAAAAGACTGGAGAGAGAGGTTTGGAAGGAACAACTTTGTTTCAGAAACTGCACTGCCAAGAGAAACCTCATTACCTCTTGGCTTGGTGTTCGAGGAAAATGTAATCCAGCTGCCAAAAGAAAGTTTAGAGAGACACCTAACTAAAGATTGTAAATGCACCAGTCTCAACATGTTGTTTTTTTTTTTTCCCCAAATATGATCTTCGATTCTGAATGGAGGACTTAACTGTTCATTAGTGAAGTGTAGATGTATGTGAATAACTGCATGCAGAGAAAAACTGTTCCAAAGTGAAAATAAATGCCTGAAACTGAATGGTAAGACTAGATGCAGAGTTTTCTATTCATTTGTTCAAGAAATATCTACTGAGCTCTTCCTACTTTTGCTGGATGATATACTAACTGCTGTGAAGTTGACCAAAGGTACTGAAAATGTTACAGCTCACAAAGATTCATGTCAGATGAAAAGAAGAGGAAAAGGACCAGGAATGGGAAGAAACGGAAAAAAAATGAATGATGAGGAAGAAGGAATATATAGAAGGAGGAGGAAGGAAGATGAGGTTGCAGTGTGGGGGAAAGAGAAGAAAAATGAAGGAGAAAGATAATTTTTACAGCTGCCACTGTACTTCAGGCTCGTTCTATGTCTCATGTAGATTGTTATAAGAAATCCTTCAAAATAGTATCTCTCATTTTTTCTTGTGATACATACTTGAGTTTTGTTGTTGCTGAGCCCTCTAGAAAGCAGAGCTTATGATGAGAATTAAGGTGTTAATACTTTATTTGTGAGATACGAGGCTTACCAGGCAGTAACAGAAGAAAGAAAAAAAAATTAGGGGTGAAGCAGAGAAAATAAGAACTAATGCTATGTGATGTGTTTTGTAAATTATCATTTTACAATACACCACATGATATATAGCAGATTTGAGTATTTGGAAAACAGAATTTCTCTAGAAGGATAAAAAAAATGTATTGGAATCATATACAGGTGCCCTGGGAATAATGTGTTATTGTTATTACTATTATTGTTTAGTTGCTCAGTTGTGTCCGACTCTTTGCAACTCCATAAACTGTAACCGGCCAGGCTCCTCTGTCCATGGAACTATCCAAGCAAGAATACTGGAATGGGTTGCCATTTCCTTTTCCAGGGGATCTTCCCGACCCAGAGATCATCTGCATTGACAGGCAGATTCTTTACCACTGAGCCACCAGGGAAGCCCCAGGAGTAGCCTAGGTCACTCCTAACTTGCATTCCCCTCTGATGTTTCATTCCTCAAGGGTCCAGTTCTCCTCTCCTTCTGGGTTGTATTTCCCAGTCTGAACTACCCAGCCCTCAGCTGCTGCTCAGGAAGTCAGATCCCAGGAACAACAACATTGTGTTTTACCCAAGTCTGAAAGTGGATTAAAAATCACATTATTGAAGAGCATCTGCTAAGAGAAAGAAAGATGAAGGTGGTAAAAGAAACATGAGAGAGGACAAAGCTTGAATTCAGTTCAAGCATCTTTTATGTGTCAGATACTGTGCTAAGTGCTGGGGTGCCGGGACAGTGACATCGTAGACCTCACAGACGTTGCCCAGTAACTTGGTTAACAGTGAACACAAGCAGTGCAATTACAGTGCAGTGAGATGACATTGCTGGCGAGCAGAGACTCTCTGTCATCTCATCTGGAAGGACTGATGCTGAAGCTCCTTCAGTTTCAGGTGAAACTTGGACACCTGATGCGAAGAGCTGACTCATTGGAGAAGACCCTATGCTGGGAAAGATTGAAGGCAGGAAAAGAAGAGGACAACAGAGGATGAGATGGTTGGATGGAATCACCGATTCAATAGACATGAACTTGGGCAAACTCTTGTAGATAGTGAGGGAAAGGGAAGCCTGGCATGCTGCAGTCCATGGGGTTGCAAAGAATCAGATTTGACTTAGTGACTGAAAAACAAGAACAAATGTCAAGAACAGTTGATAATCTAATGAATGCTTAAAGTAGACACTCTCAAAAATTTTTAATAAGTTCAATAATTCAAAAACATCTGCTACATCATACTAAGATGTTTGTTACACTTGATTAAAAAAAATCACTGAGATACAAATGCAGTGAAACAGAACCAGTAGAAACCAATCTCAATTTAGACTCCTTGTGACCTA
Source organism: Neotragus moschatus (assembly GCA_006410615.1). NCBI lineage: Eukaryota > Metazoa > Chordata > Mammalia > Artiodactyla > Bovidae > Neotragus > Neotragus moschatus. Next base: position 305,588 of record SJYA01000394.1, on the reverse strand, counting down.
ATTCCCTATAAGTATTTCACTTTCAACTTTTCTTAGCTTTCACATTTTTGGAGAAAGTATTTGAGCTACATTCGCATATATGCTATATATTCCCAATAATTGAGGATGTTTCCAAGGTAGAAAGATTACCGGTCAACAGACTTTTCTGTCTCTTGGTCTCATGTGAACTGCCATTCAATCCCCAGCTATTAATTGGCAGGAATTACTTTGTCTAGTTATCTGTGCATTGTATTACTATAAAACAAGAAAAAAACCTCTGCAACCCCATTTAAATAGCCTCATTTCTCCTCTAAGGGTCCACACTAAGGAAATTTCCAAGCACATTACTTTTCTGACAATTTTCTCACACCCAAATGAGGTTCTTGACCTTTAAATCAATTTCTAAAGACAGGTAAAGGACATTTCTAGACCTTCAAATGATGGTAGAGCACCTCCTTCAACTGTCTCTTAAGAAATCTGTTAATCTGTTTATAATATCTCAAAACATTCTTGTATACTCAAATAAATTTGCAAATAGGACATGACCATTCATAACAATTCTCTTAGGCACACTGACATCTGTACTCTAATTGTTTACCCCTATAGTGCCCCTCCCCTTTACCCTCTCCCCACTATTAAGCTGTTTTCAATATCTGAGTCTATTTATGTCTTTTATATTCATCCATGTTTTATATTTTATATTCTATGTATAAAACATCATACACTATTTGTCTTTTCCTGATTTAGTTCAATAAACATAATATTCTCCAAATCCATCCATGATTTTGCAAACAGAAAAATTTCATTCTTTTTTATGGCTGAAAAGTATTTCATTGTATAAATGTATAAATCTTCTTTATTTTATTTTATTTTATTTTTTTAATGGATCAAATATTTTTTTNGTTGCAGCCTGGCACTCTCGTCCGCTGCCCCTGACCTCGGAAGAGGGGTATCTCCTCTCAGCCGTTCCTGCGCCGTCACAGCCCGGGACTCTCTGCCGCTGTCTCTTGGACGCGGGGTGGTTCCTCTCGGCCGCGCTCAAGCGAGCCGGCTCCGCAGCCGCCTGCGCTCCATAAATCTTCTTTATTCACTCATATACTTGATGAACTTTTAGGTTGATTTCATAACTTGGCTATTACAAATAATACACAGTGAACTCTGGCATACATATTATCTTTTTAAATTAGTGTTTTGCTTTCTTCAGATATATACCCAGGAGTGAAATAGGTGGATCATAGGTTTGTTCTATTTTTAGTTTTTTGAGAAGCTTCAATGTTACTTTCCACAGAAGCTGTACAAATTTACACTCCCATCAAGAGTGTATGAGGGTTCTCTTTTCTCTAAATCTTAGCCGACATTTGTTATCTCTGGTCTTTTTTACTACGGTCGTTCTGACAGGTATGAGGGGATATCTCATTGTGGTTTTGATTTGTATTTCCCTGATGATTAATGACGTTGCACATCTTATCATATGTCTCTTGGCCATTTGTATGCCTTCTTTGGAAAAGTGTCTATTCAGGTCTTCTATTTTCCAATTGGATGTTGTTTTTTTTTTAAGTCATGTTGTATGAGCTGCTTATATATTTTGGATATTAACCCCTCATTGTTCATATCATTTGCACATATTTTCTCCAATTCAGTAGGCTGGCTTTTTATTTCACTGATGGTTTCTTTTGCTGTGCAAAAACTATTATATTTAATGAGGCCCCATTTATTTTTCCTTTTGTTTTTTTAAAGATTTTTTTGTGGACGATTTTTTAAAAATTTAAATGAATTTGTTGCAGTATTCCTTCTTCTTCTTATATGTTTTGGATTTTTGGCCCCAAGGGCTGTGAGATCCCAGTTTCCCAACCAGGAATCAAATCTGTACCCCCTGCATTGGTAGGCAAAGATTTAACCACTGGACTTCCAGGGAAGTCCTATTTTTGCTTGTATGTTTATTTTTGCCTTAGAAGACAGATACAAAAATATTGCTATGATTTATGTCAGAGTGTTCTGCCTATATTTTCTTCTAAGAAGTACATCTGGAAGTTCTTAGTTCACATGCTGCTGAAACCTAGTTTGGAGAATTTTGAACATTATCTTGCTAGTATGTGAAGTGAGTGCAATTTGTATGGTAATTTGAACATTTTTTGGTATTACCTTTCTTTGGGATTAGAAAGAAGACTGACCTTTTCCAATCCTGAGGCCACTGTTAGTTTTCCAAATTTCTGGCATGAGTGCAGTGCTTTAACAGCATCATCTTTTAGGACTTGAAATAGCTCAGCTGGAATACCATCCCCTCCACTAACTTTGTTCGTGGTAATGCTTCCTAAGGCCCCTTTGACTTCACACTCCAGGATGTCTGGCTTTATGTGGGTGACCACACCGTCATGGTTATCTGGGTTATTAAGAGCTTTTTTGTAGAGTTCTTCAGTTTATTCTTGCCAACTTTTCTTAATCTCTTCTACTTCTGTTATGTCCTTTACTGTGCCTATCTTTGCATGAAATGTTCCCTTGGTATCTCCAATTTTATTAAAGAGAACTCTAGTCTTTCCCATTCTGCTGTTTTCCTCTGTTTCTTTCCATTGTTCACTTAAGGAGGCTTTCTTATCTATCCTTATCTATCCTTGCTATTGTCTGGAACTCTGCATTCAGTAGAGGACAGCAGCAGTGGTGAGGCCAGGATACCCTCTGCTCCTGGGCATCCTCCAACATTAGTTTCAGCCTTCCCCAGGCCCCCTTCCCACCCACTCCAGCAGGGCCTTTGCCTTCACCCTTGGGCACATGGTGGCCAATACTTGATGGAAAATGAAGGTTTACATACTTAACAAGGACCAGCATGGGACAACCAGGGCACCAGGCATGTCATCCAGCTACGTTAAGTGGCCAAAGGCCATGTCTCTGCTAGTTAGGGCCTGACATATCATAGTCCACTGGAGAAGGGAACGGCAAAGCACTTCAGTATTCTTGCCTTGAGAATCCGATGAACTGTATGAAAAGGCAAAAATATGACACTGAAAGATGACCCCTCCCCCAAGTCAGTAGATGGTCAATATACTGGGGAAGAGCAAAGAAAGAGCTACAGAAAGAATAAAGAGGCTGACCAAAGTGGGAACACCCAGTTGTGGTTTCATCTGGTAGTGAAAGTAAAGTCTGAAGCTATAAAGAATAATATTCCACAGGAATCTGGAATGCTAGGTCCATAATTTAAGGTAAGTTGGATGTGGTCAAATGAGACAGCAAGAGTAAACATTGACATTTTAGAAATCAGTGAACTAAAATGGACAGAAATGGTGAATTTAATTCAGATGACCATTATATCTACTCCTGTGGGCAAGAATCCCTTAGATGGAATGGAGTAGACCTCATAGTCAACAAGAGTCTGAAATGCAGTACTTGGTTGCAATCTCAAAAATGACAGTCTGATCTCAGTTTGTTTCCATGGCAAACTATTTACTATCACAGTAATCCAATCTATGTGCCAACCAATAATGCTGAAGAAGCTGAAGTTGAATAGTTCTATGAAGACCTACAAGACTTCCAAGAATTAACACCAAAAAAGGATGTCCCTTTTCATCACAAGGGACTGAAATGCAAAAGTAGGAAATCAAGAGATACCTGGAGTAACAGACAAGTTTGGCCTTGGAGAACAAAATGAAGCAAGGCCAAGGCTAACAACTGTGCCAAGAGAATGCACTGGTCATAGCAAACACTCTCTTCCAACAACACAAGAGATGACTCTACAAATGAACATCACCAGATGGCCAGCAGTGAAGTCACATTGATTATATTCTTGGCACCCAAAAATGTAGAAGCTCTATACAGTCAGCACAAACAAGATCTGTGGCTCAGATCATCAGCAACTTGTTGCAAAATTCAAACTTAAATTGAAAAAAGTAGGGAAAGACACTAGGCCATTCAGGTATGACCTAAATCAAATAATTTACAATTATACAGTAGAGGTGATGAATAGATTCAAGGGACTCGATCTGGTAGACAGAGTGCCTGAAGAACTATGGACAGAGCTTCATAACATCGTACAGGAGGTGGTGTCCAAAACCATCCTCCCAAAAAAAGAAATGCAAGAAGACAACGTGGTTGTCAGAGGAGGCCTTACAAATAGCTGACATAGACTCGCAAGTCTCACAAATTTCTCTCTTAGAATTGCTTTTGCTGTGTCCCATAGGTATCAGATCATTGTGCTTTTAGTTTATTTGTTTTCATTTGTTTCCAAGTATTTTTTATTTCTTATATTATTTAACCTCCATGTCTTTATATATTCTAAATTTTTTTCTTATAGTTTATTTATAGTCATATCTTTGTGGCCAGAAAATATGCATGATATTACTCTAATGTTCTTGAATTTAACGAGACATTTTTTTCCCTAGCATGTGGTCTATCCTGCTTAAGTGCTCAATGTACACTTGAAAGGAATGTTTTTGTTTGTTTGTTTTTTGCTGTTTTGGCCTGAATCTCTATAGATCTATTAACATCTATTAAGTCCATTGGTCTAATGTGTTATTTAAGGTCTGTGTTTCCTTGCTGATTCTCTGTCTGATCTGTCCATTGGTGTAAGTGGGATCTTAAAGTCCCCAACTATTATTATGTTTCTGTCAATTACTCCCTTTATGTCTGTTGTTATTCGCTTTATGTATTCAGGTGTTCCTATGTTGCATGCATATACATTGTTGTATCTTCATCTTGGAATGACACTTTCTTTAATCATTATGTAATGTTATTCTCAGAGCCTGGTTTTTAAGTGTTATCTAACTTCCTATGCTCCTCTTATAACAGTTCACATGCCACAGTTGAATATAAACATGTCTACATATTTTCACCTGTTCTCCCAGTCTCGACCTAGAGTACTTTCTCCTGTTGATTCTCCAAACTCTCTTTAAGCATCATCTGCATTGGGAAGATTAGGCATAATGGTTCTAACTATGCCACATATATGGGATAATCTGCCTGCAGTGCAGAAGGCCCAGTTTCAATTCCTGGATTGGGAATGTCCCCTGGTGAAGGAAATGGTAACCCATTCCAGTATTCTTGACTGGGAAATCCCACAGACTGAGGAGCCTGGCAGGCTATTATCCATAGGGTAGCAGAAGAGTTGGACATGAATTGGTGACTGAACAACAACATCATATATATATAACATATGCATATATATATATATATATACACACACACACACATATTATAGCCTAGTGTGCTGCAATCCATGAGGGTTGCAAAGAGTTGGACACAACTCAGCAATTGAACAACAACAACATATTAAATAAGATCACAGAAATACATAGCCTAAGACATATAGCATAATTGTTAGTACAACTGTGGTCACAATTAAAAGACTATAAGTTAATGAGGCATCTTTATAATTCCTGTGTCTAAGACAGGCTGTAAAATATAGCTAGTATATAACAAATCATTTGGAAAAAAAAATGTATGTGTAACTGTCATCCATTTTTTTACTCAGCAAACCAACATATTTGAAACTAGGACATATCATGTACTGCCTTAATGCCAACTCTGGGCCTAGCTTCATAAAGACATAGGACTCTCAAGAACTATTTACTCTTAACTGGTGTGGAGTAGTCAACTAAATATACTTAACAATTCAAAGTTAATTGTGTCCATTCTGAAGTAGTTGAGTCCATTTGATGGCAAACAGTAAATCTAAAAGATGGGAGAAATCTAGGTAATATTCTGCTTAACTCTACCACACTAGTTTCTTTTTCCAGTCTTTCTTTTTTAGCTTTTAGGTTTCTGTTTTGTTTTATTCACCATATAATACATTATATCTCTATGCTATTTCCACCTGCATTTGCTGATATGCCAATCTCTAGGCCACACTGTCTTGAATGAAATACATTTTTCCCTCTCTATTAGATTAATGATGGTATGTCCCTCGTTTCAACATTTTACCATCTGAGAAATGACTCTTGAATACAGGCTGAGTGGTTTTAATTTCACCTTAGAAAGGGGCAAGAAGAAAACGGTCTCAACAAATCCAAGTGTTTAGATTTATAGGTAAGCATCACTTTTGAAGGTGCTTCCAAATTGTAAAAGAGAAATACAATTTTCTCTACAACTGGTAAACAAAATCATAAATATTCTGCTATAGTTTGATTCACACATTGACTTGGCTATTACTATTACTATTGGCTTGGTTTGTTACTATTACTAGCAACACTTTTCACATTCAATATTACAGCATTAATTTTGCTGCAGTTAAAATACCACATGGTCAGTGGATAGCAGAACCAGGTAAATATGCCATATTATACTACTACTATACATACAATGAATGGAGGTCAAATGGATAATTGGGTATCAACAAGAGTAAGTTGGCAACAGAACTGCACTGAGATCCTAATTCAGCCTCACCATCCAGAATGAGACTCGGAGGACCTTGGGAGAGAATCAGTAGTCTTTTCAATTTTTTTTTCTTCTGATATTTAGAAATTCTATTGCATCTTATCTCATGACAGATCCAGGAAATAAACCTTATTTATTTATTTATTTTTTTTTTGAAGATTGTAAGTTCCTCTAAGATCTGGTTCTTGAAATGCAGAGCAGCTAGTTAATAGTAGATGGTGGGATTTCCAAGGAAGAAGAATCAGGAAATTCCACTCCAGAAAATAAGCAGAATATTCTGGAGCCAAAGGTAAACTAAACTTGGTGGAAAGTCAATTGTGACTGAGAAAAGTTTGCCAAAATCAATGCCTTTAAATGTCCCTCTCCCTTCAAAACAAAATCTGACACAATAATGGGAAAAATAAAAAACAATCAAACAAAAAAGCTGGTCTTCACAAAAATGTAAAAAAAAAAAGTTACCAACTTTGGCCTTTGTTACTGCATTAGCAGAAAGGTGAGAAATACTTAAATTCTGCCTCTTTAATTAGGTAAACACACTCTTTGGTCTCTTATAGTTGCAATTCAATTGTTTTCTTGTATTTCACTTGAGCCAAGAAAAAATTTTCACATTGCCAGATTCGTCAAGGTATATCCATAAATGACAGGCTTCCCAGGTGGCTCTTTGGTAAAGAATAAGCCTGCAAAGCAGGAGGCACAGGTTGGATACCTGGGTCAGGAAGGTCCCCTGGAAGAAATGGCAATTCACTTCAGTATTCTTACCTGAGATATCCCATGGATAGAGGGTCCTAGTGGGCTATAGTCCACGGGGTCGCAAAAGAGTCAGACACAACTTGGTGACTAAACAACAATCCATAAATGATAACAGTAGGAAATGAAAGCATTTTAAGAAACAAAACTAATAAATAATACTTCTGGTTCACTTCCACACAACAGCAAAATCAAACTTTTGTTAATGACTACAAATATAAGTAGTAAGCTATACCATGCCTTTAATCCAATGTGGCTGTCCTGTATTTTCCAATGCAGCAACAGTTTGACTACTTTATTCAAATTTCTACAAGAATATATGGTTTCATCATATACATCCATGGGTATGTATCTTGTCCCCACATCTAAGCACCTCCACCAACCACCTCCCAAGACCTGGGTTACCAAGCTTAGGCTTTTAAATCACTTTCTGTTTCCATGTGAACCAAAGTATTAATTTAGAAGTATGCCTTGTCCTAAGATTTTTCCCTCTTTTCTAGGTGCTTGAAGAATATTGTACTGGGGCTTAACAGGCTGCTAAATGTGCACTTAACATCCTTCCTCTACTTAACATTTCCCAACATGTAGCATAGGATTCCCAACCCTAGAATACCATCCTTCCAATTTCCTTCTAATTACAAACTTCCTGCCCAGCATGTTTCCATTAAGAAAGCTGGAATGACTAAGGTTGAAAAATACTTTAGAAATAGTTGATCTATAAGATAAGAAAGCTATTTTTACTAAAGAAACTTTAGGGAGATGTCAATAGAAGATTCAATGTTGAAGTTGAAAACAGATCATAATATATCAATTCTAAAAAATTCTTATATAGGTTTTGACTCCTGAAGACCCTGTTACTGTAGACAACAGTAAAGGAGAAGAAAGAGAAAGTGAAATAGAAAGATCACCAAGGTCTGAAAGAAAAATTCGAATTTTTTAATCTAAATTCTATTCCTCCAAATTTAGAAAAGTAAGCACAGTCATGTCTATCCTGGAAGAGAAAGTGTGTAAATTTTCACTTTCCAAAAGAGACAATAGAGAAGGAAAAAAATTCACCTATTAAATAATTCTAGCCCTATAGATGCAGCACTGTACCTTCAATTGTTGAAGCAAATTCTAAGGCGTCTGTAAAGATGACCCCTCTGCTAGTCATGCAATGAATCATAGAAGGCTATGGTCATGACCTCTGAGATGATGAGAGGCCATGTCACCAAAAAAAGGCACCTGGTATGAAAACCTTCACAGGATAAAATGGATATATCTCCACAATAAGAAAGCTTGCACCTCTCTCCCTAACCAAGTTCTACAGTAGAGAAATGTACATGCACCTTCTCAAGGAAGCATTTCCATCTTGACCACTTCTATAGCGGGCACTGCTGAGTGCCTCTCCAATGTGTTTGGTACAGACCGCACATTTTTGCTAGACTGGAAGCATGACTGCACACTCTTGGCTTTTCAATCCATTGACTTAAGTAAATCTGGGCCAGTTTTTCAGTTCTTATATGTTATTACCATGCCAAACTCTGAAACAAAAGGACTGTATACACCTAATGAGAGCCTCCCCCACTTTCTTCCTTATAATTTTCTTATTATTTAAACTCTGGCAATAAGAGAATGGATCCTTGATATTGAAAATGATATTTCTGTAGAAGTTCTCACATTCACAAAAAATCCTCTCTTATAGAAGAAAAAGAAAAAGAATGCTACTACCTCTTTGCCAACTGGCTGATTCCAGCCCCTAAGCATGTTGCATTCATTTCTGTTCCTGATCTTAGGTCTATTTTCTCATTTAATTTTCACAATGATCCTTTGCAATTGAGGAAATTATTATCACTAGTATTTTTTAACTATTCTAACTATTGTAAGTAGCAGGATTTAAGGATAGTTGGGAAATAGGCAACAAAATTTTAAATTTGTGAATGCTGAAGGTCCATTATACCAAGGAGAATATGAGAAGATGGTATTGGAATGCATTTCCATTCCAACCAGCAGCAGACTCTGGCCCCAGTACTGGCTGCCTACCTTCCTTGGCCCTCTGTGCTGTGGACGCTGGTGTGCTCTGGGCACAGTACACTTCTCGGGTCTGGATCCCACCTCCACAAATGGGTCCCGTCTCATGCCAGTGGAGGTACTGCTGCTCGAGAAGGAGAGATACTTGGCATTCTTTCCATTCAGAGGTCTTCCACGAATACCTGTTTGGTGTGATTTGTTTAAAAGAAGAAGAAGAAGTAAGGAAAACACAGAATTCAACAGGAAACTTAAGTTATTGACATCAAATGTATGTGATCATCTCTCTTTCTAGTATCAAATCTTTGCCTATGGATAAAGACATTTAACAGCCTTGAATACTAAACCTCTTTTATTTCCTTGNAATACCTGTTTGGTGTGATTTGTTTAAAAGAAGAAGAAGAAGTAAGGAAAACACAGAATTCAACAGGAAACTTAAGTTATTGACATCAAATGTATGTGATCATCTCTCTTTCTAGTATCAAATCTTTGCCTATGGATAAAGACATTTAACAGCCTTGAATACTAAACCTCTTTTATTTCCTTGAGAAAAGGTAGGCAGGCTATCATACTAATAGCACAGGATCAGAAGATTGAATGAAGGAAAATATGGATAAATAGTAGAGACGTCTCAGCCTTAAAGCTCTAAGAGAATAAAGAATCAGAGAAAGGACCCTGGTATCCAGTGATTAAGACTCTCTGTTTCTAATGCAACAGGTATGGGTTTGATCCATAGCTGGGGAATTAAGATTCCACATGCCACATGGCACAGCCAAAAAAATTAGAGGAAGGAGCTGGAAACCAAATGAGCTTAATTCCCAGCAGCTGAACTCATCATGGGGTTTAATTCCACAAACTTTTAGATGACTTTGTGTGAAAGTTGGGNTTACACTAGGTGAATATAGACAATAATATGTTTCTAATTCCTGGGCATGATAGATTGAGAAAAGTCTAAGTCTTTCCAGAGACGGCCCTTCTCCAGAGGGGATGATCCAGAGCTCTTTCTCCTCACTAGACAGAGGGGTCACCTAGACCCCATGGTCACTGAGGAAGAAGGCTTGTCTCTTGTGTCTCTGAGTCTCGGGGCACAGGTAAGTTCTCTTGTCTCTGGACTCTAAGGCAAGGCACGGTGTGATAGGGGTGGGTTAGTTGGACAGCTACCACATTCTCATTCCAAATCCTCTCCCCGCACTGATTGCCTAAAAGGGCTCTCTAGCTATTAAGGAGGTCAGATGCAGTCCTACCCTAAGGCTCTTATAGTAAATAAAGTGGGGAAAAGATACAGTAAGGTGTGGACAACAAGCATGCTTTGGAATCAAACAGACATGGTTTGAATCTGAGCCTTTCCACTTACTAATCATGTGACTTTGGCTCAGTTCTATTTTCCTAGCTGTAAAATAAGGGTAATAACACTGAATGTGGATCAAAGCATATAACAAATGTTCAATAACTGTTAATTCCCTTTTTTATGTCCTTTTACATCTGTTTTTTGGTCTCCTGCTGACATAGAACACACACACACCCCCAACATTGTACTTATGAGAACTTAATTGCTTTTATCAGAAGTTAATATTAGGGATCCAGGAATGCCATAGTCTTACCTCCAAAAATCAAAATTCAGTAAAGACCATTAAAAAAAAAAAACTTAGAGCATTTAGAATCATAGCAAGTCACATCAATTTGTTCACTTGTTTGAAAGGAATGGGCCATGCTGCATAAACTGCTTTTTCAATTAATTTATCATGACCATATAAGAATTAGCAATGGAAGAATTTTGGAAGTCATTTTAGAGATAAATGAAAAGAAAAGTTGAATGACTATGGTTTCCTATAAAGTAATAAAAACCCTGGTAGTAGCTCTTTAACCAAAAACACCCAAATTCCACTCACTGGCAAACAACAAATTCTCTTAAAAAAGAAAAAAAGAAGACATTTGTCATGATTGCTATTGCTTACCACCTCAGAGAAAATACCAACCTAGCAAGAGGCAAAGGAAAAAGCACACTAGTGAAGGACTTCTATATTCCTTTTAACATGCCGGTCTTTTCATAGTCTTTGCTTTTTTATTTATTTATTTTTTCAAATGTAGTATGTTCAGTCACAAATCACCTAGAAGCCAGGAAAACTGAACATTCTGAACTCATCCAACCTGGGAAAGTGTCTCTAGGATCTGACAGAATAAGAAATCAAAGGAGTCTTCTCAGCTAAATGTTGCCTGCTATCTCCCTCAGAGGCTGTGACAGGAATAGCCCTCCAGCCTCTGGACAACTTGGCTTCCTGACTGCCAGGGACATTCTCTTTAATGCCCAAGTCCACATCAAAGACCAGGCCTTTCCACCCTCTCTCTCCCAACTCTGCTGCCTTTCAAGCCTTACTTTGTCCTTCTGCTTAAGAGAGAAACAGGAGGTGTCTCAAAGGCCAATATCTTGCCTCTTGTCGATAAAGAACACTTTGAAACCAACTGTACAAATGCCTCAAGTAAAGTAAACGGCCATGACATGAAACCAATTAGTCGATCCTCATAGCCCCTCATAAATGGAGCTCCTCATGAATGGATCCATTTGTCTTGTCAATGGCCTGCCTGAACAGGAGAGACAAGGCATTCATTTATTAAGGCTTCTAGGGTATCATGACATATACCCAAAGCAATAATAACAACCAAAGTTTTCTGCATGCTAAGTCTGTTACAGGCACCTCATTAACAAATCTAGGTGTGTAACTTCATGTAGTCTTCCCAACACATCTATAAAGAGACTTGTTGAGAATATCATCAGTTAGGTTCAGTTGAGTTAAGTCATTCAGTCATGTCCAACTCTTTGTGACCCCATGGACTGAAGCACGCCATTAGAATTTGAACACTGTGGTCACATAAGGTCAAATTCTAGCATTTTCAGGAGACAAGAACAAGTTAAAGAGAAAAATAAAATATAAACCAAATAAATGTATCTAATTATAAAAATTCAAGTTTCCACAAAATGCTGAAATGACAATTTTTTGATGACTAATGCCTTTTCAAGGCCCTGAAATCAAACTCACCATTTTGCTGCCTGGTTACTGTGTTAGGGAAACCTGCCATCAACCTTTTATGTGAAAATGATTCCAATGAGCTTACCATTAGTGAGACGTCATACTTCAGCCACTTATATGTTGAATACCCAAAGGAAACAGCTTGTGTAAGAATATTCCAGTCAATGCTAAGGCATGTATGTGAGATGGATGGCAGAAAGAAATTAAAAGTAGGACTTCCTAGGGACAGAAATAAGCCTGACCAATAGTAAGCAAATCACTTACTCAACCATACAGTTATTCCTTTTTTCTTTTAAGAAGTAATTCTTGAACTCTAATTATATGTCAAGGCTGGATGCAGTCAATAGAAATACATAACAATGATCAAGACAAACCCCCTGACCTTGAAGAGATGATCGTCTAGTGGCGTAGACAGACAGAAATGAACCAAAACAGAAGACGGCATCAGCTAACATGTCCATCAGAGAAAGATGGATGAGGAGAGCTAGTTCAATGCTATGACCAGGAAAGCCTTCAGAATGTTGAACAAAATAAAGCAGTAGGCACAAGAAGAGGTGGACAAGGAGCATTCTAGAGGAGAGTATGTTCAAAGGTCCCAGGGAAGGAGAGTGCTTTGCACTTTGTAGGAAAGCTCAGAAGCCAGTGTGGTTGGAACAAGAGGGTCAAGGTAGGAAGGAGAAAGAGGGAGAGGCAAGCTGGGGCCAGGCTATGGAGGGAAGACTATGAGTGTTATTCCAAATGTGCTAGGAAATCATTGTTAAGTTTTGAGGGGGTGAAAGAGTCATCCTGCCCACTGACTGAAGGACATACTACAGGGGAGTGGAAGAAGGGAGATAAATTTAGAGGCATTTGTTACTCTCAGAAATATGCTGCTAAAGCTTCAGTTGGGGCACTCACAGTGAGTATCAGACTCTGGATATTCTGTGAAGGTGGAGACAGCCTTATGATGATTAGATGTGGGTGGGAGAGGACTTCCCCAGTGGCTCAGCGGGTAAAGAATCTGCCTTCAAAGCAGGAGACACAGGAGATGCAAGTTAGATTCCTATGTCAGGAAGATTCCCTGGAGAAGGAAATGGCAACCTGCTCCAATATTCTTGCCTGAAAAATCCCAACGACAGAGGACTCTGGCAGGCTAGAGTCCATGGGATCACAAAGAGTCAGACACGACTGAGCAAGTAAGCACTAGAGAAAGAGAGGAGTGGGGAATAATCCCAGGAACTTGCCTGGTGGTCCAGGGGCTAAACATTTGTACTCCCAATGCAGGGGTCCCAGGTTCAACCCTGTTCAGGGAACTAGCTTCCTCATGTCTCAACTAAGAGTTTGAATGCCATGACCAAAGATTCTGTATGCCACAAGTGAGACCAGGTGTAGCCATATAAAATAAATCAATAAAAAAGAATGATTCCAAATTACTTTGCTTTTTTATTTAATTTTTTAATGTTTATTTTTACTTTATTTTGCTTTACAATACTGTATTATAGATTTTGCCATACATTGACATGAATCAGCCACAGGTGTACATGAGTTCCCATTCCTGAAACCCGCTCCCACCTCCCTCCCCATATCATCTCTCTGGATCATCGCCGTGCACCAGCCCCAACCATCCTGTATCTTGTATCGAACATAGACTGGCGATTCGTTTCTTACATGATAGTATACATGTTTCAATGCCATTCTCCCAAATCATCCCACCCTTCTCCCTCTCCCACAGAGTCTAAAAGTCCATTCTATATATCTGTGTCTCTTTTTCTGTTTCGCATAGAGGGTTATCATTGCCATCTTTCTAAATTCCATATATATGTGTTAGTATACTGTATTGGTGTTTTTCCTTCTGGCTTACTTTGCCCCAAGTACTAGTAGCATAATTTCTTGGCACTGAATTCTTACCTGAAACAGCCCAGGAAAGGGGACAAGAACTCGGATATCAGGTAAACAAATAAAACCTGCACTTCACTTCTATACTCTGCTTTCTGAAGCTGTCTCCCACACCTGGAACTCATTGGCCAATTTCTTCATATGTCCCCCATAATTTAAGTCTACTCTTAGGAAATGGTCAATAAATGTATTCATGGGATATATATCAAGTTACACATGTGTGCTTGCTCAGTCATGTCCAACTCTTTGCCACTCCATGGACTGTAGCCTGCCTGGCTCCTCTACTCATGGAATTTTCCAGGCAAGAATACTGGATTGGGTTGCCATTTCCTACTCCAGGGGATCTTCCCAACCCAGGGATCGAACTCAGGTCTCTTGCAATTTCTGCATTGACAGGCAAATTCTTTACCAACTGTGCCACTTGGGAAGCTCCACATATTGAGAGTTATTATTAAATATTTCATCATTCTGAAAAGGTATATGCAATTTATAAGAAGAAATCAAGATTAAACCAAAGAAAGAAATCTCTAGTGGTGGGAATATATATTTCCACAAAGAAATAGAGGAGACAATTTCTGGATTAGGAAAAGTTCCCCAAGGCCTGGAAATCTCATCCCCTGGGTAGCCAGCTTGTCTTCCTGAGAGTACTGATGTCTAACCCTAGGAAACCTGTACTCAAACTATTCTCCAAATTTATGGGGGAAGGCTAGAGGGGTAAGGAATGAATGCATTGCTCTGAAGCAAGGAATAGAGACATTCTAAATTAGCAAAGTCAAATTAGAAAAGTAGATACATTTAGTGACTATTTAAAAAAGACTTTCATCCTACTAAGGTGACATAAACTGATTTTAATAGCAGTAGTATGGCAAGACCATCGGAGTGTTATAGCAAACCTTGCCCTTTAGAATGCATGCTTTGTCACTTTCAGAAGGCTTAGAATTGCTTACAAAGTGTGGATTTCTTTTCTCCTTCTAAAGGCTTAGATCTAAAGCAAAGCAACATGGAATAGAATCTTCAGTGCTCTAACAATGACAGATTGAAAGAATAATTGCATTAGTGAATGGTCATGTTTTGACTAAGCACATATAGCTTTGCAAACACTCTTAGAATTGAAACCCTAGCACAATGTATTCAAATTAAATGTGCCTATGTTAAAAATCAGTGTACTGAAGCATGACTAATTTATGATAATGTCTGTTGTCCTTTTAAAATTGTAAATGCATTTAGAAAAGAATTAAGTTGTCATTTTTTGCTGAACAGACGACCAAAATAAAGAGAACTGATCAAGCTTTATGTGTTTTACGCTCTAGTAATTTTTTATTGAATAGAGTGGGACTATTGATTATGGTAAGCTACTCTCAAGTGCAAAGCTCTTTGCTCTTCAGCAGATGACTTTGCCAGTCCAACTCCATGTATGCATTATTAATAGATTTCTATCACCATGCACAGCACTTAGCAATATGTTAACTTTCTTACACTAACAGGGGAACAAATCTTTCATCCAGGAGAACTGAAAGTGGTACAACAAGGACTCATGAAAAAATATGCAGCAATAAAAGATGGACTCAATAAAAAGGCATCAGTCTCCTTCTGCTGAAACAATTTACAGATTCTTTGAAACTGCTATTTCTTTCCCAAACAGATTCTCCTGAGGGTTTCAGGTCATGACTCCTTTACTCCTCAAGTGCTGTAGAAAAGCTGCTTAATTAAAACAATTTTAAAAAGCTTCCTTAAAGAACTCATTAATTCATTTAACCACCATTTACTGAGCTTCCATTATGCGCAAGGTGTTACTATGGTAGACAATCAATGGGAAAAGATCAGTAGATGTGGTAGGCAATGTGTGTGCCATTCTTTTCCAGAAGTCAGACTTTTACAAATGAAGAATCCACCTGCAATATGGGAGACCCAGGCTCAATCCCTGGGCCAGTAAGATCCTCTGGAGAAGAGAATGGCAACCTGCTCCAGTGTTCTTGCCTGGGAAATCCCATGGACAGAGCAGCCTGGTGGGCTACAGTCTAAGGGGTAGCAAAGAGTCAGACATGACTGACTAACACTAACTAATTGTGATCTCATTTCTCACCCTTCTTGAACCTACTCTTATAACTAATGATGACAGAAACTTCTTTTCCGGAAATCCAGACACACTTAGCAAATGCAAGCAGCCACTGTGGACCACTTTATATCAAGTTCTGTGTGTTCATTCCTTCCCTGGGTAGATGTCCGTATTGAATATTCTTTATGAAGCCAATTTTAGATGCCTGTTATACAAACTGACTTGAATGCTTCACACATGTCATATTAAGTATCAGTATGGAATAAAGCACCCTGTGCATAAAACTGTTCTGTTACTGCCCTACATTTGATGATCTATCCATTGTCTGCTGAGCATTTACTCTAAGCCAGGCACTTTTATAGATGCTACCCACTCTGAAGTAGAAGAGGCAGGAAAAAAAAAAAAACTAACAAAAAATCCATATGTTTGGGATGAGTTATGGGAACATCACCAACTATTAAACACTCTTAAAGAACATAGTTGCAAGGTTTGAAGACACGCTAGTTTTTAATGAGAGTATTATACAAGAGTCTTGAATAAATTATGACAAACTAAAATTTCCTGAGTCCTCCACCAATCAGCACAGTGAAGGCTAAGCAGATGTTAAACAAACATCTCTTCAAGACACAACATCCCTCTTCTAACACTCACTTCATTCCAATGGGCAAAGGAAGCCAAATACTAAGCCAACTTTTATCCACCATCCCTTCTCTTGGCACCATTACTTGGCTTTAACACTCATCTAAAAAAAAAAAAAAAAGTCATCAATTGATCCTCAGAGTTTTATCAAGGAAAAATAACTTTATCTAGAAACATAAAATCAGGTTCAATACCTTAAAGAGAATAGGAAGGGACAGCCTGACCACAGCAAGTTGTTTTAAAAGCATATCAAAGTGGGTAGAAGACCCACATAGACCTCTCAATGTCTGCACAGACAGACCTTTTGCAAAGACTCTCTAGTTCACTCAAAAAAGAGATAAATTAACACATACTAGAGGTAAGGAGAGACAGTTTATGAGGCCCCATATTTTTCAGTGTCAGACCAGAGTGTGGAAGCAATGTTTAGGAAATTGTTTTTTCTGGGCAGTAATTTACACACTCTGTAAAATATCAGCCATACAGTGTCTGCCTAGAGATCTTCTTAAAAGTTTTACTCTATATTGGTCACTGTTACCTTTTAACATCACTGTCTTATATTAAATTTTAAATGTTAAATTAACATTTAAGAAATACAACAGTCATTTCAGTGTGAAAGCTGTTGTCACCTGGGGAGATTGTGGAACTTGCTGGTAGGTCATCCAAGGTGTCAATTCCAAGATGCTGATATTTTTCAGTAATCTTGTCTGTTACAGTGTGTTCAGCCAGACAGGCTCTCTGCTTAAGTACAGAGAGTTTGGAGTCATAGCTGTTGTAGCATCAGATCAGATCCCAGTTGTCTGTGTCCTCTGCCTTTTCTTATGCAGGAGTATGTCAAGGCTGTATATTGTCACCCTGCTTATTTAACTTATATGCAGAGTACATCATGCAAAATGCTGGGCTGGATGATGCACAAGCTGGAATCAAAATTGCCGGGAGAAATATCAATAACCTCAGATATGCAGATGTAATCACTCTTATGGCAGAAAGTGAAGAGGAGCTAAAGAGCCTCTTGATGAAAGTGAAAGAGGAGAGTGAAAAAGCTGGCTTAAAACTCTACATTCAAAAAGTGAAGGTCATGGCCTTTGTTCCATCACTTCATGGCAAATAGATGGGAAACTAGCATCCTTTTGAAAACAAACTTAAGGCTATATGTATGTGTACATGAGTATGTGTGTTAGTTGCTCAGTCGTGTACGACGCTGTGAAAGTAGCTTTAAGCACTTTCTCTCACAAAGATCTTAAAGCTACACTGCTAACTCCCTTATATAGTTGACTCTTGAACAACAGTAAGAGGTTAGGAGCGATGATGTTCCACATAGTCAAAAAATTTGGTCTGTTAGTCCACCCTTTGTATCCAAGGTTCAAATCAACCAACCCCAGATTGTGTAGTGCTGTGTTATTTGGTATTGAAAAAGTCTGTGTCTTAGAGGACCTGCACATTTCAAACCCCGCTTGTTCAAGTAGCAACTGTAGTTCTAAAGTTTCCCAAGTTAGCTTAACACAGGCTGGCCTCAGCCTTTCAGGTTAACTTATGCTCAGTGCCTCGAGGAATCTCCAAAGTATTCAATGCCAGAGCGCTCTTCTAGCAGGGTCTCTTCTTGGTCACAGTTGCTTTCAAGGAATCATGCTTTAGGGACTGGCACTCACAGTGTTCAAGTGAAAATGTTGATTAGTGGAGTCTAGCTAGTGAAGGGTGGAGGAGCCTGGTGGGCTGCAGTCCATGGAGTCACTAGAAGTCAGACACGACTTCCCTTTCACTTTTCACTTTCATGCATTGGAGAGGGCAATGGCAACCCACTCCAGTGTTCTTGCCTGGAGAATCCCAGGGACGGGGGAGCCCGGTGGGCTGCTGTCTATGGGGTCGCACAGAGTCGGACACGACTGAAGGGACTTAGTGGCGGCAGCAGGAGCTAGTGAAAAGAGTAGCCCCCGAACTACACAACTAAAAATCATCGTGAACAGTATTATTGTTGGAGGAAGTAGGAAGTAAGCACATCTCTAGCTCATCTCTTCTTGGAATACATATTCTTCCTCTCATTAACTGAAATGCTAATTTCCTCACTTGCTTCAAGTCCTCCTCCAAACCCCAGTCCCTGATCCTGCCCGTTCAGATGACATTTCTCTAATGACACTCTTTTAATTCTATAACCTGAGCTGACCCCCATTACAGCATTCCAGAAGTCTCTATCTTTGCCCTGTTCTAATGATTTATTTTTTTCTATATTCATACACAAAATATATAGTTTATTTTATTTATTACATTTATTTAGTGTATCTTCACTAAAATTTAGATCCCATAAGAGGAAAGAACTTTGTCCAACCTATTTTCTGAGGTATCCCAAACATTTAATGTAGTGCTTGGCACATGGCAAGAGTTTAAGAGCATATTTACTGAATAAAGGAAAACATCTCCTACAGCAAAGATGGTAGAAGGGTAAAACCAAGTGACATTCCAAGAGAGGACATTTTCCTACTAAGGAGAAAGACGGTGAATCAAATTTCCTGATACATATGAAGTGCTCACGAATTCTGGGAAAGGAGAAATGGACATTTTTGATCCCTAAGAGATTTTTGTTTCTATTTCTCTTGTTCACAATGAATTAGAAATAAAAAGTTAACACACAGTCTTTATGCCTTCCTGAGGCAGAGGGCACAGCTCAAATTTTAGACAAATAAGAATGTCAGACAATGTTAATTTTGTTGTTGTTATTTAAGTGTGCTCCTCCCCACCACCAACTAGAATCATTAGTAAACACATCATTCTCCCTAGAGAAAACTGGTTGGTATTCAGTGAATTTTCTAAGACTCATATCTCCTTCAAATTCACTATTTGAGAAGGTTTTTAGAAAATGTCATACTCAGTAATATTTCTATACAGCAGATCTAGAGGCCCAGGTTAACCTCCAATGAATTTTTTGTCAGGACCTGTTTTCCGATGTCAAGGTTCAATCAAATGAAGCTCAAAGTAGAAATTAACCTTGGATAAATCTTATATGCAGAGTATATCATGTGAAATGCCTGGCTCGATGAAGCACAGCTGGAATCAAGATTGCCAGGAGAAATATCAACAACCTCAGACATGAAGATGACACCACCCTTAGGGCAGAAAGGGTGAGAGTGAAAGAGGAGAGTGAAAAACTTGGGTTAAAACCCAACTTACAGAAAACTAAGATCATGGCATCTGGTCCCATCACTTCATGGCAAATAGATGGGGAAACAATGGAAACAGTGACAGACTTTGTTTTCTTGGGCTCCAAAATCACTGCAGATGGTAACTGCAGCCACAAAATTAAAAGACGCTTGCTACTTGGAAGAAAAGCTATCACTAACCTAGACAACATACTAAAAAGCAGAGACATTACTTTGCCAACAAATGCCCAAGATTCGGACACAACTGAGTGACTGAACTGAACTGAACCGAACATCTTGAAGTGTCACCGTTCTATGGTATTAAGTTGGGAAAAATGACACGTATGAATTCACATATACGTGTACCTATACATCTGGGTGTATGTCTTCACTAACATGAGAGTCAGTGTGAGGCATTGAAAAGATCACTGATCTTGAAGCCAAATGGACTTCAACTTGAATCAAAAGAGACAATACCAATTTACATCACTTTTTACTATTAAAAGTCCCATTTAGATGATAAACATCATATTATTCTAAATAATCTTTATAACATCTCTGGTAAAGTTACTGACCTAAAGCATATACTCAATAAAAAGCAGTCATTCTTAACAAAGTTGATACAACGCAACTTCTTCAACATCTTTAGGGAGGTACCACTCTTAATTACAAGAGAATTCCATAGTTATTGACAAAGAAAAGAGGAAAAAATGGAGGATAGTTATAACTCAAAAAATTTTTGAATATATCAGGAGAAGATCATCAGCCATTCCTTGAAAAGGATGAAGGAAAAAAGTACAAATGTGAAGTTATCATTTAACTCAGATTCTATTCCTGGCAACATAACATTGAGAATCTTCCTAAACTAGGCCTCCATAGGGAAAAAATAATAATCTTCAAATCACTCAGAAGAATAACTTTCTATTCTATTAAGTTATTATAGAATAGATAATATGCCAAAGAATGTTCAAAGTGGCACACAATTACACTCATTTCACATGGTAGGAAAGTAATGCTCAAAATTCTCCAAGTCAAGGTTTCAACAGTACCTGAACCAAGAACTACCAGATGTTTAGCCTGGAGTTAGAAAAGGCAGAGGAACCAGAGATCAAATTGCCAACATCTGTTGAATCATAGGAAAAACAAGAAAGTTCCAGAAAAACATCTACTTCTGCTTCATTGACTATGCCAAAGCCTTTGACTATGTGGATCACAACAAACTGGAAAATTCTTATAGAGATGGGAATACCAACCACCTCACCTGCCTACTGAGAAATCTATATGCAGGTCAAGAAGCAACAGTCAGAACCAGACATGGAACAATGAACTGGTTTCAAATTGGGAAATGGACTGGTTTCAAACTAGGAAAAAAACATCAAGGCTGTATATTGTCACCCGGCTTATTTAACTATATCATGCAAAATGCTGGACTGGATGATACAAAAACTGGAATCAAGATTGCCAAGAGAAATATCAATAACCTCATATATGAACATGACACCACCTTTATGGCAGAAAGGGAAGAGAAACTGAAAAGCCTCTTGATAAAGTGAAAGAGAAGAGTGAAAAAGCTGGCTGAAAACTCAACATTCAGAAAAGTAAGATCATAGCATCCGGTCCCATCACTTCATGGCAAATAGATGGGGAAACAATGGAAACAGTGACAGACTTTGTTTTCTTGGGCTCCAAAATCACTGCAGATGGTGACTGCAGCAATGAAATTAAAAGACACTTGTTCCTTGAAAAAAAAAAAAAAGGAAAAAAAAGCTATGACCAACCTAGGCAGCATATTAAAAAGCAGAAACATTACTTTGCCAACAAAGGCCCATCTAATGAAAGGTATTGTTTTTCCAGTAGTCATTTATAGATGTAAGAGCTGGACTATAAAGCTGAGTGCCAAAGAATTGATGGTTCTGAACTATGGTATTGGTGAAGACTGTTGAGAGTCTCTTGGACCTCAAGGAGATCAAACCAGTCAAACCTAAAGGAAATCAGTCCTGAATATTCATTGGAAGGACTGATGCTGAAGTTGAAGCTCCAATACTTTGGCCACCTGATGCAAAGAACTGACTCACTGGAAAAGACCCTGATGCTGGGAAAGATTAAAGGCAGGAGGAGAAGGAGATGACAGAGAATGAGATGGTTGGATGGCATGAGTCTGAGTAAGCTCNAGGACTGATGCTGAAGTTGAAGCTCCAATACTTTGGCCACCTGATGCAAAGAACTGACTCACTGGAAAAGACCCTGATGCTGGGAAAGATTAAAGGCAGGAGGAGAAGGAGATGACAGAGAATGAGATGGTTGGATGGCATGAGTCTGAGTAAGCTCCGGGAGCTGGTGATGGGACAAGGAAGGTTGGCATGCTGCAGTACATTGGGTTGCAAAAGTTAGAGACTACTGAGCAACTGAACTGAACTTGTTACAGTATGCCTTCCAAGAGGAGAGTCTCTTACTGGGGGAAATGAACCCACCTGAAAATGACAACAATAAGAATAAATACACCTGTAGTGCCTCCTAAGTGCTAAGCAGTGAGATAGACAGTGCTAGTCTGCAGTGCTTCAACCTCCAACACAGGCAGCGTATTTAGACATGTTATTGATGAGGGGAATGTCTTAAAGAAGTCGTGTAGCTTTTTCAAACATGTACAGCTAAAAAGTAATGGTATACAATTTTAACCCAAGGTCTATCCAAGTTCAAAAAGAACAGAGACCTCAGGTTTTATTTCCAATCTCATGCTTTGCCCCAAAATTAGTGTCTTGAAAGATTGAACACATACTCAATACAATTAGGAAGGATTCTGTGACAGTAGGTTAACCTGTTAAGAATCAGGAACTACATCTGCTTTGTCTGCTTTTTCAGGCAAATTAGTACAGCCACTATGGAGAACAGTGTGGAGATTCCTTAAAAAATTGCAAATAGAACTGCCNGGGTAAAATGAGACAGCAGAGAAATTTGTTCCAGACAAAGGAACGAGATAAAAACCATGAAGAACAATCAAGTGAAATGCAGATAGGCAATCTACCTGAAAAAGAATTCAGGGTAATGATAGTAAAGATGACCCAAGATCTCAGAAACAGAATGGAGGCACAGACTAAGAAGACACAAGAAATGTTTAACAAAGACCCGGAGGAAGTAAAGAACAAACACAAAGAGATGAAAAATACACTAGGAGAGATCAACAGCACAGTAAATGAGGCAGAAAAATGGAGAAGTGAGCTGAAAGACAAATGGTGGAAATCACTGTCATGGCAAAGAGTAAAGAAAAAAGAAAGAAAAGAAATGAGGCCAGTCTAAGAGACCTCTGGGACAGCATCAAATGCCCTAGGAAAGACGCTTGGCACAGCTGATCCCAGAAGAGAAAAAATTAAATGCACCAACATTCACATCATAGGGGTACCAGAAGGAGAAGAGAGAGAGTGAAACTGAGGAAATATTTGAAGAGATAATAGCTGAAAACATCCCTAAGGAGTTGCCATAAGATCCAGCAGTCCCACTCCTGGGCGTATATCTGGAGAAAACCACGATTCAAAGGGATACATTCACCCCAAAGTTCACTGCAGTGCTGTTTACAATAGCCAAGACATGGAAGCAACTTAAATGTCTACTGACAGATGAAGAATATGTGGTATAACTTATAAGCCATTATAAAGAATGAAATAATGTCATCTGCTGCCACATGGATGGGCACGGAGATTATCTTACTAAGGGAAGTAAGTCAGACAGAGAAAGGTAAATATCATATGATACCACTGATATTTGGAATCTATAAAAATGATACAAATGAACTTATTTGCAAAATAGACTCACAGACTTAGAAAATAAACATATGGTTAACAAAGTGGAAAGGTTGTGGGGAGGAATAAATTGAGAGTTTGAGATAGACCTATATACCCCATTATATTTAAAATAGGACCTACTAAAATGACCTACTGTATAACACGTGGAATTCTGCTCAATATTCTGTAATAACCTAAATGGGAAAACTTTTTGAAAAAGAATAGATACACGTATAACTGAATCACTTTGCTGTAAACCTGAAACTAACAAACCTAACACTATTGATCAACTACATTCCAATACAAAGTAAAAATAAAAGATATTGATGGACCTAGAGATAGGAGAAGTAGTCAAAGAGAAATGTCATATGATATCATTTGTATGTGGGAAAAATGATACAAATGAACTTATTGGCAAAACAGAAACAGACCCACAGATTTCAAAAGCAGACTTATGCTTGCCAGGGTGAGTAGGGGGAATGTGAAGGAGAGGAATAAATTAGGAGTTTTGGATTAACACACACATATGGCAATCCACTCCAGTATTCTTGCCTAGAAAATTCCAGGGACAGAGGAGCCTGGTGGGCTATAGTTCACAGAGTCACAAAGAGTCAGTCACAACTAAGCAACTGAGCATATAAATAAAATGGGCTTCCCAGGTGGCTCAGACCATAAAGAATCTGTTTGCAGTGCAGGAGACCTGGGTTTGATCCCTGGGTTGGGAAGATCCCCTGGAGAAGGGAATAGCAACCCACTCCAGTATTCTTGCCTGGAGAATCCCATGGACCGAAGAGCCTGGTGGGCTACAGTCCATGGGNTAACCTAAATGGGAAAACTTTTTGAAAAAGAATAGATACACGTATAACTGAATCACTTTGCTGTAAACCTGAAACTAACAAACCTAACACTATTGATCAACTACATTCCAATACAAAGTAAAAATAAAAGATATTGATGGACCTAGAGATAGGAGAAGTAGTCAAAGAGAAATGTCATATGATATCATTTGTATGTGGGAAAAATGATACAAATGAACTTATTGGCAAAACAGAAACAGACCCACAGATTTCAAAAGCAGACTTATGCTTGCCAGGGTGAGTAGGGGGAATGTGAAGGAGAGGAATAAATTAGGAGTTTTGGATTAACACACACATATGGCAATCCACTCCAGTATTCTTGCCTAGAAAATTCCAGGGACAGAGGAGCCTGGTGGGCTATAGTTCACAGAGTCACAAAGAGTCAGTCACAACTAAGCAACTGAGCATATAAATAAAATGGGCTTCCCAGGTGGCTCAGACCATAAAGAATCTGTTTGCAGTGCAGGAGACCTGGGTTTGATCCCTGGGTTGGGAAGATCCCCTGGAGAAGGGAATAGCAACCCACTCCAGTATTCTTGCCTGGAGAATCCCATGGACCGAAGAGCCTGGCGGGCTACAGTCCATGGGTTCGCAAAAAGCTGGACAAAACTAAGTGACTAACACTTTCACCTTTCCAGGTGGCACTAGTTATAAAGAACCTGCCTGCCAATGCTGGAGATAAAAGAAGCACGGGTTCAGTTTCTGGGTGGGAAAAATCCCCTGGAGGAGGGCATGGCAACCCACTCCAGTATTCTTGCCTGGAGAATCCCATGGACGGAGGAGGCTGGCTGGCTATGGGCCATAGGGTTGCAAAGAGCTGGACACCATTTTAGTGACTTAGCATGCATAGCATACCATATATAAAATGGATAATCAACAAGGACTTACTGTATAGGACATGGAACTTTACTGAATATTCTGTAATAACCTATAGGGGGAAAGAATCTGAAAAAGAATGAGTATATGTATAAGTAAATCACTTAGCTGGACACCTGAAACTAATACCACACTGTAAATCAATTATACTCCAAAGTAAAATAAAAATTAAATTAAAAACACAAAAAAACCAAATACACACATAAAAATATTAGCGAATCAAATCTAGCATGGAATTAAAAGAACATACTGGGACCAAATATAATGTGCTTCCGTGACTATTAGGAACTCTGTAATTAATCATATCCAAGTCAAAAGCAGTCAAAAAAAAAACACCATTTGATAATCTTGCTAGACACTAAAAGGCATTAAAAAAAAACCTCGAAATGCATTTCCTGGGGGGGGAAAACCTCAATAAAATAGGAACAGAATAACATTTTGTTCCTACAATGAAGAATATCTCTATAAAATGAAAGAATGGCACCATTCTTTTCAGAATGGTGAAACATGACGTGGGGAAGAAACGAAAGAAGAAGGACGGTAATACCAGACTGCCAACATTTGGTGGATTATTGTTAACAGAAGGCAAGAAATGGGAAGGAACAAATATTAAAGAGATGGAGAAAAATGATACTTCGTTTGGATATGGTCCAGATAATGAACCAAAAATGAAAGGTTTTAAAAGTGAGTATGGTAAGGGGGCCAGCACCCAAACAGTGACGAGACAGAAAACACAGCAGACTGACATGAAGGAAATTATAGCATCCGCCTGAAGACACTGAAAAGAGACTTGAAAAACTAGAGAGAGATGATCTTGGATAGGAAGGCTTACTGTCGTTAGGAAACAAGATACTCCAGATTATGCCAAACATTTAATCTAATTCCAGTTCAAATCAATTGGTGGGGCCTTGACAAAACAATTCTCAAATTTAGCTAGAAGAAAGAATGTGCAAGGATAGTGGAAGAAATTTTGAAAAACATGTCATGGCGTGACATTGTTTTCATACCAGGTATCACAGAGTATTTTAAGAATTACAGTAGCTAATGGGGGAGGGGGAGAGGAAGAGGGAAAGGGTAGATGGCAGGGGCATTGGTGGTGGTGAGGGCTGAGGGAATTCCCATCTTTGAGTCCAGCACCACATTAATGGTCTTGGTTGATTTTACAAAGTTCTGTCAACTCAATATTGTGCAGCCAACATTTATTAACTCTTATCCCATGGAACACATGGAGATTAAACCAGTCAATCCTAAAGGAAATCAACCCTGAACATTCATTGAAAGGACTGATTCTGAAGCTGAAGCTCCAATACTTCGGCCACCTGATGTGAAGAGCTGAGTCACTGGAAGAGACGCTGATGCTGGGAAAGATTGAGGGCAGGAGGAGAAGCGGGTGACACAGGATGAGATGGTTGGATGGCATCACCGACTCAGTGGACATGAGTTTGAGCAAGCTCCAGGAAAGTGAAGGACAGGGAAGCCTGGCATGCTGCAGTCCGTGGGGCCACGAAGAATCACACAGAATTAAGTGACTGAATAACCACCAAGTGTCAGGCATTACACCCAGAGCAGTGAAGAAGACTGGCCCAGTCTCTGGCCTCATGAAGCTTCCTGTCAGGAGGAAGGTGAATAACATAATTGCTAGTGTGATGGGCAAGACAAGAAGGCGAGTGGGGATGGGGTCTGGGAAGACTCATCTGAACAGAGCACTCAGATGCACTCTCCACCTCACAAAGGAAACACCGACCTTCCTTCTGCCATGGTGCCTCCCCCTCTATTGATAGCAGGTTTGTCCTGTGAACTGAGGATTTGTGGACTGCCCTCCTCAGCAAGGTACCCGGTGGCCAGCACCAGCCTTGAAGACTGGTCTTTGCCCCTGCCCTGAGGTCTGATGGGATTCCGTGGACCCATGAAGAGGTCAACTTGAGCATGTCCTTGCATCCCCTGGTGGGAGGGTGGGGTGGGGTGCTTGTTAAAACAGTGCTGGGCCCACCCCACAGTGTTTTGATTCCATAGGGCTGGGGGACTGGTTTCTATTTGTCTACTCGTTGTAGGTGAGATGCTGGGTCATCCCTGATGGGGAAGCTCTCACAGATGGATTGAACTGAAAAAGGTGGCAGCATTGTAGAACAAAACAAACTCTNAAAAAAAAAAAAAGAAATGATGTAAATCTAAGTAGTCATCTTACTATAAAATGAACAATCAATATGTAAGGAGTATGTTGAATCGACCCAGATTTCTATGGTGAGGTGGAAGAAGTGAGTGACTAAGAATATGAAAAAAGGAGCTTGCTCAGCGATACCCCACTCCCCAGCCTCTGCCTTCCTCTTACATGCATTCTTTCAAGTATAAGGAATAGCCAGGCCCATCAACAGCACCAGGTGAGTTTGTAACCTGCTTACATTTCATCCCAGGTGATTAATTCCGACAGTAAGTTATGTTTTGCTTCACTGTTTCACTGAGGAAATAGTCTCAAATCATAG
Organism: Neotragus moschatus; assembly: GCA_006410615.1. Lineage (NCBI taxonomy): Eukaryota > Metazoa > Chordata > Mammalia > Artiodactyla > Bovidae > Neotragus > Neotragus moschatus. The sequence goes on along the minus strand of SJYA01000394.1, from coordinate 277,782 downwards.
ATACAATAAGAAACTAGAAAAGGTCTATCTAATATAGCTACAGACTTAAGATACAGTTCAGGGCAGGTGTGCACCAGGAATTATCACAAATTCATCCCCAACCGACTTCTGCACAACTTCTATTATTATCAGACTGAATCCATTGTAAGCCAACAACCAGATGAAAATACACTGGGGTCTTCACCAAAGGTGACATCATTGGGCAAAATATAATCAATATCAAGATCTTCAATTTAGCTATTAATTTATGTCAACCCTTTTCTAACATTTTCCATTTCCCTAGGGACTTAAAATAGAAACAGTGCCCCAGGGTGGCAGTGAATTTCAGAGAGTGTCATTAGAATCAAGGGGCTGTCACTCATTAACTATGTAACCTCAGAAATTGCTTAATCTCTCTGAGCATCAGTGGCCTTATTTACAAAATGAAGATGCTGATGAATGACTTCTTAGGTTATCAGAAAAATTAGGTCTGGCACATCAGGTAATGATAACTAATGGCTATCAAGCATTTATGCTGTGGCGGGTGCTGGATGAAGTGAATACGGCTAGTAGAACAATAAAACTGAGGCACTAGATTTAACTCATTTGCCAAAATGCACATAACTGGAAAGTCTCAGAAGTAGGATTGGAGGCCAGGGAATCAACGCAGGCTATGCCCTTACCCCACTGCATTCTACAGCCTAATATGAAACTTCACACTGAGTAACGACTCGACAAGTATGAGACACAGCTATAGTGATTGTTAACATGTCTATATCACATTAAATCAGATTATATAGAACAACTGAACACTCATGCCAAAGAATACACAATACCTGGGACATAAGTGCAGGAGCTCTCCTTCGACAATGCAGGCTTCTTTCTCGAGAAGTTCAGGGCAATCCTTCCCACCTCCAAGAGCAATGTGCTTCACATCGCGGCTCCTGCTCCTAAATCCTGGTGAGAGACTCCCTGAACGACAGGTCTTAGAGCAGGGGCTCCAGGAAGACCACTCAGTGGTTTCACAGTCTTTCGGCATGATGCAGGACTGGACAGTCAAAGGAAAGGAATCTTGCATGCAAAGGCTGAAGGAACAGAAACAGAAAACAGCAGGCCATGGGCTAAATGAGTGCAATCACATTATGAAGTACCTAGTCTGGATTAAAAACAAACAAACAAACCTGAAACCTGGGTTTTTCAAGTTTTCAAGATAAGCTCTAAAGAGGAAAAAAAAATTTTTTTAATGTTAGAGGCATCATGATAAACCTATTGAAGGTCTTTTTAAGAATGAACACTGATTTCATCTGAAACCGTGAAGTTACAATGTTTCACTCTCACAAGACACATAAGTAAGATGAGTCTATCTTGTACCTTGTCCAAAGCATCCTCTGAAATAATGGAGGTTCTTCTCATGTGCTTGCACTTTCTGACACAGCCTAGTTACTCTTTGTTCAGTGGTTCCTCAGTGTCAGATACTGCACTGTGCTTCACAGGCATTTTCTTACAACAGTCTCTTGAGTTTACCTGTTATTATGTCCATTTGTAGATGAGAAAACTTAAGGTCAGGAAGGCTAAATCATTTGTGTAAGGTCACAGAAAAGTAAATGTAAGCTTTTGGGTATTAATCTGTCTATTCTTTTACATACTAGTCTATTAAAAATAAACAAATGTGACATTATGTTTCCCCATATTGTTAGGCTCGGCGCATCAATTTCCTCATCTGCAAAACTGAAGTGCTTTCAAATGCTAACAATGTAATTGGAAAACAGATAAATAAATAAAAAGATATGATAATGTGGTGAACTCAACATAAAAGCATTTCCAATGATGAAGAGAAAAACTAATGAGACAGTGATAGACCACACAGGAAAGCTGGGGGTAAGGATAGGGGGGCAATTCTAAAACAGATGGACATCTGAAACACACTTTAAAAATTTAATGGGAACTTCTCAGGCACAGAAAGAAGACTTAAAATTAAGTCAAATAAGTAGCATATTTGAAGCCTTGAGATAAAATTTGTGGTCATAAGAACCAGTGGTATACTAGAACTGGATATACTATTCAACAAGGACCAAGTGTAAAATTTTCAGAATTTTGCAAACCAGTTGATTTCATGTAACTAGTTTAAACTTGGAGAAGGCAATGGCACCCCACTTCAGTACTCTTGCCTGCAAAATCCCATGGACAGAGAAGCCTGATAGGCTGCAGTCTGTGGGGTCGTGAAGAGTCACACACGACTGAGTGGNAATTTTCAGAATTTTGCAAACCAGTTGATTTCATGTAACTAGTTTAAACTTGGAGAAGGCAATGGCACCCCACTTCAGTACTCTTGCCTGCAAAATCCCATGGACAGAGAAGCCTGATAGGCTGCAGTCTGTGGGGTCGTGAAGAGTCACACACGACTGAGTGGCTTCACTTTCACTTTTTACTTTCATGCATTGGAGAAGGAAATGGCAGCCCACTCCAGTGTTCTTGCCTGGAGAATCCCAGGGACCAGGGGAGCCTGGTGGGCTGCCGTCTTTGGGATCGCACAGAGTCGGAAATGACTGAAGCGACTTAGCAGCAGCCGCAGCAGCAGCTTAAACTTAGCCATGGTCAGAGTAGTTACACTACAGAAATCAGCAAATGCTACAAATCAAGCCCCCTACCCTACTCTGAACCTTCAACCATCAGAACTGGTTCAAAAGCACACCGAAAGGAGAAAGTAAAAGCCATAAATGGACATATTTATGGCACATAAAATTCAAAGAGAAAACTGGATAAATATTAGGAATGTACTTACATAAAAAAGTATGTCTGGAAAAGCCTCATGTCATGGACTAAGGACTTTGGATTTAATTGAGTATTAAATAATTTAAAGTGGAGGAAGTCAGATTCATGTAGGAAGATAATAATAATTCAAGTATTAATTGACATTCATTTCTTTTTCATTTTGTTTTGTATTTCCTTCTTCAAAGACATCCATTACTTCAAATGAAAGAAAAGCATAATTTTGACAGGAATATAAATCAAAGAAAGGGTTCAAACACTGTTTAAACCCTAACTTTCAAAACTGGGCCTATGAAACCTGGTGGAACAACAGCTACAGACAGAGTTTGGCAATGGTTACTTTGTATGTATTTAAAAAGAGATATGTATTAAAATGCTTCCAAATTTCTGACTTGGAAAAATAATGAAAATTAAGGGAGCCAATAAAGAAATAGCTTATAGAAGATGGTGCAGGGGAGAATAATATATGTTTATATTTGGCCAGATCAATGAGTAAAATATGGGGAAATTTCGATACAGATGTCCTTCATGAAGGGCACTAGGTGGCACTAGTAGTAAAGAACACTCCCCTTCCCCCGCCACTGCAGGAGACCTAAGAGACATGGGTTCGATCTCTGGGTGGGAAAGACTCCCTGGAGGAGGGCATGGCATCCCCCTCCAGTATTCTTGCCTGGAGAATCCCATGGACAGAGGAGCCTGGCAGGCTACAGTCCATAGGGTCGCAAAGAGTCGGACATGACTGAAGCGACTTAGCAAGCGTGTGTGCATGCATCCTTCATGAAACCACAGAGAGTTAGTATGGTTTTCAAATTTCACAATGATATCAACTTCTGGTACAATATTTTTTAAAGTCTATTCAGATCATATGATCCCCTTCAAAATGAAAAAAGCAATGTATACCTCATTATCATTACTCACTTCAATTAGACATTTGGGGGTCTTGGATTTGAGAGAAAATAGGAAGAATCTTTGTTGAAAATTTCCCACCTAAGCCATAATGTACCATCGTTGTACAATGGGGAGAATGGAGGGAAGGCCCACCTCTTTTAAACTGATGACAAAACAAAAAGCTATTGATTAACAAGTTTCTAGGTTTTGACTTTTCAGAAATCATAACTGGCTGAGTCATGTCCTGACATAAATTCATATGTTGAAGTTCTAACCTTCAGTACCTCAGAATGTAACTGTATTTGAAGACAGTCTTTAAAGCAGTAATTAAGTTAAAATGTGGTCATGAGGGTAGGCACTAATCCAGTGGGCACAGACACAAGCAGAGGGGGGAGTTTGAGAAGACAAGGAAAGAAGACAACCTTCTACAAGCCGAGGAGAGAGGTCTCAGAAGAAATCAGTCCTGCTGACAAGTGATCCACCCTCCAGAATTGTAACCAAATAATATCTGTTGTTTAAGATACAGTCTATGGTATTTTGTTAAGGTAGCCCTAATAAATGGATTTAATACAGTTTTTAAATCTGTGCATACTTTTAAAGAGTTTTAACTTCCAAAGCTGATTTTCTTCTTCTTTTCATAGTGGAGACCCCACACTATACAGTTCTCTGTCTACAGAAGTAGTAGTTTGGTCCTTACCATTTACCAGTTGTCATTCTCATCTTCTCTGAACTAACTTTTCCTATTGGATCAGAAGAAGGGGTAAGACTCCAACAATACAAGCACTTGCATGGAGTCGGATGAATTAATCAAGTGGTTTTGTAATTCTGAAAACAGCTTCTAATTCTTGGAATTAGGAAGGGCATATGGTTTAATGATTATATATTTACTATTTTAATGTTATAATTTAATAGCAATATTTAATATTATTTTTACCAACTTACCTCCTTTATGGAAAAGAGTAATCATAAAAGGTACCACATACAGCCCTGGTCTAACATAATCAATGAGATTAGTTCTTTTTCTGAAATAGTGGATTAAGCACTAAATGGCCTATCAGAAATATCTGTATCCTAAATTCTGTATCAAAATACATTTGCATGACCTTAGTCTCAAGGCTACTTAGATTCATTATCTATGGGAAAAAGAATAATAAAATGTGATCTGCTTACCCTCTCCAGAGTTATAGTATTAATTTCTTTCAGCCCAAGTAGAGTCATCATATAAACTAAAGCCCCAAACAAAGATTATTGTCTATACACAAATAAGAGTCAATTCTTTCACAGAAGGTGACATGCCTTTTTAATAAAACAGACATATACTGCTATTGTAGCTTTAAAAAAAAGACAGAAAAGCCAAGGTAATTAAACCTCCTTGACATTTAGAGAGTATGTTGTCATTTGCAAATTACTTCACAAGTATTCAACTGTAAAGGAAACCTTTGAAACCAAAAATTACTCTACTTAATATCACTTCCTCTGGAAATGTAAGGAAATCTCTTTACTTACAAAATAAGGACAGAAACACTTATAAAAACCAACAGAAAATTACCCTCATTTCATTTACACTTCAATTACTACTTTAAGATAATATTAAAGAAACATTCAGAACAGCTGAATAATATAACAAAAACTCCCATACTCTGCTAGCAAAAGCTAACATCCAGCTACAGATTTCATTAAATAAATGTTAAAAAATTATAAATTCAGGTAAATACCCTATGTCTTTTACAATCTTAGTTCCATCTCTCTTCTTCATACACAGCTGCTACCTTGAAATTGATTTCTATTATTCTCTACATATTTTTATATTTTAAGTAGGGATACGTTCAGAAATAACATTTATTGTATGGTACGTTTTCAATTTTTTTACTTAAATATTCCTTTATTATTCATATTACTCTGGAAATAATTTTTCTCATTTGATATTATGATTTCTACATCCATTTGAAAAATGCAGATATGGCACAATCATTTTTATTAGTGAGCAATATCCCAACAAGAATACAGGGCAATATAGTTATTCATGTTCTCATTAGTATACCTTTTGGTTGTGCTTAATTTCTTTTGATTCTATAGGATTATGTTCTAAACTTCCCTTTGCATGTCTCTATGTTGCTATACATCTGTGAGCAAATTCCCTAGTATTTTTGCCTGAAGTTGGGCCATAAATATTCATGTAAAGCAATATAATAGGTGCTGTGATAGTTTTCCTTTCCTGCATGCTAAAAATTCTTGGGATTATTAGACTTATTTTTTTCCCAAATGTTGAGTAATTGTGTTTGTTTTTTCCAGGTTATCATTAGGCTGTATATATATTTTTCTTGAATCATTAGTGACTACTCAGATTTCTATCCTATGAATTTACCATTCATATTATTTGCACATTGTGACACGTAGACTAAAGGTCCCCCAAAGATGTCCATATCTTAATTCCTGAAAGCTGTGAACACGTCTAAGCTGTGAACCTTACCTGCCAACAGAAATTTGCAGATGCAACTGTTAAAGATATTGAGAGAAAGAGAAGATACTGGATTATTCAGATGGGCCCAATATAAACATCAGTTCAGTTCAGTCACTCAGTTGTGTCCAATTCTTTGTGACCCCATGAATCGTAGCACTCCAGGCCTCCCTGTCCATCCCCAACACCCGGAGTTTACTCAGATTCACGTCCATCGAGTCAGTGATGCCATCTAGACATCTCATCCTCTGTCGACCCTTCTCCTCCTGCCCCCAATCCCTCCCAGTATCAAAATCTTTTCCAATGAGTCAACTCTTCTCATGAGGTGGCCAAAGTACTGGAGTTTCAGCTTTAACATCATNTTCCCTTCTCCAGTGGACCACATTCCATCAGACCTCTCCACCATGATTCACCTGTCTTGGGTTGCCTGACAGGCATGGCTTGGTAACATTGAATTAGACAAGGGTGTGGTCCTAGTGTGATTAGATTGACTAGCTTTCTGTGAGTATGGTTTCAGTGTGTCTGCCCTCTAATGCCCTCTTGCAACACCTACCATCTTACTTGGATTTCTTTTACCTTGGGTGTGGGGTATCTCTTCACGCTTATAAAAGAGTCCAAAGGAAGGCAGAAAGGGACCAGAGACAGAAGCAGTTGTGATAATAGAATCAGAACCCACGTCTCTTGTGTCCTCCTTCATTGGCTGGTGGGTTCTTTACCACTAGCACCACCTGGGAAGCCCAACAGAATCGGAGGCTGGGATAATATAAGGCCATGACCCAAGGAAAGTGAGTGGCCTCTAGAAATAGGAAAAACGCAAGAAAATAGATTCTCCCCTATAACCTCCAGAGAAAAACAGAATAATATCGTAATTTCAAGATTTCTTAACCTTAAGGCTTCTGACCTCCGAAACTATAAGTTAGTACATTTACATTGTTTTAAGCCTCTTAGTTTGTTGCAATTTGTTATAGAATCTATAGGAAACTAATACATCTTTCTAGTGGGATGATTTTTTTCTTATTTAAGATGAAAACCTACACACATTATAGGTGATAAAAGTAAATACAGAGAGAGAAATACAAATTCTACATAATCTGTTGTTTCTTCTTTATGCTACAAATAACTTTTCTCATAATAGTATTTTTAATTTGTATATAGTGTTTTTTGTGGTATGCAATAGTTTGTTTTTCAGTCTTTCCCTTTATAGTTTCTGCCATTTTTTTTCACCATGTACAAAACTTTTTTTCTCCTATCCCAATGTCATAAGTTACACTGTCNACAAATTCTACATAATCTGTTGTTTCTTCTTTATGCTACAAATAACTTTTCTCATAATAGTATTTTTAATTTGTATATAGTGTTTTTTGTGGTATGCAATAGTTTGTTTTTCAGTCTTTCCCTTTATAGTTTCTGCCATTTTTTTTCACCATGTACAAAACTTTTTTTCTCCTATCCCAATGTCATAAGTTACACTGTCATATTTTTCCTTCTAGAGAACTTTTATATTTCAGGTTTCCTATTTAGGTCATCACTCAATTTGATATATATTTTCATATGTGGCATTTTATAGGAAGGACCTCCTATTTTGGAAGCATCAGCACTAAACTCATTTGTCCTTGTTTAACCTATATAATTCTGTTTTTTCCCTATTTTCAGTATTGTTTTGCTTTCAAAGAGATTTCCTCAATTATCTTTAAAAATTTTAATTAAATTAAACATATTATACAATCAAATTTTAATGTCCAACATTTTTTTATTTCCTAATTTCTTTTAATATTTTATTTTTATTTCATGAGTGAAATATTTAATATCTTTGACAATATTATATATAACTTTTTTTAACTTTAGTGATCCTTTACTCTTATGAAGTAAAATGAAGTACCATAAGCACAGATGGGAAGCTCTTTGATCACAGGTGAGGCTCACTGAAACATTTCCGTTGGCTGATTATGCAGAACTCAGACTACTTTATTGGAGACCGTCAAATGTTGGTCTCCATCAGTCTTTACTCTGTGGCTCACATTTTCCCTAAGATAAGAATTTGGCATCTCTTCCACTATGTGTATAGAGCCAGTCATCAGCTTTATGAAAACTGATTAGAGAAAGAGCTGTCAGAATACTCACACACTATGGATGGGTTTTCACTTAACCTGCATGTTCAGAGGACAATGTTTCATACTTAAGACTATGTTCTGCAGAGAAGGGAATAATTTTTAGGCATACTGAACATATTTTTCATCAGAGTTGCTTACTATTGCCTATAATTCTTAAACCTTCTAAGAATCTTATATTGGTCAGAGTAGAATAGGCTACATTCTTGTAACAAATAAACCCTGGAATCTCTATGACTTAGTAAAATAAATGTTCATTTTCCCTTCACAAACACTTTGGTCTTTGATGCAGTTTATCAGCCTTCCTAGAAGACACTCTTCTACCTAAAGACTTAAGAACTCAGTTCATACCCTTCTCTCTCTCTCTCTCTCTCTTTTTAAATTTGGCTCTGCCACGTCTTCGCTGTGGCAGGCAGGATCTTGCATCTTCATTGCAGCATGTGGATTCTTTAGTTGTGGCACCCTGGGTTTTCAAACTTTAGTTGTGGCATGCAAACTCTTAGCTGCAGCTTGTGGTATCTAGTTTCTTGACCAGGGATTGAACCCAGGCCCCTTGCACTGGGAGCATGGAGTCTTAGCCACTGGACCCAGGGAAGCCCCTGTATTCATCTTATAAATTCACCATCTAGAATATGTGGCTTCCAAGTTCACCTTTAGGTAGAAAGGTAGAGAGAACAAGAGGATAGCCCAAAGTGATTTATGATTTTGACCTGTAAATGGCTTATGTTACTCCTGCCCACATTGCTTGGCCAGAGCTCAGTCAAATGGCTCCTGTATAACTGCGAAGAGGACAGTGAAATATCTTTCTGTGTGTGATGGAAGAGGCAAAAATGTGACAGGAAAATGGCTTTGTGTCTGATACAGCTGTGTCATGTAAACTGGTCTGCTTTTGGCAGGTTGTCCAGCTGAAGAGGGAGCATTCAGGTTTTTCCACCCTGCTAGGTAAACCACCACGCATCCATCTACTTTCCAGCTTCCCTTATTGCTAACGTTTCATTTAAACTATTATATCATTTTCTATTATATTTCTCCTTGAGAGTTCATGCCTTTTTTATTCCTTTACTGTTATTTAAGTAGGGTTCCAGAATACAGCAGGAATAAATGGTTATGCTCGGTTTGCCATATTTAACCAAAACTGAAAAAGTCCTTTGACACAACACTTTGCAAAAGCCACATAATTATCTATTCAATAAATCAACATATTCCTACAGAGCTAAATCTTCCCTACATGTGGAAAAACACTGGCTAGAAGTAATTAAAAATGGATGAGTGAAATATTGAATTGTAAAAGAATTTTCATTTCCATTATGCTTGTTCTAAATTATGTAATATTTGTTTATAGCCTTTAGTACTTGAAAAATACACTTTACAGTTAAAAGGTTATTTTTATAGAAGTACAATTACAACTAACTAAGAAAATACTTTAGCAAGCTTAATAAAACTGGGTGCTGTTCAAATATACAGATATTCCAATTATTTAGCAAAAATACTGCTATCCATATGGTAGCAGCTACCCAAATTATAGCATAATAAGCAGAGAACAGTTTCTTCTAGGCTTACAAATTCTAACATAGAGAATGATTTCAAGATCACATTGTGAAAATAACACCAGGGAATAAAATGTGAATGATAAAACGGAGAGAGAAGAACCAGAACCCAGATAGGCTTAAGAGAGAGTAGATTTGGAAAACCAGATAGAGTAAATGCTATTTATTTTTAATGATTTTGACTCCAAATTGGTTGCATTTTTCTCCCATCAGTCAAACTAATAGAAATAGCTCAGAAAATAAGAATAATAACCTGAAGAAGAAAAACATGCACATATCAGGTTTATGTGAAATCCCTGCCCACTTCAGAAACTAGACTAAAGGTAAGCTGCCCACTACCTATATGATTCAATGAGTAAATACAATTGAAAAAGTTGAGTTTTTAAAATTTTGTCTGGAAACCAACTTTGAAAATTTAAGAAATATTTTCAACTTATCATGAAAATAATTAATTTCTGAGAATTTTTAACTGGAAGATTATGAGTTTCCTTTTCTAAATGCCCTTCCTGGTCACAGTAACCTGAGATAATTTATGTCTTATATGACAAAAGGCATTTATGTTGGGCTAGAATTTATTACTAATGGGAGCTTCTGATTGAGATATATAAGTTGTTTTCTTCTAATCCTCAATATAGTAAAGCTGAGCTCTTAAAATGTCTCTTAATTTCTTACTCTGATTTATATCATTTTAAAGTATTCAATAGATAATAAACCTAAAGTCATGCACTATAGCTAAAATAGCAACATGAAATTCTATTTTAAATACACTGTTCAGTTGCTTTGGTGGGATAGCGAGATTTTTCTACAGATAAAGAGATCAGAACACAGACTGAGATATTACATTCTTGAGAAGAAATATCCTTGAGAGTGATATTATATCAAAAAGGAATGTTTTTAGTATTGTGCTCATTTCCTGTTACCAGAAAACATTATTCAACAGAATTTAAAGTGCACTATAAGTCTCAGAATAAAATGGATTTTATCTTCTCCAAATTTCTTAGAGTACTAAGAATGATATGTTGGTATATATTTGTGAATGCTTAGGGATGAAAGCAATATCAGTAATCATTTGAAGGTCTTAGCTTCTACTTTCAATTTATGGAAAAGGACACTCATGCCCCAAAAATGTTATGTGATTTTTTTAATGGGCACGCAGCAAGAATACAGAATGGCCAAGACTAAAATTAAATTTATCTAGCTTTTAACCCAAAATTATATTCACAGTTGATTCGTGTGAGAGCTCTTGTTAGAGACTCAAATGTATAAGACCTGAAAGTTGCATTAAAAAAAAAAATAGTCTATCTTGACATCAGGTTTGGAGAACAATGATAGTTACCTAACTCTGAATTTCTCCTACCACCATTACCCTCCTCCAAAAATAGTAAGAGTGAAACAAACCACATATTACTGTTGTGTTCACCATTACTAGATAAAGAGAACACACAGACATAAAAATACACAAACACGCACACACACACACACACCTTTACCTTCAAATCACAAGTAAACAGACAATATTCTAACAGATTATCCATTGACTCCCTTCAGATGCAATTTACTGGGTGCAGAAAGTAGAGGACAGGTCTTCTAAAAGATCCGATAATAATGATTACAGAGATTATCATACGAAGTGAAGTAAGCTAGACAAAGACAACTAACATTGTTTATATATGGAACCTAAAAAAATGATACCATTGAATTTATATACAAAACAGAGAAAGATCCACGTACATAGAAAACAACTCATGGTTGCATGTATGTGGGCTAAGTCACTTCAGTCCTGTCCAACTCTTTGTAACTCTATGGAATGTAGCCCACCAGGCTTCTCTGTTCATGGGATTCTCCAGGTGGGAATACTGGACTGGCTTGCCACACCCTCCTCCAGGGGATCTTCCTGACCCAGGGATTGAACTCACATCTCTTACATCTCCTGCACTGGCAGGCAGATTCTTTACCACTAGCACCACCTGGGAAGTTTACCAAAGAGGAAAGTGTTGCTACTGCTAAGTTGCTTCAGTCGTATCCGACTCTGTGCGACCCCATAGAGGGCAGCTGACCAGACTCCCCCATCCCTGGGATTCTCCAGGCAAGAACATTGGAGTGGGTTGCCATTTCCTTCTCCAATGCATGAAAGTGGAAAGTGAAAGTGAAGGCGGCTCAGTTGTGTCTGACCCTCAGTGACCCCATGGACTGCAGCCCACCAGGCTCCTCTGTCCGTGGGATTTTCTGAGCAAGAGTACTGGAGTGGGGTGCCATTGCCGTCTCCAGAAAGGGTTGGGGGAGGGATAAATTAGGAGTTTGAGGTGAACAGACATACACTAACTATAGATACAATAGAAAACTAACAAGGACCAATTGCATAGCATAGGGAACTATACTCAATAGTTTATAATACTGTAATATTTTGTAATATTGTAATTAATACATAATATTTTGTAATAACCTATAATGGATAATAATCTGAAAATATATATATACATATGTGTGTGTTGCCATACACCTGAAACTAAAACAACATTTTAAATCAACTATACTTCAATTAAAAAAAAAAGAGAGAGAGAGAGAGAGAAAATACAGAGGAGTTAAAGACTTAGATGAACCACAGAAAAATCTTTTCCAGAAAAAGTAAGTTCATCAAATTTCAAAACACAAAATACGGGTCAGAATTTGGTAGCCCTAGCAGATATACGGAGAAGGAGCTCAAAGGTATGCATGACTGGAAAGGGCAATCTTGGAGAATTATTCCTTTGAAGGATAATTATATAAAGAATGGCTGGTAGTCCGTGGAGATGGGGCAAGAAAGGAAAATAACGAATGGAAGAAATTGAGGATCCTACACACACAAAAAGGTAAAATAAGACACATCAAACTTTCCCCACCACCACCACCACCAAGGCCCAGAAATGCCACATCACAAAAGAAGGCAGCACTCGCATAAGAGGACATTTTTTAAATAAGAAGCATATTCAAGAAGTGAATGAAAACAGAAATAAAGCATAATATATTCATTCTGAACTACAACCAAAATTCTAAAAGTGTGAAAAATTTTCTATAGGTAAGAAGTTTGCTCTAAATGACCAGAAACAAAGTAGAAAAACACTATCATTCAACACATGAAACTATAGTAAATATCCTCAAATGAACATTTAAAGATATTAAACAACAACAACTGAACTTGAAGTAGCAATATAAAAACTAAATGGATAAAACTAAATATAAAAACTAAATGGATCACAATGGATTTAAGACAAGAATAAGAATTCACTGAACTCAAAAGAAAATAGAAGGAAAAAAATAATTTAAAAAATGAATACTGTATTACAAGATGCCCAAGAAAGAACAAATTAAAATGAAAACATATTCAAATGAAGGAAAATAGGGTGGAAAACACAAAGAGAAATAAGATGACATACAAGAAGTAAAACAGGTCAGAGAAAGTAGGAAAGTAGGCAAGGAGGTCCAACACATATATATTACATATACTTTGGAAAAAAGAAACCAATACGCTGGAAAACATTAATGTTCTAATCCCCAATAAACTTGCACAAAAAGAAGATCTAAACCAATATATTTAAAGGGGCCAGTAGGTACCATGGAAATCTGACTCAGAACAAACAAGCTGTGGTAAACATGTAACATCTATAACTGCAAATCTAAGATTACAGTGGGGCTGGGAGCATGGATAGAGAACTAATATGTAAACATTATGTGTTCTGACAAGAAGAAATAAGAGATGAAAATTCTGAAAGAGATGGGAATACCAGACCACCTGACCTGCCTCTTGAGAAACCTATATGCAGGTCAGGAAGCAACAGTTAGAACTGGACATGGAACAACAGACTGGTTCCAAATAAGAAAAGGAGTACGTCAGGGCTGTATATTGTCACCATGCTTATTTAACTTATATAAAGAATACATCATGAGAAACGCTGGGCTNCCAGACCACCTGACCTGCCTCTTGAGAAACCTATATGCAGGTCAGGAAGCAACAGTTAGAACTGGACATGGAACAACAGACTGGTTCCAAATAAGAAAAGGAGTACGTCAGGGCTGTATATTGTCACCATGCTTATTTAACTTATATAAAGAATACATCATGAGAAACGCTGGGCTGGAAGAAGCACGAGCAGGAATCAAGATTGCTGGGAGAAATATCAATAACCTCAGATATGCAGATTACACCACCTTTATGGCAGACAGTGAAGAGGAACTAAAAAGCCTCTTGATGAACCTGAAAGAGGAGAGTGAAAAAGTTGGCTTAAAGCTTAACATTCAGAAAACTAAGATCANGGAGGAGAAGGGGATGACAGAGGATGAGATGGCTGGATGGCATCACTGACTCGATGGACATGAGTCTGAGTGAACTCCAGGAGTTGGTGATGGACAGGGAGGCTTGGCGTGCTGTGATTCATGGGGTTGCAAAGAGTCGGACATGACTGAGTGACTGAACTGAACTGAAAGCTTTCAAGGGCATCCCTGGTGGCTCAGTGGTAAAGAATCCTCCAATGCAGGAGGCGTGGGTTTGATCCCTGGGTCAAGAAGATCATCTGGAAGAGGAAGCATGGCAACCTACTCCAGTATTCTGGCCTGGAAAATTCCAAGGACAGAGAAGTCTGACAGACTACAGTCTATGAGGTCACAGAGTCAGACATGACCTAGCAACTAAACAACAATAATTTCCAACATTAGCTTGTAATATGCCAAATCTTTTAATTAATGAATTAGTTTTATGAGAAAGTTTCAAGAAATGGACAGATAAAAGAGCTACCTATTGACGTTTCTCGCTTTTCTTTTTGCATCCTAACTATAAACACACTAGCTGGCCTCATCCATTAGGCTGATCATCGATCTTTCCACAAAGACAGCAAGTAATCACATTTTGTGTCAATGGGAAAAAAAAATAGTTTCCTCCTTTTCTCTTTACTTAAATATTTAATAAGAGCCTGAAAAAAGAAGTTTATCACTGTTATGTTTGCCCTTTTACTAGGTTTGGAATCAGCATAGAGGCAACTCACGCCCTGAGAAATCATTTAATTTCCACAAGCAAGAGAAAGAAGGTGAAGTCTTTCTTTCCTCAAATCTGATCAAACTCCAACATGTCACCTACTTAGTCCCTGGAATGTATTTTCAAGCACATCCAGTACATTTCTAGGAACAGTAAATGTATATGGTAATATGCATTTAGGAAGAGACATGTGCCTCCCTGGAGAAACAGGTATTTGCTTTTGCTGCACTGAGGATCTCTCACTGTGGCAGGGCAATACTTTTGAGGTTGTAATGTACCCAGTCCACCAGTTCTTTCCCCGAGCCCTGGGTGTGCAGACCTGCTATTCTAGGCAATATCATGTTGATAATTTCAGTGCTGATGATTTCTGTCATTTTGTGAAAGAGAATAAAATGTACTCTCATCTTCTTCTGGTGCCCCCACACTCGCGTGTGGTGCTCCATTTCTTGTTGAAACAGAGTTTTACTGAATGAAGTCAGCCTACAGTCACCAACATGCCCTTTGGTTTCCCACACTCTTTCCTGGGTGAGCTGTCCCAGGACTGTCTCCTCAGGCACACTCAGTGTGCATGCGAAGTGCAGTATTCAACACAGGTTGACTAATCAATCACCTTTAATTCTGATTATTTCCTCTGAATCACCCACAGTTTAGTATTCTGTATACTGAGATGCTCACTGTGACATAATGGTTATTTGCAGGCTCCAGGTGTCTAGATGTTCTAGAACAGATTCAGGTTCAATATGCCACTCCCTGCCCAGCATCCCAGACCATGCATGCGAACATTTACTATTATTAAAAACACAAAATACAAACCCAAATCCACGGTTACTATTTCAAAAAATATATGATTGTAGGAAACTTTTTAAATCTAAAGATTTTAATCATTTAAAATTATTTACTAATTTCAATCAGTTAAAATTAGATTTTAATGTTTTGATCTATCCAGGAGTTTGGGATTAACATATACAGGCAAGTTCTTTACTGCCTGAGCCACCAGGAAAGCCCAACATATACAAACTAGTATATATAAAGTAGACAACCAATAAGGACCTATTGTATAGCACAGGGCACTGTACTCAATATTTTATAATAACAAACAAGGGAAAAGAATCTGAAAAAGCATATATGTATATATATATATACACACACATATATATANTTGATCTATCCAGGAGTTTGGGATTAACATATACAGGCAAGTTCTTTACTGCCTGAGCCACCAGGAAAGCCCAACATATACAAACTAGTATATATAAAGTAGACAACCAATAAGGACCTATTGTATAGCACAGGGCACTGTACTCAATATTTTATAATAACAAACAAGGGAAAAGAATCTGAAAAAGCATATATGTATATATATATATACACACACATATATATAGCACCCCACTCCAGTACTCTTGCCTGGAAAATCCTATGGATGGAAGAGCCTGGTAGGCTGCAGTCCATGGGGTCGGTAAGAGTCAGATACGACTGAGTGACTTCACTTTCACTTTTCACTTTCATGCATTGGAGAAGGAAATGGCAACCCACTCCAGTGTTCCTGCCTGGAGAATCTCAGGGACAGGGGAGCCTGGTGGGCTGCCGTCTATGTGGTTGCACAGAGTTGGACACGACTGCGGTGACTTAGCATTAGCATAGTATGTGTGTATATATATATAAAGAACATATATAAAACTTTATATATATATATAACTATGTGACAGTTTATATATATATAACTGATGATATATTCAGTTTATGTATATATATGTTCAGTTTATATATACACATACTGCATTATGTGCTCAGCCACTCAGTCAAATCCGACTCTTTGTGACGCTATGCACTGTAGCCCACCAGGCTCCACTGTTCATGGGATTTCCCAGCAAGAATACTGGAGGGGATTGCCATTCCCTACTCCAAGGGATCTTCCTTACCCAGGGATCAAACCCAGGTCTCTTGTGTCTCCTGCATTGGCAGCCAGATTCTTTACCCTGGCACCACTTGGGAAGTCCATATATATAAGTATATGTAATAACCATATATAATATATATAATATGTATATAACTAAATCATTTTGCTGAACACCCAAAATTAACACAACATTGTAAATCAACTACACTTCAATTAAAAAAATAAAATCTGTTTTGAATGATCTAAAACAGTTATTAGTCAAAAAGAAAACAAAGCTTTTTTTGCAAAAACACTGGGTTTTAAAATATAGGCTGGGCCGGGCCTCTCCCTTCTCAACTTAGGGTGGCAGCGGGCCGGCGCCCCTGGCTCACAGGCCATGGCGCTGAGGGAGCTCAAAGTGTGTCTGCTTGGGGATACAGGTGTGGGTAAATCAAGTATTGTGTGGCGGTTCGTGGAAGACAGTTTTGATCCGAACATCAACCCAACAATAGGGGCATCTTTTATGACCAAGACTGTCCAATACCAAAATGAACTACATAAATTCCTCATCTGGGACACAGCTGGACAAGAACAATTTCGTGCCTTAGCATCAATGTACTACCGAGGCTCGGCTGCAGCTATAATTGTTTACGACATCACAAAAGAAGAGACATTTTCAACATTAAAGAATTGGGTAAAAGAGCTTCGGCAGCATATTGTAGTTGCCATTGCAGGAAATAAGTGTGATCTTATCGATGTAAGAGAGGTTAGGGAGAGAGATGCCAACGACTACACCGACTCCATCCATGCAGTCTTTGCAGAGACAAGTGCGAAGAATGCGATAAACATAAATGAACTCTTTATAGAAATTAGTCGAAGAATTCCATCCACTGACGCTAGCCCACCTTCTGGCGGAATGGGCTTCAAACTCCGCAGACAGCCTTCGGAGCCAAAGGGGAGCTGCTGTTGACCGGGCCTCGGCCCCCCGGGGCTTCCTGATGAAGTAGGTGGTCCTGACAGGTCTCTGGAGGGCTGGGCCCCACCTCCGGGGGTCACCTGCCAGTCTTGGATCTTCTTCGGGCAACAAGGATTCACAGGAATTGACCGGTTTCGTCTCCTCTTTGGAGACTGCAGCAATAATACGTCAGTCTGTGGACTTCCGTCCTGTAAAGAATCTCTGTGTACACAGCGACTGCATCGTTGGCTCCTGATCTTGCTGAGAAGGAATGTACAGTTGTGCGGATGGTAGGATGAGATCATTGAGTAGCTTTGTAGTCAAGATTCTGGGTCACGTTTGTAAAGGGAAAATTAGCACTTTCATGGTTCTTGAGGGGAAAAATACGGCCTTGTGGAGACATTCCTTCCCTTCGTTTCCCATTGCCATTGTTAGAGGGAGTGGTAGCATTTAGAATGTGTGCAGTTACCACCATGGAGAGATGGCAGTTATGATCGTCTGAAGCTGATGTGGGTTGTTTCTGGGGCTGATGGAGAGGCACCCACCCATGCCGTCTCTGATGCACCTTCCACTGGGCGCAGCAGCCCAGGACCCTGCCGCATACGTGTCCCCAGGCACGTCACTGGCACCTTTTTAGGTAAGCTCTGATGATCAAGATGGTGGTGGTAGAGAGGCTGCCTGGAACATGTTGAATTGCAGATTCAGTTTAAACCGACTAGCCATGTTTTCCAAAGGAAGAGAGGAAGCCCAGAAAGTGGAATAAATGCTGTCCGTTTTTTATTTAACTGAGTTGTCTGGTGGGGGAAACAGTTATCTGCTGCTTGCTTAGCACATGTAAAGTTGTAGTCATATATTTATGAGACCACTGCTTACAGATTATAAATTATGCAAATACATTAATAAATTCTATGTTTCACTTTAAAAAATAAATAAATAAAATAAAATAAAATATAGGCTGTGAGTTTTTATTTGTTTAAGTATCAAGTATACACAACTTTATATTTAGTATTTATTCCTGTATTTTAAAGAATGTAAGACCAAACTAGTGGCGCCTCTTCTAACCAACCTTAAAAAGCTAACAGCAAATTTAATCAGTCTAGAACTTCTTACAAAGTGATCCTTATTCTTAATTTTAAAATATTTGATTAACACATTTTCTTATTATTAATGTTTTGTTTTCTTCTAAGTTTTTGCCCATTTTCAAAACTGTTAAGGTAGTTTTTTTATTATTTGAAATCATTAATATTTAAACTATATAAATTAATATTCTTCCCTTAGCTTTCATTTCTCCATCTACATAGAATTTTGCCAAACAGCCATTTTTTTTCTAGATCAATGAAGACAAAATATAATTATTAACAGTTATCCCCCAATTAAAAGCAAATAAATAAAAAGAAATAATTACTATCATTTGTTAAAAGGCTAGTGGTATTGTGCTATATTTGTTTTCTTGTTAAATATTCAGGAATTTTACCAGGTGGTCATTAAATCATTCATGATTTAAAATCAGCCATGGAAGGAGTATTTACATCACACTACAAATCAAGACAAATGAAGGCTTTTTTTTTTTTTTTTTTAAACAGTGAGCCAGTTAGTTTATCTTACATCACTGGTGACTTGATAAGTGTCTTCCTTCCTTCTGTTCCTTATAACAATCCCATGAAGTGGGGCTACTTTGCTCATTTTATCAGTTGAGGGAAATGGAACTCATAGAAGTTACAGTGTACACCCAAATTACACAACTAGTGTGTAATAGACTAGAATGAAACTCCAGATCTGTGTGACCCCAAGCTTGGGCTCCAGCCCTGCATTTGAAAAGACCCTTTTCTATGGCATGCACTGGTATGTGTGATCCTAAAATCACAAGGCAAATGCATTTCTTCACTTAGCTACAATCTCTCCAATTTGTTAATATTCCTTTGGATGTGAGTAGAGCAAGTCATCAAAGTTGTGGCAGCGCAGCATTTCCCCCTCTTGACCCTGGGAATTTAGGACCGCAGTTTTTGCATACTAAGACACATGCATGTTTATAAACTTTAGTCACTGCATTTAGGAAGGCATGGTCGAGGGAGAATAGTTTTTCCACATGTTAAAGTGAACTTTACAGACAACTGAAAAGAATCTGAATAACAAGTAAATGTAACTTGAATTGGCTATGCTGGGAAAAAATGAAAAACAAATTGTAAACAAGACATCTGAGATATGACAAGACCTCTCAGCAATTGGCCTATAACAATTTGCATTTTTCAGACATGGAGAGAAAAATGTGTCCCCTGATTTATTCAGTGTGTTTGGCTATGAACTTAAAACACACACAATAGTGAAAATCATACAGCCCTGAGGGATTTTGCCTTTTCAAAAAACATGCATATTGAAGTAAAATGTGACCTGCGGTATGACAAATCTTAAATCCCTTGTCCAAGTGCAGAAATAGAAGAGCTGATTAAAATTTTGAGCAGTTGCATGAAGAAAAAGAATATCACTTTTAAATTTGACATATATGTAAAACATATGGTTATATTCAGAATATATATCTGAGATAAATAATCTAAAGAAATAAGAAAATTATATACAAACAATAATCATTTTATATTTCTTAGTTGGAAATAAGCTTCAAGTAATACAAATGAAACAACATTTTCATTATCCTAGGAGATGGACCCTACAAGATACTGCTCTGATTTAGGTCAAAGAGTGTTCTGGCTATGTTTTCCAGAATTTTATAGCATGGTCATATGCTGCTGCTGCTGCTGCTGTTGCTGCTAAGTCACATCAGTAGTGTTCGACTCTGTGTGACCCCATAGACGGCAGCCCACCAGGCTCCCCTGTCCCTGGGATTCTCCAGGCAAGAACACTGGAGTGGGTTGCCATTTCTTTCTCCAGTGCATGAAAGTGAAAAGTGAAAGTGAAGTCACTCAGTCATGTCTGACTCAGCAACCCCATGGACTGCAGCCTACCAGGCTCCTCTGTCTATGGGATTTTCCAGGCAAGAGTACTGGGGTGGGTTGCCATTACCTTCTCTGATATGGTCATATAATTAGGTCTTTAATCCATTTTGAGTTTTGAGGTTCCTTAAAAAACTAAAAATAGAGCTACCATATTGTTGGGAGCCACAAAACGGAGGCACGGCCCCAATGCCCTGTCCTCATCTCACAGGCACGGCCCCGGGATGAAGGAGTTAGGCCTTGTGATTCTGACTTGTTCTTTACTTTCTTCAGTTGAATTGGCTGGAAAGAATCTTAAGGTGCTTGAGAGAAGCATGAGAAAGCACAAAGCCTTCTACAGTTGTGCCCAGAAAATAATCTATAAAGTAAACACTGACATTTGTTCAAGGATCTTTACAAAGAATGTTCCAGGATGAGCATATAGGCCTCAGCTCGAGGCCCTGGGAAGGATTGTTATCTGAGACCTGTTTGTGAGGGGAATGTTTATGGCAAGAAAAAGTTTGCTGAGTTTTGGGTTTAGGAATAATTAAGAATAGCTAGAAGCCTTTTTAGGAGATAGTGATCTTAAGATGCCAGGGGCAAACAGGATTTAGAAAGATAAGAAATAAACTGAGGAATGTGGCATGAGTTACAATGTAATCACAAGTGAAGTATAGGACACATAAGAGAAAGCAGATAATAGATAGCAAAGTGAGAGAATCGCTGAAACAGGAACTCTGTTTGAAGGACAACAATGATTTCTGGAGACAGTAAATCTGGGTGGGGAAAACTGAAAATGTCAAACCTCTGACCTAATGCTTTTGTCAAAGTATAAAAGAAAACCTGAAGCTNATAGGACACATAAGAGAAAGCAGATAATAGATAGCAAAGTGAGAGAATCGCTGAAACAGGAACTCTGTTTGAAGGACAACAATGATTTCTGGAGACAGTAAATCTGGGTGGGGAAAACTGAAAATGTCAAACCTCTGACCTAATGCTTTTGTCAAAGTATAAAAGAAAACCTGAAGCTTCCAGGCAGCAGCGGCAGGCCAGTGCACTAAGCCCAGCCGAGAGCTACCCCATGTCCGAGGTCAGGGGCAGTGGCCTAGAGTGCCAGGCTGCGACCGCGCAGGAACGGCCAAGAGGAGCTACCCCACCTTCGAGGTCGGGGGGGCAGCCAAGAGGAGCAACCCCACGTCCGAGGTCAGGGGCATCGGCCAAGAGGAGATACCCCATGTCTGAGGCTGGGGGAGGCGGCCAGGAGGAGCCACCAGCATCCGAGGTCAGGGATGGCAACCAGGAGGAGCCACCCTGCGTCCAAGGCCAGGGTGGTGACCAGGAGCAGCAATCCCATGCCCAAGGCTAGGGGCAGCAGCCAGGAGGGGCAACCCCACATCCAAGGAGTGGTGGCTGTGCAGGCACAGGAGGGCATAGAGGAGCTGTCCCACGTTGAATGTCAGGAAGGACAGCGGGAGGAGATACCCCTCATCCAAGGTAAGGAGCAGTAGCTGCACTTTGCTGGAGCAGCCGTGAAAAGATACCCCACGCCAAAGATAAGAGAAACCCAAGTAAGATGGTAGGTGTTGCAAGAGGGCATAAGAGGGCAGACACACTGAAACCATANCTCTTGAGAGTACCTTGGACTGCAAGGAGATCCAACCAGTGCATTCTGAAGGAGATTGGCCCTGGGATTTCTTTGGAAGGAATGATGCTAAAGCTGAAACTCCAGTACTTTGGCCACCTCATGCGAAGAGTTGACTAATTGGAAAAGAGTCTGATGCTGGGAGGGATTGAGGACAGGAGGAGAAGGAGTCGACAGAGGATGAGATGGCTGGATGGCATCACTGATTTGATGGACGCGAGTCCGAGTGAACTCTGGGAGTTTGTGATGGACAAGGAGGCCTGGCGTGCTGCGATTCATGAGGTCGCAAAGAGTGGGACACAACTGAGCAACTGAACTGAACTGAAGCTTGAAATAAACACTACCAGTTCCATACTATGAGTCAGAGGCTACATCATCCTCCGCCGACACTGTTCACCCCTTCAGGCTGATTCCCTGGCTGCCGGAGCTGGAACCTGGCACTATATGATCCAGAAATCCCATTTCTGGGCATATAGATGTAGAAATCCATATTTCAAATATATATATACACCCCAAAGTTCATTGTAGCACCATTTATAATAGCCAAGACATGGAAAAAAACTTAAATGTCCATCAACAGATGAAAGGATAAACAAGTGTGGTACATATATATAATGGAATATTACTTACCCATAGAAAATGATGAAATAATACCATTTGTAACAAAATGAATGGACCTAGAGATTAGGATACTAAGTGAAGTCAGACAAAGAAAGACAAATATCAATTATATGTTCAGTTCAGTTCAGTTCAGTCGCTCAGTTGTGTCCAACTCTTTGCAACCCCATGAATCACAGCACACCAGGTCTCCCTGTCCATCACCAACTGAATCTAAAAATGATACAAATGAACTTATTTGCAAAACAGAAACAGACTCATGGAATTAGAGAACATATTTATAGTTACCAAAGGGGAAAGGGAGGTAGAAGAAAGGATAAATTAGGAGATTGGAATTAACATATACCCACAACAATGTGTAAAAAAAGATAATCAACAAGGACCCACTGCCAAGCATATAGAATGCTGTTCAATACTATGTAATAAACTATATGGGAAAAGAATCTGAAAAAAAGAATATGCAGATATGCAGATGACACCACCCTTATGGAAGAAAGTGGAGGGAAAAAAAAACTAAAGATCCTCTTGATAAAAATGGAAGAGGACAGTGAAAATGTTGGCTTAAAACTGAACATTCAGAAAGCTAAGATCATGGCATCTGGTCCCATCACTTCACGGCAAATATATGGGGAAACAACGGAAACAGTGACAGACTTTTGTGGGAGCTCCAAAATCATTGCAGATGGTGACTACAGCCATGAAATTGAAAGATGCTTGCTTCTGGGAAGAAAAGCTGTGGCAAACCTAGACAGCATATTAAAAAGCAGAGACATTACTTTGTCAACAAAGGTCCCTCTAGTCAAATCTATGGTTTCTCCAGTAGTCATGTATGGGTGTGAGAGTTGGACTATAAAGAAAGCTGCTGCTGCTGCTAAGTTGCTTCAGTCATGTTTGACTCCGTGACCCCATAGACGGCAGCCCACCAGGCTCCCCCGTCCCTGGGATTCTCCAGGCAAGAACACTGGAGTGGGTTGCTGTTTCCTTCTCCAATGCATGAAAGTGAAAAGTGAAAGTGAAGTCACTCAGTAATGACTGACTCTTAGCAACCCCATGGACTGCAGCCTATCAGCACCAAAGAATTGATGCTTTTGAACTGTGGTGTTGGAGAAGACTCTTGAGAGTCCCTTGGACTGCAAGGAGATCCAACAAATCCATACTAAAGGAAACCAGTCCTGAATATTCATTGGAAGGACTGATGCTGAAGCTGAAACTCCAATACTTTGGCCACCCAATGTGAAGCACGGACTCATTTGAAAAGACCCTAATGCTGGGGAAGATTGAAGGCAGGAGGAGAAGGGGATGACAGAGGATGAGATGGCTGGATGGCATCACCAACTCAATGGACATGAGTTTGAGTAAGCTCAGGGAGCTGGTGATTGACAGGGAAGCCTGGCCTGCTGCAGTCCACGGGGGTCACAAAGAGTTGGACATGACTGAATGACTGAACTGAATTGAAACTGAATCACTTTGTTATACAGCAGAAAGTAACACAACATTGCAAATAAACTCTACGTCAATATAAAATAAAAATTTAAAACAAAAAAATTGAGAACAATTAAAGGTTTAAAGTTTAATTACATACATAATTACATATATAGGTTTTAAACTAAAACTTGAAAACATTTCAATGGTGTAATAGGAATAGTAATTTTCTACTTGTTTACCTGCACTAAGATTATGTAAAATCACCATCCACCTGCGACTCATTACCCTTTCTGTGAAATAAACACAGCTACTCTGCAATAAATTGTGAAGTATTTCAAGTCACATCAGTTCTAATTAACATGCTAACATTTTTGTATAGAAGTGAATTTTTTGGACACAGGGTAGCATCAATGAAATCTCAAGTTATATTCACCTTTAAAACTCTATGATTCCTCTTTTTTTGTCTGGGTTTTTGGAAAAAGTGCAAATCTGTGAATGTTCTGATGTAATATTCCTCTAAAAGTAGAAAAGTGCTGGCAAATTGTATTCTCTTAATTAAGTTATCCTTAAGTGGATTAGTTTTGATGAATGCATCACCCAATCTAAATCATCACAATTAAGGCAGCCCAGAGGATGCCTGAATTTTAGGTGTGGTATTAAGAAGCCTGCAACCAAGGGGGAAAAAAGCACTCCAGAGAACAGAGAATAAACATATTCCCAGGAGTGTTCACACTGTTCTCACCACTATTTGAAGTAGCAAACTTGATTTAATACCATTCACACAATAGGAAGAGATGTTTGTTTTATTATTCACTTTCTTTCAACCACAGCTTTTATTATCCTGACATTGCTTTATATTTAACTCAACCAAGAACACTGAGGAATGACATGGATGACACGGCTGAGCTTTACTGTTCTAAACAAATTATTGGTGGATAATTACTGTACCAAAGCACTCAGAAACCTGAGCATTACACAGTGAAAAAAACAGCATCGATCCACTTGTAAGATGTCTCATCTACAAGAAATTGCTTGGAATTTCTGTCATAACTTTCACATCTCAAAAAGCTTTCACATTGATCATGGAGAAATTAAAGTAATATCTCCATTACACAGTGGACAATTATCTAGGAAATCACACTTTCTAAAATACATCAAAGAACCCAAGGGATGAGAAAAAGTGGCCAGTGAACATTTATTCACTGAAACAACCATTATTCATTATCTGCTATTTGACAAGTAGTGTATTAGACTCTGGGAATATAAAAATGAATGAGACATTAAATACATCTCATAATAACTGTGCACTAAATATAATGCCTACATGCTTATGAAAGGACATCAGGTCCCTCAGGGTTGTCTACACTTAGCTTGTACACAGCATTAACAATCTTAATTTGATTTCCCAGAGTTTATTAAATCGAAAGCAGAACCCTAGAAGTTGAAAGGGACCACTGAAGGCAGGAACAGTGATGAAAGTCAGAAGAAATGATAGTTCCTGAGCCTAAATTTCAAAATATATTATGATAATTAATAATTTGTACTAGCAGGGGATGTATGAAGTCACCCAACACTTTCTAACCTTTCAGAGCAAACCTGCTCATTAGATATATCCATTTGTGAGTTATGCCTCTGATAGCAACAGGCACATAACACAGAAAATGGAGAGACAGAAAAAAAAAATTAATGGGAAGGAACTTAAACCCTAATGCATTTCATTTATTTTATGGATTTTATTAGATTTTTTTTTCATTAGAGTATAGTTGATTTACAATGTTGTGTTAGTTTCAAGTGGGCTTTCCAGGTGGTGCTAGTAGTAAGGAACCTGCCTGCCAATGCAGGAGACCTAAGAGGCATGGGTTCCCTACTCGGGATAGGGAAGATCCCTGGACGAGGGCACCATGGACAGAGAAGCCTGGTAGGCTTACAGTCCATAGGGTTGCAAAGAGTTGGACACAACTGAAGCGACTTACCATGTTGCACAGCACATTAGTTTCAGATATACAGAAAAGTGAATGAGCTATACAAATACATATACCCACTCTTTTTTAGATTATTTTCCCACATAGGCCATTACAGATTATTGAGTAGAGTTCCTTGTGCTATAGAGTAGATCCTTATTAGCTATCGGTTTTATATATAGTAGTGTGTATATGTCAATTCCAATCTTCCAATTTATTCTTCCCCATCTTAACACCTGGTAGCCATAAATTTGTATTCTACATATGTGACTCTGTTTCTGTTTTGTACAATAGATATGTTCACTTGTACCTTTCTTTTAGATTCCACATATAAGCAATATCATATGATACTTGTCTTTCTCTCACTTAATTCACTCCGTGTAACAATCTCTAGGTCTATCCACATTGCTGAAAATGGCATTTTTTCATTCTTTTTTATGGCTTAACAATATTCCACTGTATATATGTAACACTGTTCTTTATCCATGTCTCTCTTGCAAAAAACAATATGACAAAGGTTAAACATGTTACTAAATGACCAGTGGATCACTGGAGAAATCAAAGAGAATATAAAAAAATATCTAGAGACAAATTATAATGAAAATACAATGATCCAAAAACAATTGACACAGCGAAAGCAATTCTAAGAGGGAAATTTATAGCAATACAATTTAGCTCAAGAAACAAGAAAAATCTCAAATAAACAACCCAACCTTACACCTAAAGCAACTAGAGAAAGAAGAATCAACAAAACCCAAAGTTAGTAGAAGGAATAAACCGTAAAGATTAGAGCAGAAATAAAAGAAATAGAGACAAAAAAAACAACACCAAAGATCAATGACACTAAAAACTAGTTATTTGAGAATATAAACAAAGCTTTAGCCAGACTCATTAAGAAAAAAAGGAAAAGGACTCAAGTCAATAAATTAGAAAGGAAAAAGGATAAGTTACAATGGACATAACAGAAATATCAAGGATCATAACACACTACTACAAGCAACTATGCACCAATAAAATGGACAGCCTAGAAGAAGTAGACAAATTCAGACAAAGGCACAACCTTCCAAGGCTGAACCATACAGAAATAGATGATATGAACAGAGAAATCACAAGTACTGAAATTGAAATTGTGATTAAAAATCTCCCAACAAACAAAAGTCTAAGATCAGCTGACTTCACAGGAGAATTTATGAAGTATTTAGAGAAGAATTAACACTACCCTTCTGAAACTCTTCCAAAAAATTGTAGAGAAAGAAACACTCCCAAGCTCATTATACAAGGCCACCAATACCCTGATAATAAAACCATACAAAGATACTATACCACAAAAAAAAAGAAAATTATAGGCCAATGTCACTGATGAACATAGATGTAAAATTTATAAACCAAAGACTGAATCTAACAACACATTAAAAGGATCATCCATACACCATGATCAACTGAGATTCATTCAAGGGATACAAGGAGTCTAAAATATCCACAAATCAATCAATGTGATACTCCACATCAACAAACTGAAGAATAAAAACCATATGATCCATCAAAAAATGTCCACTGACAGATAAATGAATACAGAAATTGTGGTACATATGCACAGTGGAATATTACTCAGCTATTTAAAAGAACACATTTGAGTCAGTCCTAATGAGGTATACGAATCTAGAGCCTATTATACAGAGTTAAGACAGAAAGAGACAAATATTGCATATTAACACATGCACATGGAATCTATAATGATAGTACTGATGAGCCTGTTTGCAGGGCAACAACGGAGACACAGACATAAAGAACAGACTTGAGGACACAGTCGAGGAAGGAGAGGGTGGGACGAATTAAGAGAATAGTATGGAAACATAAATTATCATATAGAAAATAGATACTATGTGGGAATTTGCTGTGTGACACAGGGAGCTCAACCCAGTGCTCTGTGACAACCTCAGAGTAGGATGGGGTAGAATGGTTGGGAGGATGGGAGGGGTTACAGGAGAGAGGGACATATGTATACCCGTGATTCATGTTTATGTATGGCAGAAACCAAGACAATATTGTGAAGCAATTATCCTCCAATAAAAAGATAAATAAAAAGAGACAGAAAAATTTACAAAAAAAAAAAAATGATCTTCTCAATAGATGTAGAAAAAGCTTCTGACAAAATTCAACTCCCATTTTTGATAAAAATCTCTCCAGAAAGTAGGCAAAGAAGGAATCTACCTCAATGTAATAAAGGACATGTATGACAAATCCATAACATATATCATTTTTAATTGTGAAAAACTGAAAGCATTTCCTCTCAGATCAAGACTAAGACAGGATGTCTACTTTGGCCACTATTATTCAACATAATTTTGGAAGTCCTAGCCAACAATCAAAGAAGAAAAAGAAATAAAAAGAATCCAAACTGGAAAAGAAAAACTATAACCATCTGCACATGACATAATACTATATATGGAAAACCCTCCAGATGTCACCAGAAAACTACTAGAACTCATCAGTGAATTTGGTAAAGTTGCAGGATATAAAGTTAATGCACAAAAATATCTTGCATCCCTATACACTAACGATAAAGGATCAGAAAGAGAAATTAGGGAAACATACCCATTTACTATCACATCAAAAAGCATAATCAAGAGTGCCGGGAGAAATATCAGTAACCTTTATGGCACCCTATGGCAGAAAGTAAAGAAGAACTAAAGAGCCTCTTGATGAAAGTGAAAGAGGAGAGTGAAAAAGTTGCCTTAAAGCTCAACATTCAGAAAATGAAGATCATGGCATCTGGTCCTATCACTTCATGGCAAATAGATGGGGAAACAGTGGAAACAGTAACAGACTCTTTTCTTGGGCTCCAGAATGACTGTAGATGGTGACTGCAGCCATGAAATTAAAAGACACTTACTCCTTGGAAGAAAAACCATGACCAATTTAGATAGTATATTCAAAAGCAGAGACATTACTTTGCCAACAAAGGTCCATCTAGTCAAGGCTATGGCTTTTCCAGTGGTCATGTATAAATGTGAGAGTTGGACTATAAAGAAAGCTGAACACCAAAGAACTGATGCTTTTGAACTGTGGTGTTGGAGAAGACTCTTGAGAGTCCTTTGGACTCCAAGGAGATCCGACCAGTTCATCCTAAAGAAAATCAGTCCTGGATATTCATTAGAAGGACTGATGCTGAAGCTAAAATTCCAATATTGTGGCCACCTGATGAAAAGAACTGACTCATTGGAAAAGACCCTGATGCTGGAAACAATTGAAGGTGGGAGGAGAAGGGGACGACAGAACTTGAGATGGTTGGATGGTATCACTGACTCAATGGAGATGAGTTTGTGCAAACTCTGGGAGTTGGTGATAGACAGGGAAGCCTGGTGTGCTGCAGTCACAAAGAGTCAGGCAAGACTGAGTGACTGAACTGAACTGAAAAAGCATAAAATAGCATTAAAAAAATTCCATTTTACTTATCATAGCAATCAAAAAGCCCCCATTAATACTAAAACTATTTTCAAAATATATATTTAGGACCTTGAAAAATAAGTTTAGAAAAATTGAACAGAAACAGTTGAGAGATATTAAACATTATTTTCATAAGTATAAAGATATACTTTTGAATATTTTTCATGATTTCAAATTTCCATACCACCACAGAGTATCTGGACTGCATATATACACTTCCAGTAAGCATATACATTGCTACCAACATCCCAAGTTCTTTTTGCATGATTGTGTTCTATTTGACATCTAACAGCACGTTCTAAGTCCATTTCATCGTTATGGACAGATGCCTCTGTCACTTATCATTTATGATTATAAATTATTAGTTGCCAGTAGCCAGAACATCCATTAAAATAAGCTTGACAGCGGAGCAGATTAGACATCTATCTGAATGGCTAATCAGTTCATGCAAACACCACAGAGACAGAAAACTACCTTTTAAAAACTGTTTATCAATATTTCTGGTTTCTAAAAATTCTGAAGCCTAAAAGGGCCCCTCAAACCTCATATACTTCATTGCATCCTGACATAAAGTGGGTCTTTTCAGATCACTCAAATTTACAGCCTGCAAACCACCAAGATTGTAGGAATGGAAAGGAAATCTTATAGCCCAGTTTTTGGAGCAGGGAGCGAAGTCCAAACAAATTCCATGACTTGCTCAATGTCACACAGTCATTTGGAGCAGAAATGGAATGGATGATGGCCTTCCAGAAGCCCAATCCAGTGATCTTTACAGTATATCACTCTGGTTTCTGTTATAAGACTCTACAACTGCAAGGGGGAAAAAGGGTTCCAAACAACGGTCCATCATCCAAGGTGGAAAGAGAGGAAAAACAGAACAAACAAATGGAAATTCCATAAACACGCAATTTATATAAGCAACAAACTGACTGTGAATGCTGAGGGAATTTAATCTCCTANGTATAAATGTGAGAGTTGGACTATAAAGAAAGCTGAACACCAAAGAACTGATGCTTTTGAACTGTGGTGTTGGAGAAGACTCTTGAGAGTCCTTTGGACTCCAAGGAGATCCGACCAGTTCATCCTAAAGAAAATCAGTCCTGGATATTCATTAGAAGGACTGATGCTGAAGCTAAAATTCCAATATTGTGGCCACCTGATGAAAAGAACTGACTCATTGGAAAAGACCCTGATGCTGGAAACAATTGAAGGTGGGAGGAGAAGGGGACGACAGAACTTGAGATGGTTGGATGGTATCACTGACTCAATGGAGATGAGTTTGTGCAAACTCTGGGAGTTGGTGATAGACAGGGAAGCCTGGTGTGCTGCAGTCACAAAGAGTCAGGCAAGACTGAGTGACTGAACTGAACTGAAAAAGCATAAAATAGCATTAAAAAAATTCCATTTTACTTATCATAGCAATCAAAAAGCCCCCATTAATACTAAAACTATTTTCAAAATATATATTTAGGACCTTGAAAAATAAGTTTAGAAAAATTGAACAGAAACAGTTGAGAGATATTAAACATTATTTTCATAAGTATAAAGATATACTTTTGAATATTTTTCATGATTTCAAATTTCCATACCACCACAGAGTATCTGGACTGCATATATACACTTCCAGTAAGCATATACATTGCTACCAACATCCCAAGTTCTTTTTGCATGATTGTGTTCTATTTGACATCTAACAGCACGTTCTAAGTCCATTTCATCGTTATGGACAGATGCCTCTGTCACTTATCATTTATGATTATAAATTATTAGTTGCCAGTAGCCAGAACATCCATTAAAATAAGCTTGACAGCGGAGCAGATTAGACATCTATCTGAATGGCTAATCAGTTCATGCAAACACCACAGAGACAGAAAACTACCTTTTAAAAACTGTTTATCAATATTTCTGGTTTCTAAAAATTCTGAAGCCTAAAAGGGCCCCTCAAACCTCATATACTTCATTGCATCCTGACATAAAGTGGGTCTTTTCAGATCACTCAAATTTACAGCCTGCAAACCACCAAGATTGTAGGAATGGAAAGGAAATCTTATAGCCCAGTTTTTGGAGCAGGGAGCGAAGTCCAAACAAATTCCATGACTTGCTCAATGTCACACAGTCATTTGGAGCAGAAATGGAATGGATGATGGCCTTCCAGAAGCCCAATCCAGTGATCTTTACAGTATATCACTCTGGTTTCTGTTATAAGACTCTACAACTGCAAGGGGGAAAAAGGGTTCCAAACAACGGTCCATCATCCAAGGTGGAAAGAGAGGAAAAACAGAACAAACAAATGGAAATTCCATAAACACGCAATTTATATAAGCAACAAACTGACTGTGAATGCTGAGGGAATTTAATCTCCTAGATCACCAGCTAGGAACACACAGCTTCCCAGAGGCCCTTCACAGTTGATTACATGAAAGGGGATCCTTCCTGCCTCTGTGTGTGTGAGACATGGACAAAGTTATTATTCGGGTACATCCACCAAGGCTCAGGGGTTCAGCACACAAAGAAAGTCATAGGCACCAATAAGAAGTGATGTGTCCTTAGAATAAATATAGCATTAATACTTACAGCTGTCATTTTTGAAACATTTACTATCTTCCCCATTTCATTACTGAGATTGGTGTGCTTTCCTAGATGAGGTCATCAAAGCCTGAGGTCAAAGAGCTTTCTCAGGGTAAATGGCTCTGTTGCCCTGATACTGTACTCTACCGGTTTATCAACTCCAAATATTTTCCACTGTAACTGCAGTTTACCTATTTTTAGAAGCCATATCTCTTGAGCAAATAAAGCCATGCAAAGCCCCTTAGGTAAAGTATATTTAGGAGGAGGTCTATTCTGAGGGTTGCTGGTGTGAGGGGCTCGGGGTCCTGCTCTTCCTCTCCTGCCTACACCCCTCAGCCTTGCCAGAGTCCCAGCTCAAAGGCCCAGCTCCCTGATGGCCCTGGAACTCCTGGGGCTTTGATAACTGTCAAGGGATATTGATGGAATGTTCTCATCCCATATATATGCTCCACTCAACTTTGACTTTACTTGCAATAAACACTTCAGCTAAGCCCTCTCAATTTCCTGAAGACACACACACACACACACACACAAATCATTTATTCAGCTGTTTTGCATCAGTTCAGTGAGAAAGGCAATCAAGTGTAGGCCAGACATGGAGTAAAGCTGAACTCTGCCCAGTATTCTAAAGGACTTTCTCCCTTTCCTTACTGATCACTAGGCAGTGATGACAATTCAGGAGGATCAGAGATGTGTTTGTTTTATACCACAAAGATAGCAAAGTGGAGCAAGTGCTTGGGATGTTGAAATTTGTAGGCTGTGCCTCCACACAGAAAATAGAAACCAAGTTCCACAGTGAATAACCAATATGTGTTGGCCTTCAAGAGGAAGGCCTTGCCTGTTGTTGTCTATCAGAAGCTTACGTAAGAGGCAGCAATGATGGCATTATCCGTGTAAGCTTTAAGAATACATAAATCCTTTTTATGTCCGAGTAATATTCCATTGGATTTGTCACTGTTTAGTCACTAAGTCATGTCTGACTCTTTTGCGACCCCATAGACTGTAGCCCCTAAGCTTCTCTGTCCATCCTTAGCTTAGGATGTGTTTCCTTAGCTTAGGCTTCAAAAGAACAAACATCCAACATAATGCCCAACGGGATTCTTAAATGTTGGTTTTACAAAACCCCACCTGTAATACCCATTACTCTTTGCTGAAACTCTTTGGACTCCTTATTGCCAGGCTCCATGAAGCCCATGCAATCAGGGATGGAGTGTCCAATCTTCTCAGGATTGTTAGCTAAATGAAATACCTGTCTACAGAAAGACTGTTGATCTTAATCATGGCTCTAATCAGAATACCCTAATTAATTCAGGCACATTACTGAACAAGATGCTATTATCACGTTTCTCTTCAGTTCAGTTCAGTTCAGTTCAGTTCAGTTGCTCAGTTGTGTCCAACTCTTTGCGACCCCATGAATCACAGAATGCCAGACCTCCCTGTCCATCACCAACTCCCGGAGTTCACTCAGACCCACACCCATCGAGTCAGTGGTGCCATCCAGTCATCTCATCCTCTGTCGTCCCCTTCTCCTCCTGCCCCCAATCCCTCCCAGCATCTTTTCCAATGAGTCAACACTTCGCATGAGGTGGCCAAAGTACTGGAGTTTCAGCTTCAGCACCATTCTTTCCAAAGAAATCCTAGGGCTGATCTCCTTCAGAATGGACTGGTTGGATCTCCTTGCAGACCAAGGAACTCTCAAGAGTTTTCTCCAACACCACAGTTCAAAAGCATCAATTCTTCAGCGCTCAGCCTTCTTCACAGTCCAATTCTCACATCCATACATGACTACTGGAAAAACCATAGCCTTGACTAGACAGACCTTAGAGGATTCAAATAAATAAGAATTATATATCAGATCCTATCATCCCAGTCTATGACTCACACCCTAAAAAGTGACAGGGGATGGAATTATCATGGTGGTCCAGGCTTGTTACAATAGTAGCACTGACATGGCAGCAGACACTGTGGCTGACATTTAATAACAATCATGTTACTCAGTCCCCAAAGCAGCCTTGAAAAGTAGGCTGATTTAGAAAGGACTCCTAGATGCCCTAAGTTCCCCAGATATTTTCAGCAAACTTGACAGAAAGAGAAAAAAGAGAGCAAATATGGTCTTTTCAGTTTGTTGACACAATAATATTCTCAGATACCCAGGAAAACACCTAAGAAAAGAAGAGTCTGGAAGACTTGCTTTAAAACTGTTAACTTGGGACAATGCTCAGCCTGAGGAGGAAGCCCCACACACAGAGGTAAAGCTGAGAAACCTGCCA
Source organism: Neotragus moschatus (assembly GCA_006410615.1). NCBI lineage: Eukaryota > Metazoa > Chordata > Mammalia > Artiodactyla > Bovidae > Neotragus > Neotragus moschatus. The sequence continues at coordinate 243,339 of SJYA01000394.1, read as the reverse complement.
TGATACAGGTTTCCAGCGGAGCCACAAACATTCTATGGAAATACCTTCATTCTCACATCTTAGGGGGATTTGAGTGGCACCATTGTTCAGAAGAGTGTTTAGGTCAAAGACCCAATATCCACATTCCTATGGGGTTGACAGATGGAAGAATCATGGTTGAAAGGTATATTTTGCTTACAGAAGCACAAAGATTTATTAGATGATGATCTGAAGATGTTTTTGAAACCAAACATAGCATAATAAGCCTCTGACTTGTGTGTAGACAGAAGTCTAGTTCGTTAAGGTTGTGTTGGATGTTCCTGAGGAATGGATCTCCTTCCCCTGGCACATGCCTCCTGGCTCAAGAATAAAAGTTTATCCCTTATGTTTCTGCTACCTGGAACAAAATTGATAATAATAGAGTTCCTGATGTTAGTGAGAGAGAGAGACTTAGAAACCTTGTATCTTTCTTCCCCAGAAAGAAAATGGCAGTTGTGGATGTCCAGGCAGATAAGGCCAGGGCCAATGGGAACCTCTGAGAGATCCAGCACAGTGGAAAAGTTACACAAAGAACCAGCTATGACACAGAAGTTCTAGAGAGAGTTGACAGCTAGTCTATCAGAATAAGGGCCATCTAAGCGGTGGCCTGTATGAACTGATGGTTGAGGAATAAGTAGACTTCCCAGAGGAAAGAGGAGGGATTCCGGTGGTAAAAGGGCTCAAAATAATCAAACTAATCTAAAGATGAATGAAAAAAGTGTATTTTTTTGCATATCTAATTTTTCTGGGGGTGTTTCATTCATTTATTCTGAGGAAATCTTGCAAAAACTAGAAGTGTAATGCCCTAAGAATGCATCCAGTCAGTAAGGCAGAAGCAGGAGGGTAGAGAGATAAAGGATGATGCCCACCAGGTCTGGTCGCTGGGGGAATCCAAATAGAGGAACCTCCCACTCCTTGCCGTTATTCATTCTAAACTGAAAGTCACTCAGTTATGTCTGACTCTCTGCTACCCCATAGACTGTAGCTTGCCAGGCTCCTCTGCTCATGGAATTCTCCAGACACGAATACTGGAGTGGGTAGCCATTCCCCTCTCAAGGGAATCTTCCAAACCCAGGAATTGAATTCAGATTTCCCACAGTGCAGGCAGATTCTTGACCATCTGAGCCACTCATTCTAAGGCCAGTGCTTAATTCTAGGCGGAATGAGACTGAGGAACAAAATGAAAATCAATCACCAAAGAACAGTTAAAGCTGATTCATTTCCAAACTCCAGTAAAATCAATACAAAGAACTTGAATATTTGGCTGCCTAAATATTAAACAAGAAAATCTGGAACAGACATTGTCCTCTTTGAAAGAAGTGGAACCTCAAGAAAGTATCTTATCAAGATGAAGGTTGCCATTGGCAGAATTGGTGGCCTAAGTCTTCAAAAGCAAGAGTGCATCAGACATTCTTATAAGTGGCCATGGATTGGCATGAGATGAAGACCTACCTGGGTTCATCATCTATTCATTCTACATAGTGGTGCACCCAAAGTTCCCAGCTGAGATAGGTACTGAGTATCACCACCACATATAACAGTTAAGGGGAATCAGAGGAGTAACAGTAAATATAGCCTCAACCACCCATTAAGCTCAAGCCCTTTGATCGATAGCACACTGAGAAAATCCATCCTCATGATCCTTTTCTAGCTAGGTGAGCACAGGGCAGTGGCCTGAAGCCTGGGTCAATTCCTTTTAGCCCCTCAACCCACTCACTCATGCATGATGGGAATTTCCCAAAGTACTTTGTGGGAATTAATTTACAGTGAAAGTGAACTGAAGAAATGTCATTTGAGATATGGGGGTAATTTGCATTCATGTAATGAAAATAATAATTATTAGAAGGTAATAGTCACTTAGGAAAGTGAAAGGAAGGGAAGGAAAGCTATGACAAACCTAGATAGATCAAAAGAGACATCCCTTTGCCAACAATGGTCCATATAGTCAAAGCAATGGTTTATCCAGTAGTTGTGTATGGAGGTGTGAGTTGGACCATTAAGAAGGCTGAGCACCAAAGAGTTCATGCTTTTGAATCATGGTGCTGGAGAAGACTCTTGAGAGTCCCCTGGACAGCAAGGAAATCAAATCAGTCAATCCTAAAGGAAAGCAACCCTGAAGGGGAGGACTGATGCTGAATCTGAAGCTCCACTACTTTGGCCACCTGATGCAAAGAGTCGACTCACTGGAAAAGACCCTTATGCTGGAAGAAGATCAAAGCCAAGAGCAGAAGGGAGTGACAGAGGATGAGATGGTTAGATAGCATAACCAACTCAAGAAACATAAATTTGAGCAAACTCCAGGAGATAGCGGAGTACAAAGGAGCCTGGCGTGCTGCAGTCCATGGGGTCGCAAAAAGTCAGTCATGACTTAGCAACTGAACAACAGCTAATAATCACTTGTAGACTTAATACACAAGTGATCAAGGGGGGAAAAAAATCCTGCTGGATTTTAACCATTCCTGGGGACAAGGAAATACTGTTCTATCTCCCCATCTTTCCTATATTATCAGATTCTCATCAGAGATGACATGTCATCATTCAGGAATTCCTAAAATATTTTCAGAGGAACAAAGACATCCTATGAGATAAAAATCCAAAGAAGGGCTCTGTTATTAAATAAATTGGGGACAATGCAGAGTTAAACCACATTTAAGGTTTTCTTCTTTGTAGGACTTCTCCAATGTATGTAAAAGCTTTTAATGTACATGGTGAATTTCCAAGAATTTATCCCTAGTATGTACCACTCACAAGTACCTTTGCCTACTTCACTCTTTCCCTAGAGGCAGGAACAGAGAAAATATTTTGCATATGTGATGCTTTTCTCTTGTTAGCTGAGGTACTTGATCATATTTTATAACCTTAATAAGTTGAGATAACATAAAAGAAAAACATTTTTATAATTTTAATTTCAGAGTCCATATCTTAAGTTAAGGTTAAATAGCAACTTCCAAAGACTAGCACATATATCCCCCCTAGGATACAAACACACAAAACCACACAGCAAAGAATGCTTCAGAAGAAGTAAAAAATCTGCCACCTGTCCACAAAGGAGATGACATAAGCACACAGCAGAGATAGCAGTTGTTAGGCAAGAGCTGAGCACTTTCAAAGACTTAAAACACAAGATGAAAGCACATGGAATATGCCAAGGCTTAACGGCAGAAAGGCACTAGCCAATTCAGAATAGTCACTGAACACATCATTAATTTACAGCTCAACAAAAGGATTTAAAATGAAGTACACATCAAGGTTTAGATTTGCTGTATCATTTCAGACACAGTTTGTGCTGTGCTGTTTTGGGCTTCACTGGGGCTCAGCCAGTAAAGAATCTGCCTGCAATGCAGCAGATGCAGGTTCAGTCCCTGGGTCAGGAAGATCCCATGGAGAAGGAAATGGCAGCCCACTTCAATATTCTTGCCTAGGAAATTCCAACAACAGAGGAGCCTAGCAGGAGGATTGTGCCAAGAGTCCATGGGGTTGCAAAGAAATGGACAGGACTGAGTGACTAAACAACCAAACATCACCATGTTGGGTTTTACTTCAGGATATGACAAGGTGTACTTTGCCGGCAACAGATTAGTGAATTGCAACAAGGTAATCATTGATTCCAAGTTTGGGACACAGCTTATTGACTGTATGCCATGCAGGGACCATTACATGAATCTGATATTCTACAGTAACACACAATAAACAGGACTGGTTTATACACATTTTGTGTAATTATATTAGCATTATATTATATTAAATATATAGTACACTGCTGCTGCTGCTGCTGCTAAATCGCCTCAGTCGTGTCCGACTCTGTGCGACCCCATCGATGGCAGCCCACCAGGCTCCCCCGTCCCTGGGATTCTCCAGGCAAGAACACTGGAGTGGGTTGCCATTTTCTTCTCCAATGCAGGAAAGTGAAGAGTGAAAGCGAAGTCGCTCAGTCGTGTCCAACTCTTAGTGACCCCATGGACTGCAGCCTACCAGGCTCCTCTGTCCATGGGATTTTCCAGGCAAGAGTACTGGAGTGGTGTGCCATTGCCTTCTCCGATATAGTACACATGACATTAATATTATATATATAAATTATATGTTTTAGATAGTTCTATTTCTTATGCATGGGGCTTCTCCACTGGCTCAGTGGTAAAGAACCTGCCTGTAAATGTAAGAGATGCAAGTTCAATCCCTGGGTCCAGAAGATTCCCTGGAAAAGGAAATAGCAACCCACTCCAGTATTCTTGCTTTGAAATCCCATGGACAGAGGAATCTGGCAGGTCACAGTCCATTGGTCACAAAGAGTCAGATACGACTGAGTGATTAAACAACAACATTTCTTATGCAAACTATAGTTTACATATTTCATTATATATACTATGTAGTATATAAATAAACATACATAATTGCAATATAACCATCAGTTCAGTTCATTTCAGTCACTCAGTAGTGTCCGACTCTTTGCGACCCCATGAATTGCAGCACGCCAGGCCTCCCTGTCCATTACCAACTCCCGGAGTTCACTCAGACTCACGTCCATTGAGTCAGTGATGCCATCCAGCCATCTCATCCTCGGTCGTCCCCTTCTCCTCCTGCCCTCAATCCCTCCCAGCATCAGAGTCTTTTCCACCAAGTCAACTCTTCGCATGAGGTGGCCAAAGTACTGGAGTTTCAGCTTCAGCATCATTCCTTCAAAAGAAATCCCAGGGCCGATCTCCTTCAGAATGGACTGATTGGATCTCTTGCAGTCCAAGGGACTCTTAAGATTGTCTTTGCCAATACCACAGTTCAAAAGCATCAATTTTTCAGCACTCAGCTTTCTTCTTAGTCCAACTCTCACATCCATACATGACTACTGAGAAATCACAGCTTTGACTAGATGGACCTTTGTTGGCAAAGTAATGTCTCCGATTTTCAATATGATGTCTAGGTTGGTCATAGTTTTTCTTCCAAGGAGCAAGTGTCTTTTAATTTCATGCCTGCACTCACCATCTGCAGTAATTTTAGAGCCCCCCCAAAATAAAGTCTCTCACTGTTTCCTCCTTTTCCCCATATATTTGCCATGTAGTGATGGGACCAGATGCCATGATTTTCATTTTCTGAGTTTTAAGCCAACTTTTTCACTCTCCTCTTTAACTTTCATCAAGAGGCTCTTTAGTTCTTCTTTGCTTTCTGCCGTAAGGGTAGTGTCATCTGTGTATCTGAGATTACTGATATTTCTCTCAGCAATCTTGATTCCAGCTTTTGTTTCATCCATGCTGGCATTTTGAATGATGTATTCTGCATGTAAGTTAAATAAGCACAGTGACAATATACAGCCTTGACGTACTCCTTTCTGTATTTGGAACCAATTTGTTGTTCTATGTCCAGTTCTAACTGTTCCTTCCTGACCTGCATACAGATTTCTCAGGAGGCAGGTCAAGTGGTCTGGTGTTCCCATCTCTTGAAGAATTTTCCACAGTTTGTTGTGATCCACACAGTAAAATGCTTTGGTGTATTCAATAAAGCAACATAGATGCTTTTCTGGAACTCTCTTGGTTTTTTGATGATCCAGCAGATGTTGGCAACTTGATCTCTGGTTCCTTTTCCTTTTCTAAATCCAATTTGCACCTCTGGACATTCATGGTTCACATACTGTTGAAGACTGGCTTGGAGAATTTTGAGCATTACATTGCTAGTGTGTGAGATGAGTGCAGTTGTGCGGTACTTTGAACATTCTTTGGCATTGCCTTTTTTTGGGGTTAAAATGAAAACTGATCTTTTCTTGTCCTGTGGCCACTGCTGAGTTTTCCAGATTTGCTGACATACTGAGTGTGGCACTTTCACAGCATCATCTTTTAGGATTTGAAATAGCTCAACTGGAATTCCATCACCTGTGCTATTTTTGTTCATAGTGATGCTTCCTAAGGCCCACTTGACTTCACATTCCAGGATTTCTGGCTCTGGGTGAGTGATCACCATCATGATTATCTGGGTAATGAAGATTTTTTTGCATAGTTTTTATATGTATTCCTTCTACCTCTTCTTAATATCTTCTGCTTCTGTTAGATCCATACCATTTCTGTGCTTTATTGTGCTCATCTTTGCATGAAATTTTCCCTTGGTATCTCTAATTTTCCTGAAGAGATCTCTAGTCTTTCCCATTCTGTTGAGCTTATGTGTATGTGTAAATACATACATACACACATACACACACAATGCCACATGTATGTTTTCTACTGATTCTGTTAACTTCTGAGTATATTTCATTAGTACATCTCAACTCTCCTCCTAATATACATCAACTCAATTACAGACAGAACTGCTTTTCAGCATCTCCCAAGCTCCTACCACNGAGCTTATGTGTATGTGTAAATACATACATACACACATACACACACAATGCCACATGTATGTTTTCTACTGATTCTGTTAACTTCTGAGTATATTTCATTAGTACATCTCAACTCTCCTCCTAATATACATCAACTCAATTACAGACAGAACTGCTTTTCAGCATCTCCCAAGCTCCTACCACCAAGGACCTCAAGAAATCTTTTTCTGCTTCAATTTCTTCTACACAAATGGGCAACTATCTCCCTTAGTTAAAATACTATGCTTATGAATACAAACATCAGAGTACTACTATCCAACACATAAGAAACTTTTGTTCTCTCTCCATACAGAGACCACACAGAAACTGCTGAAACACTGAATCATGCACACAATGATTAATTTACATTCATTGTCATTTTAGAGTGAACTATACTCTGTTAAATCTGTGTTCTCCAAAAATCAATACTTAATTCATGGTCTCGATGTGAGGAAATTTAATGTGAACCATAAAATTCGACTCCCTGGGCACTAGCTTACTGTAACATGCTATTAGAACGCTTTATCCCTCTTGTGATTTCAGAGAATTAGTCTGAGCACCTCATAATTCCTACCCTGCTGAAACACATTATCAAAAGCTTATACCACTTGGAAGTAATTGAAGTCCACACTTCCTAATCTACATTAAGATTTATTTGAGGGGTTTTTTTTTTTCCTTACTCTGTTCAAGACAGATGTAGTCTCAGCATGTATCCCTGTCATTTACTTTTTCCAACTAGACCACATAAACCATGGAATGAAAGAGATCATGCTACATCTTTGTTGTTCATCTGGGGGAAGGGAAGTATCAAAATTAGCTTCTATATACTGTCTGGGGTTGAAGGTGATCCCAGAGGTCCTGTCTGCTTTTTTCCACTGGAACACATTTTAAGCATTGGCCAGCCTTTGCAGTCATCACTGAACAGCCCCTTTGGGAGTGAACTTCTACAACTCCTCTTGACATGCTTCTTTCTTGTGACAACTACAACAAACTGTGGAGGCAGGTCATCACCCATGGTGTGGCCAAACTTTTAGCTCTACTAAGGGCTGACTACAGATGGAACACTCTTTGGTTTGGAGGCCTGTTCTGCCTAGGGAGTAGGAAGCAGCAGGTAACTACAATGAGAACATCAGGGCCTTTCCTGATGACCCAGGCATGGGTGGAGAGAAACACAGTGTAGTGGGTGGACAACTTGACAGACTCACCCTAAATGCTTATGTTAATTTATTCTTTTAACTACCTAAAGTGAAGAGCCAAGGACAACAACTACATTAAACCAGGAAGAAACAGGTTTGTAGGAAATGCTTCAGAGGTATGCAGACTTTAGTCCACATCTTAATTTTGCCATTCAGCACTCTGTGACCTTGAGCAGGATTTTTGGCCTCTACTGTCAACCATTTTAACCTATAGGCTGGAGAGAGCTGAGATGAGGTATGTAAAGCTCCTTGACACAATGCCTGGCACATAGCAAACCCTGAATGAACAACAGGTCCATGTAGGAGGTGTTATCTGTTATCAGGCTATTAACTTACACATTTGTTGACCTCAAGTTTGCCATTTGACACTTGGTCAGATGATTCTTTATTGTGGAGGTTGTTCTGTGCATTACAGGATGGTTAGAAGCATTCTTTGACTCTCCACATTAAATGGCACTGGTACCACTCCATCCCCAGTTGTGACCAACAAAAGTGTCTCCAGTTCAGTTCAGTTCAGTCGCTCAGTCATGTCTGACTCTTTCCGACCCCATGAATCGCAGCACGCCAGGCCTCCNTGTCGGCAAGCCACTCTGTATCTTTCCCATCCGTGCCGATGCCATTGATTTGCTGTTTGAGAGAGCTCCTTAACTTTCCAGGATGCCATCTTTCCCATTTTTTCTAGCTTACGATCATCAGGGAAAGGACACTTAGAGTCTCCTAAATTAGACTTGATGTCTATCTACTCTGCAGAGTTTATGTGAAGCTGAAACAAGCTTATGCGAGCAAGGTACCGTTTCAACGTTAAGACAGCACCCAAATGGAAAAATAATGTGATGTTGATTACAGAGAGTACATGGCATGTCAGCACTTCTCCTGTTCACCAAAGTAAATCAATAAGACAGTAATAATGATAGTTAAGAGTTGCTGAGAGCAAGCGAGATTCGCGGTGGATTAGGCTAAGCATTTGACATGGATTATTTCAGATGTTTTACAAACAACGCTGCAAGATCAGTAGGATAAAAATCTCCATGTCACACGTGGAGGAACTGGGCTCTGAATATTTAAGAAATCGACATGATCATCTGGATAGGAACCATGGAAATCTGATTCAGGATGGCTTTTTAGCCTCTAGCCACCTGTTGGGCTTCCCTGGTGGCTCAGTGGTAAAGAATCCACCTGCCAATGCAGAAGATGCAGGTTTGATCCCTGGATCAGGAAGATCCCCTAGAGAAGGAAATAGCAACCTCTTCCAGTATTCTTGCCTGGGAAATCTCACAGACAGAGGAACCTGGTGGGCTACAGTCCCTGGGGTCACTAAGAGTCAGACACAACAGCTGAAGAACAAAAACCAACAAGCCATCTGTTAGTTCTACACCTGGTTTGTTAGGTGGCTTGCTTCACTGAATAAACAGAAACCAGACTTTGCAAATCCAATTTTCAGAACTGCATTTTCTAATATAAGGTTCCATTTCCAGCTTCATTCTATGAGGATAGGCTTTTTAGATTAGTTCACACATATATTTGTTCTCAGCTCTGGTATATTTCTCTTCCTTTCTTCCTGTGAACAAACAGTTCTCATCCCAGCCCAGGGTGAGAGAGGCATAACGTATGATCAGCAATTGTTACTAACATCTCCTGACTGGCTGAGAGCTCTCAGACGAGTACTGGCCCAGGGTGGAACGTATGTCTGAAACATATTCCTCTGAATGAAAAAGAAATGTAACAATTTGCATAAATCGGGATGCTATTGACTCAGATTCTGGGCAGATAAAAAGCAATTAATACCATGTTCTCTGGACAACCATAGTCTTTGTAACAGAAAACTCCAAGTCCTATAATATATGATCCCGTGACTATTCTTCTGTAGCAGTTTTTAGTGGACAAAGTCATATTTTATATGTGAACATATACTTTGCTCTTGATATTTTAACATAATATAATGATATCTTCATGTTTTAAAAGCAGGTACATCCGTACAGCAAGTTTAAAAACTTCAGAATAAAATCTAGAGATTTAAAAAATTTCTAGTGTCAGAAGATGTTTTTAGGACCCATTCAAACCTTCAGAGTTAAGATTTCTTGGCCAAGGTCTAGAGATACAATGAAGGTCAATTGTTGTATTGCAAGCTCCTGAAGAAGATGTTCTCTGAACAAACTCATTAGAGGAGCACAGCTTCTGAGTCTTCTAGGCTTAAAATGCTTTCACTACAGGATTTCAAACAAAAGGGACATTTTCCTCTGAGGCTAAAAGCCTGGTCCTTCCCTTTCGCCAGCGAGAAAGACGTGTGGCCTCCATGTGTATGATTTTCAAAAAGACCTCTATCTCAGATGATACTTCATGTTCATTCATTGCTACACAAGCCAGGAAGATCTGAATATCTTTTAAATCTCAACCTAACAGTAATCAAATTTCTGGAAGTTTCCTGGGAGAACTTTTTGGAAGAATGCCCAGATACGTGAGCATACAGTGGAGGGTAGGGCACTGTGGAAAGTGTTTGGCACAGATGTTAAAACCACATGTAATGTTATAGGATCAGGACCGGGTCCCCTGGCCTCTGAGGTTTCTGCATCTTCCACTAGAATGTCCGAGCTATCTCATAACTCCAGGGGCCGTGACGTCTTGGTGTTTAAAATGACACCCAACTGAATTTTTCATCTTAGCTGTGAATTCCATTTTATGTGAAGTTACGTTTTCATCTTACACCAGAAATTACTGGACTTTAGGAGGGAGGGGTACTTGTGTCTAGTAGATATGTTAATGAGTTACCTATGTACCTGTGAGAGCCGTGGGTATCTTCCCGTTTCATCCTGCTGATCCATCAGAGGTCTTAGGCCCTTTCACACCCAGGTACCAGTCCTACTTGAAACCAGGGATTGCAGCACAAGTAAAGGATGTGGGTTGAGGACGATGGGCTGGTGTCCGCTAAGGACCTATTATTCACCAGGTGTTATGCTGTGCACTGCCTAGCTTCAGTTCAGTTCAGTTGCTCAGTAGTGTCCGACTATTTGCGACCCCATGAATCGCAGCACGCCAGGCCTCCCTGTCCATCACCAACTCCCAGAGTTTACTCAAACCCACATCCATCGAGTCAGTGATGCCTTCCAGCCATCTCATCCTCTGTCGTCCTCTTCTCCTGCCCCCAATCCCTCCCAGTGTCACAGTCTTTTCCAGTGAGTCAACTCTTCCCATGAGGTGGCCAAAGTACTGGAGTTTCAGCTTTAGCATCATTCCCTCCAAAGAAATCCCAGGTCTGATCTCCTTCAGAATGGACTGGTTGGATCTCCTTGCAGTCCAAGGGACTCTCAAGAGTCTTCTCCAACACCACAGTTCAAAAGCATCAACTCTTCTGTGCTCAGCTTTCTTCACAGTCCAACTCTCACATCCATACATGACCACAGGAATAGAGCCTTGACTAGATGGACCTTTGTTGGAAATGTCTCTGCTTTTTAACATGCCATCTAGGTTGGTCATAACTTTCCTTCCAAGGAGTAAGCGTCTTTTAACTTCATGGCTGCAATCACTACCTAGGTTAGTCCTCAGCAATTTGGATACGGTCTGCTCCATTATTAGAAGCAGAAGCTGACTGAGAGAAACAACTTAGTATAGGAAGGAATCACAAAGCAGCAAAGCCGAGGGGCAAGTGTCTGCCCGAGTGATCGCCCACGTGGCACCTTCTCCTTCTCTACCTGGGTTCTTCTGCTGGTGTGTCTATGCCCCAAGCCCTCCCACGTGTTTAGATACTTCTGGGGAATCTCTCAGCACATAGCCCAGGACTCTTGATCCCCAGCAAGGGACTCTGTGGTCAAGCCTCTGTCATGACCCACACCGGAGGTCTGGTCCCACCTCTCCAGTCCTGGGCGCCCACTCATCCACCCCTGGCCTTCCTTGAATTCTGGGGATGCTACATCTGGCCTGCCATGAGAATGCTTGGCCTACCTCATTTGAGATCCAGTGTTCCTCTGCTAAGAGCTTGTATGTGTGTGTGTGAGCACGAAAGAGAAAGAAGTGGAAGGGTAAACATCACGTAGAGACAGATGCTTCACAGGGAACTTCCCTGTGAACTTGAACGTGGCTTCCGTGGGGCTCCTGAGTATCCATGTGAACCCTGGGCTCTAAAACACACGCTGCGAGGCACACGTATCGAATGTAATGGCCTTCTGCCCAGGTCTTGTGGTTGCTCTCACGAGCCAGGCTGGGCCAGCATTGCCTCTGAGGCTGGGCAAGGCTCAACCTGCAGGGAGAAGGTGAGTCTTTCTGGTGATGGGAGGAGCTGAGGATGGCAACACCTGGCCTAACACTCAGGCCTCCAAACACGTCCCCAACCTGGACTCCTACCAGCCTTCCTTCTCCACCTGCTGCTCAAACCTCAGGAGGACAGGATAACTGAGAGCATGCGCATTCTGATAATTCTTCAGTTTTGCTCCAGTTATGGGATTGTTTATCAAGGGATATGTCCGGGTCAAGTTTAAGAAGGATCTTGCCTTGCTTCTTATACGTTGATGCATACAGGAGCATCTTGAATTGCTACAGGCATTCTCCAGCCATTAGCTCTAACAGGTGCCGTGTAATAATTCTTGAAACCCTTGCTGGAGGAGTGCTCCTTTGAATGATCTCATTCATGACGATGAAGGCCATAAATTCTGAGGAATGCGAGACAATCAAATTCCTGACCTGTCTGTGACTATGGGAACTAGCTGCTGCGTTCAGGTAGGACCTGAAGTTCAAAGAAAGTCAGGCCTGCAGCTTTTGGGTTTTTATTTTTTAATTTTATTTGCATGACTTAAAGCTGAGCCAAGTCCCTGTGCTTAGTGAGGTTCAAAATGAGGTCTAAAGACTCATTCCCATCTCAGGCCACCTGCTTTCCCGGTGGTGTACTGTTTGTTCCGCTTTGGGTCACTATCCGAAGCAGAATTGTCGTAAAGCTGGAGGGGAGGTCTCTGGTTCTTAGGGCCCAGAGGAGGACATAGGGATGGGAAGGGATTCCAGAAGGGGTCGTGATGCGAGTCAATTTTCCAGAAAGATAAAGAGACTGGTGAATGAAGGAGACACAGAGAGATTAAAGAAACCCTGATTTATGCAATGTCTCCAGCCATCCTACGCTTATGCGGGAACTCACAGCCTCCCTGGCGCTGCCGGAGTCTGGCACGAGCACTGAACGCCAAGGGCATGCTTGTGTTTTCACCTGTTTGTCCCCTTCTAATCTTCAGATCAATTCCTCATTGCTTGATATTCAGGAGCCATGGGGAAAAATACGTTCTTGCCATGGTTCAAAAATCCTTAAGAGTTAATCTATGCCATTTATGCATAATAGTAAATTTTATAAGCAATTATTCAGAAAAGCAATATTCTGTGTCAACACAAAAGGATGGAAAATCAGTTAATTTCCTTAAATAATAAATGAAAACTGCCTCAGGACATCCATCGACCTTCCCTTTCTTCTCGGACCATGTTAGATTCTGATAACACTGGCAAATTACCTGAAGGCCCTAAGTGAAGTGGACAGATCTTTAACTCTATTTGTGCAAAACCTGCTGCAGTTTTTAGGCACTATACTTTGAAACCCTAGGATCAGACACTGATCATTTGTGATGAAACTATCCAATCTTTTTAGGTATTTTTCAAATTTATTTGGCTGGGTCTTAGTTGCTGCATGTGGGATCTTTANGGATAACTGAGAGCATGCGCATTCTGATAATTCTTCAGTTTTGCTCCAGTTATGGGATTGTTTATCAAGGGATATGTCCGGGTCAAGTTTAAGAAGGATCTTGCCTTGCTTCTTATACGTTGATGCATACAGGAGCATCTTGAATTGCTACAGGCATTCTCCAGCCATTAGCTCTAACAGGTGCCGTGTAATAATTCTTGAAACCCTTGCTGGAGGAGTGCTCCTTTGAATGATCTCATTCATGACGATGAAGGCCATAAATTCTGAGGAATGCGAGACAATCAAATTCCTGACCTGTCTGTGACTATGGGAACTAGCTGCTGCGTTCAGGTAGGACCTGAAGTTCAAAGAAAGTCAGGCCTGCAGCTTTTGGGTTTTTATTTTTTAATTTTATTTGCATGACTTAAAGCTGAGCCAAGTCCCTGTGCTTAGTGAGGTTCAAAATGAGGTCTAAAGACTCATTCCCATCTCAGGCCACCTGCTTTCCCGGTGGTGTACTGTTTGTTCCGCTTTGGGTCACTATCCGAAGCAGAATTGTCGTAAAGCTGGAGGGGAGGTCTCTGGTTCTTAGGGCCCAGAGGAGGACATAGGGATGGGAAGGGATTCCAGAAGGGGTCGTGATGCGAGTCAATTTTCCAGAAAGATAAAGAGACTGGTGAATGAAGGAGACACAGAGAGATTAAAGAAACCCTGATTTATGCAATGTCTCCAGCCATCCTACGCTTATGCGGGAACTCACAGCCTCCCTGGCGCTGCCGGAGTCTGGCACGAGCACTGAACGCCAAGGGCATGCTTGTGTTTTCACCTGTTTGTCCCCTTCTAATCTTCAGATCAATTCCTCATTGCTTGATATTCAGGAGCCATGGGGAAAAATACGTTCTTGCCATGGTTCAAAAATCCTTAAGAGTTAATCTATGCCATTTATGCATAATAGTAAATTTTATAAGCAATTATTCAGAAAAGCAATATTCTGTGTCAACACAAAAGGATGGAAAATCAGTTAATTTCCTTAAATAATAAATGAAAACTGCCTCAGGATATCCATCGACTTTCCCTTTCTTCTCGGACCATGTTAGATTCTGATAACACTGGCAAATTACCTGAAGGCCCTAAGTGAAGTGGACAGATCTTTAACTCTATTTGTGCAAAACCTGCTGCAGTTTTTAGGCACTATACTTTGAAACCCTAGGATCAGACACTGATCATTTGTGATGAAACTATCCAATCTTTTTAGGTATTTTTCAAATTTACTTGGCTGGGTCTTAGTTGCTGCATGTGGGATCTTTAATTGCAACGTGTGAGATCTGGTTCCCTGACTAGGGGCTGAACCCAGGCCTCCTGCATTGGGAAGGTAGGGTCCTAGCCACTGGACCACCAGGGAAGCCCCTATCCCTAGTTCTGATGGCATTCTCCAAAAGTTTCCATTTTCACTCAAACAAAACTCACTCTGAATGGTGAGGAGCAACTTACAACGTTCAAATTCATTCCAATTGAGTCATTTCACATAATCCTGCTGTTGAAGCAGGCAAGAGAGCTAAGTTGCTAAGTTGTGTCCAACTCGTTGTGACCCCATGGACTGTGGCCCACCAGGCTCCTCTGTCCATGGAATTCTCCAGGAAAGAATACTGGAGTGAGTTGCCATTTCCTCCTCCCGGAGACCTTCTTGACCCAGGGATCTAACCTACGTCTCTTACGTCTCCTGCATTGGCAGAGGGGCGCCACCTGGGAAGCCTGCTGTTGAAAGCTGTGCTTAAAAACTCCTGGCTCCATACAACAAAAGTTTATTTAGCACATATTATGGTCAGCCATTGATTGCAGCCAATTCTGCAGGGATAGGAAAATGCCAGGGAGGCAGTGTGGACTTTAGAGCCCAGAGCTCAGCAAAGAACACAGTGGGGAAGGGGCTCTTTATAGATCCAGGCAGGCATGACCGTGTCCCCAGGAAAGGCTTCATGCTCAGAAGAGGGAGCATCTTTGTGTCTTACCAGCTGCAAACCATGGACTTCCAAACACCGTCACTCTGTGACTCATGTTAATAAGCATGTGCCCAGATCAGGCTCTTTCCTGACTATCATCTTATTTATGTCTCTGTGCAAACGCTTCCACTTCTATCTTCTTTGCTGTTGTTTAGTGGCTAAGTCGTGTCCTATTTTTTTGCAACCCCATGAACTATAGCTTTCCCAGGTGGGCTCCAATGCACGGGGTCGCAGAGAGTTGGACACCACTGAAGCAACTTAGCACACGCGCCAGGACTATACACCACCAGTCTCCTCTGTCCATGGGATTCTCCAGAATACTGGAGTGGATTGCCACTCCCTTCTCCAGGGGATCTTCCCGACCTAGGAATCCAACCCCCATCTCTTGCATCTCCTGCATAGTTTGGCATAATCTTTACCACTGAGCCACCAGGGAAGCCTCTTCTTACAGATGCAAAAACCAAGGCTCAGAAAGGTTTCATTTCTGAGTTTTTGAAAGTAGCCAGTGTAGCGTTCAGCTGGTGCAGACCTCTGCCACTGGCATTTGGAGGTGACTATGTGACAAGATGGTTTGGGTGATAAACACCTGGGAAGTTACATATTTACCCTCTGCTTTTCGTTATATTTTTGAGTTTATTATATTTTTGGATGGTATCTAGTCACTCCAAATATACCCAAAGAAGATATTCAGTCAATGATTTGTTATAGTAACTCCACCTTATATATCTGGGTAGGTTTAGGCCACCTGAATGTCTAATCTGGGCTTTTCCCATGTGGCACTAGTCTTGAAGAACCTGCCTGCCAAGGCAGGAGATGCGAGCGACGTGAGTTTGATCTCTGGATCGGGAAGTTCCCTTGGAGGAGGGCATGGCAATCCACTCCAGAATTCTTGCCTGGAGAATCCCATGGACAGAGGAGCCTGGTGGGTATCATCAGTCCATGGGGTCACAGAGTTGGACACGACTGAAGCAACTGAGCAGCACATTACGCATCAATGCCTAATCATATTTCACTCCTCTTTGCTAATTCTTATTGTTCAATACAAAATTTTGAGAATTGAAGAAATTTTTCAATAACAATACAAACTAAAAAAAGCACTATAGTATTTATCTGTGCACTGCTTGTTCAAACAGTCTGGGAAATGTAGGCTCTGAATCAAAAGATCAGCTCCTAGTATGAATTCTGGTCCTGACTACCTGAGGTTGATGCCAAGACCTCAGCGTCTATGCACTGGTATGGAATCAAATCTTGGAGACAGTTTTGGGTGAGGTAGAACAGCTTTATTGCTTTGCCCACAGTTTTTGGTTTTTTTTTTTTTTTTACAAAAACTTTATTGTTTCCATTTGATCCAAGGCTTGGGAAAAGGCTCCAGAGTGTTAAAAGCTGCATAGTGGCTTTATTTTGGGGGGCTCCAAAATCATTGTGGACAATGAATGCAGCCATGAAATTAAAAGATGCTTGCTCCTTGGAAGAAAAGATATGACAAACCTAGACAGCATATTTAAAAAGTGGAGACATCATCTTGCTGACAAAGGTCGATATAGTCAATGGTATGGTNTGTTAAAAGCTGCATAGTGGCTTTATTTTGGGGGGCTCCAAAATCATTGTGGACAATGAATGCAGCCATGAAATTAAAAGATGCTTGCTCCTTGGAAGAAAAGATATGACAAACCTAGACAGCATATTTAAAAAGTGGAGACATCATCTTGCTGACAAAGGTCGATATAGTCAATGGTATGGTTTTTCCAGTAGTCATATAAAGATGTAAAGGTTGGACTACGTGCTGAATATTGAGGAAGTGACGTTTTCAAACTATGATGCTGGAGAAGACTTGGGAGTGGACAGCAAGCAGACTAAAGCCATCAATGGTAAAGGGAATCAACCCTGAATTTTCTTTGGAAGGACTGATGCTAAAGCTCCAATTATATGGCCACCTGTTGCAAAGAGCCAATTCATTGGAAAAGGCCCTGATGCTGGGAAAGACTGAGAGCAGGAGGAGAAGGGGCAACAGAGGGTAAGATGGTTGGATGGCATCACTGACTCACGGACATGAGTTTGAGCAAATTCGGGGAGATAGTGGACAGGGAAGTCCGGGGTGCTGCTGTCCATGGGGTCGCCAAGAGTCAGACACGACTGAGTGACTGGACAGCAGTGGCTGCAGAGAGATGCCTCAGGCAGGAGCCCTGAGGCTGGAGGTGGAAGGGGCCACTCCTCGAAGGCTGCTGGGGTCCTGCAGGTGAGATATCACCCTGCCCAGCTTGGGGCCAGCCGGCCTGCTGAGGTTGGTCAGGTGGTCGCCCATCTTCCTGATGGCTTTCGCCACCTCGCTGAGGAAGCAGACCTCCAGGAAGCGACAGAGCGGGGNTTGACCATGATGGCTACTCCATTTCTTCTGAGGGATTCCTGCCCACAGTAGTAGATATAATGGTCATCTGAGTTAAATTCACCCATTCCAGTCCATTTAGTTTGCTGATTCCTAGAATGTCGACGTTCACTCTTGCCATCTCTTGTTTGATCACTTCCAATTTGCCTTGGTTCATGGACCTGACATTCTAGGTTCTTATGCAATATTGCTCTTTACAGCATTGGACTTTGTTTAATGTACCCTAGGAGCAAAAGTGCCCTGATCATCACTGTATCATTTAATCCTGAAAACAATCCCAGAGTATGGGTGGCTTGTCCATTCTACAAAGGAGCCACATGAACTGTCTAGGATCCCGGCAGTAATAAGGGGAGATCCAGGACCTTGGGCCAAAATCCTGAACTCCACTCCTGTGTTCTACATCTTTAAAATAGGTATTTTTTAAAGAAGACGAATCGAAGTACCACTGATGTGTACTCAGCATTCTATGTTCAACTTCTGACTGGCCAAAGTGTTAGGGGAAACACACTGATTGAAACCGCCCACGCTGGCCAGGCACCATAGTAACCATTTGCATGAGGTGTTTTATGACAGGAGATCCTGATAAGGAATACAGAACTAATAAGCCACCACCAACCAGACGAGTTCGAGAAAGCTCTAAAGGAGACACCACGTGTCCGTCTACTTCCCAGAATCCCTCTTGCTAGCATCCATCTCGGCTGAGCAATGCGTGAGCCACCAGGAAAGACTTTGAATTAGAATGATTGGCCAAAGACCACCCGGAAACTAATCCCATCACCAGAAAACCCGAGACTGCAAGCCATGTGACAGAGCAGTTCTCCTGGGTTCCCTTACCCTGCTGCTCTCCACCGGGGTGCCCTTTCCCAATAAAATCTCTTGCTTTGTCAGCACATGTGTCTCCTAGAACAATTCATTTCCGAGTGTTAGATAAGAGCCCAGTTTCGGGCCCTGGAAGGGGTCCGCCTTCCTGCAACAAAAGCAAGGTTTATGTGACTACATGTCTCACCTTTACTCGTTTTATTAACTTTCAATAATCATATTTTCAGGGCTACCCTCCCACATATTTCAGTGCTACTTCATTAAGGTCCACTTTACCTTCCTCTTCCTCCTTCCCTCTAAAGACAACCTGAACTTGTCAATCCAACAGCATGGATTTGAACTGCAGTTCTTCCACTTCCTAGCTATGTGGCTTCAGGCAGGTAATTTAACCTCACCCTTGTATGCTACACAAAAACAACTGGATTTTGTGGACTTCCCAGTTGAGTACATAGCCATCCCTACGGGGCAACCTGCTATGCAGAGCACAGTTGTAAAAGGTCTACAGCTGGAGTTGTGGAGCGAAACCCTGCCCTCATCTCTCTTCTGCAGAACCTTCAGCACAGGTCGTGGAATGCTTTCCCCATCATTCAATGCATTCTGCCCATCCACAAGCTCTAAAGATTTGTCATATCTTCCCCACGGAAACGCAAATCAAAAATATAAAATAGACAACCAATAAGGACCTACGTAGAGCACAGGGAACTCATTCAATCGTCTGTATTAACCTATATGAGAAAAGAATGTGAAAAAGAATGACTGTATGTACATGAGTAACGATTACTTTGCAGTACAACACAACTAACCATACACCTTGCAATACCCAACAGAAACTAACACAACACTGTAAGTCAACTACACTCTAAATTTTTTTTAAATCCAACTTCCTCAACAAATTGAACACAAATCAAACATAACCCAACTGCCCCATTTAGTTTATGACTAAGAGACTGTGGAAATGGACCCTGCAATGGTGCCTGTTAATGGCCAAAAGCACTGGGGGCTCATTTCCAAGGAAAGGGGACAGGCTTATAATCAGTGGGAACTGTCCACAAGGGGGCAGCCAAGTCCTATTGCCCAGCACAGAGGAATAATCCCTTCTCAGGTGTGCTTGAACTTGACTGGCTTTCAATCCCTTTTCATGTAGTGATTTTGAATGGAGACGTCTTAACAAGATGCTCAAATAAATCTCACAGAGAAAATGTCAAATATTCCAATCACTTCCCACTTCTACAACTTCAAAATTCATGAAACCTTCTTGAGAAAGGACAATTTTGAAGTCACACAGCCCTCAAATTCCAAACTGAGCAATAACATATCACCATTTTGAGTCCCAAATGCAAAATGATATGAAAAACTATGGGCAAGAGTTCTGTTTTCTGTTAAAATTATACAAAGTTAAGAAAAAAATTCTGAGTGATTTTCCAAAGAAAGTGGCCAACAAAACATTTTTATTTTCTGAAACATTAAATAAGATGAAAATCTCCACACACAAATAAGAACTTTGGGGATTATCCTTTCCATAGGTGATATGACCAAGCAGATACTGCTTTATGTATTAGCCCTATTTCAAAACATCTTCCTTAACATTCTTAAAGTTATGTTTAATGTCCTCTAAGTACCCTTTACCATACTCTAAGAAAGCAGCTAGTACCAACTGCACTATTTATACTGCCTTTTCACACTGGAAACATGTGGACATGTAGGAAAAAGCAATCTTAAGATACAGCTTGTTAGTGCACGAATTACTTTAGCCAGGTAAATTCATATTTATCTTCTTAAGATTTGAAGAGAAGATATCTCCTCTTGAAGAGAAGAGGGGAAAAAACAAAATTGTAATTTCTAGGCCCTCAGGTCAAGTAGACTGAGAAGTCAAGTGGGCCATAGGAAGCATCACTAGGAACAAAGCTAGTGGACATGATGGAATTCCAGCTGAGCTATTTCAAATCCTAAAAGATGATGCTGCTAAAGTGATGCACTGAATATGCCAGCACATCTGGAAAACTCAGCAGTGGCCACAGGACTGGAAAAGGTCAGTTTTCATTCCAATCCCAAAGGCAGTGCAAAAGAATGCTCAAACTACTTCAAAATTGTGCTCATTTCACACGCTAGCAAAGTAGTGCTCAAAATTCTCCAAGCTAGGCTTCAAAAGCATGTGAACCAAGAACTTCCAATGTTCAGCTGGATTTAGAAAAGGCAGATGAACCAGAGATCAAATTGCCAACATCCACTAGATCATAGAGAAAGCAACAGAATTCGAGAAAAACATTTACACCTTCTTTACTGACTATGATAAAACTGTTGACTGTGTGGATCACAACAAACAGTGGCAAATTCTTTAAGAGATGAGAATACCAGGCCACCTGACCTGCCTCATGAGAACTCTGTATGCAGGTCAAAAAGCAACAGAACCGGACATGAAACAACGGACTGGTTCCAAATTGAGAAAGGAGTATATCAAGGCTGTATATTGTCGCCCTGCTTATATAACTTATATGCAGAGTACATCATGCAAAATGCTAGGCTGGATGAAGCACAAGCTGGAACCAAGATTACCAGTGGAAATATCAATGACCTCAGATACGCAAATGACACCACCCTTACAGCAGAAAGTGAAGAGGAACTAAAGAGCCTCTTGATGAAGGTGAAAGAGGAGTGTGAAAAAGAAAGTGAAAGAGGGGAGTGAAAAAGCTAACTAAAAACTCAACATTCAAAAAATGAAGATCATGGCATCTGGTCCCATCACTTCATGGCAAAATACACGGGGAAACAATGGAAACAGTGACAGACTTTATTTCCATGGGTGACAAAATTACTGTAGATGGTGTCTGCAGCCATGAAACTAAAAGATGCTTGCTTCTTGGAAGAAAAGCTATGACCAACCAAGACAGCATATTAAAAAGCAGAGACATTACTTTGACAACAAAGGTCCCTCTAGTCAAAGCTATGTTTTTTCCAATAGTCATGTATGGATGTGAGAGTTGGACCAGAAAGAAGGCTGAGTGCCAAAGAATTGATGCTTTCAAACTGTGGTGTTAGAGAAGACTTTCGAGAGTCCCTTGGACTGCAAGAAGATCAAATCAGTCAATCCTAAAGCAAATCAACCCTGAAATTCATTGAAGGGTCTGATGCTGAAGCTCCAATACTTTGGCCACCTGATGAAAAGAACTGACCAATTTAAAAAGATCCTGATGCTGGGAAAGATTGAAGGCAGGATGAGAAGGGTTGTAACAACAGAGGACAGGATAGTTGGATGGCATCACTGACTCAATGGACATAAGTGTGAGCAACCTCTGGGAGATGGTGAAGGACAGGGAAGCCTGGTGTGCTGCAGTACATGGGGTTGCAAAGAGTTGGCCATGACTGAGTGACTGAACAACAGGTTAAGACCTGTTGGGAAATAAAAACAAGACTTTCAGATACAGAAGTGAGAAAAATAAAAATAGCAGACTATAGTTACATGGTAAAACAAACTAGATTCAGAAAGTTTTGTCCTTTCAGCATAAAAGTTCAATAATCATAATATATACACACACACACATACACACACATATATATATAATAGTAGCAATAGTGTTAGTGGCTCAGTCTTGTCAGACTCTTTATGACCCCAAGGACGGTATAGCCCACCAGGCTCCTCTGTCCATGAAAGTTTCCAGGCAAGAATACTAGACTGGGTAGCCATTTCCTTCTCCAGAGAATCTTACCAATCCACGGATCGAACCCAGGTCTCCCACATTACTGGCAGATTCTTTAATGTCTGAGCCACTAGGGAAGCCATATGTGTGTGTGTGTGTGTGTGTGTGTGTGTGTGTGTGTGTGTGCGTGTGATGTATACTGATGTGTGTGCTCAGTCGCTCAGTCATGTCTGAGTCTTTGTGACCCCATGGACTGTAGCCCACCAGGCTTCCCTGTCCGTGGGATTCTCCAGGTAAGAATACTAGAGTGGATTGTCATGCCTTCTTCCAGGGGATCTTTCCAATCCAGGGACTGAACCCGCACCTTTTATGTCTCCTGCATTGGCAGGCAGGTTCTTTACTACTAGTGCCACCTGGGAAGCCATATATATATATGTGTGTGTGTGTGTGTGTGTGTATAATATATCTACACAATAGTCCCTTGGTAGCTACAGAGGATATGTTCTAGGATTCCTTACATATACCAAAATCTATGGATGCTCAAGTCCCTTATATAACATGGTATACTATTTGCATGTAACTTATGCACTTCTTCCTGTATACTTTAAGTCATCTCTAGATTATTTATAATACATAAAACAATGTAAATGCTATGTAAATAGTTGCCAGCATGTGGCAGAATCAAGCTTTGTTTTTTACAACTTTCTCGAATTTTTTTTCCCAAATATTTTCTGTCTGAAGTTCATTGAATTCAAAGACATAAGACCTCATATACAGAGGGTCAACTGTATGTATTGGGTATAAACACCTCTATCTATCTATCTATCTATCTATAATATATGTTAATATCATATATATTTTCCATTCAAAAAACATGAGCTTTATTTTACATGGCCCTTCAGAGTCCAAGTAAAATAATCTAGCATCTGTTTATATTTAAATAATTTTAGCATATAAGCATAAAATATTTGAAGAGTTGGATAAGTACCTCCCTATATAAAAATATTCAATTCAGTATTAAGTACTATAAATAGCATCACAGTACAATGTAAGCACTATAATTAGCACTGTGATACTATTTATTACTGCAGCATTATATTACTATGTATAGTATTCATGTATAAACTTAATTCAACTTAGTATTAAGAAAATGCTAAGCAGAAAATATAGATATTAAAATTAAATTAGAAATATAAAAATTGATATACAAGAAGTTATTTCTAAGCCCCAAAATGGCTTAGAATCTCAGACAGAAAGAAAACTTAGCTAAAATAATGTTAATATAAAGAATAATGAGTAGTTCCTTCACATCCAACCTACAAAAGCTTCAGAAACCTTGAATCTGAAAAATTATTTGCTCAGAAAATGAGATGTCTCGTGAACAGAAGAAAGTGATAACCACACTTTCTTTGCAAAGATAGAGGTAGGAAATGGGAATAATGTGGGCAATTCATTCCAAAATGTCTTGATCTTTTTAATCAAATGGGAGGGAAGCAGAGAGAAAGTTTCAGCTCAGCCACAGTGAAACAGATGCGAAATCTGGTAGAGATGAATCATCACCCCTCTAAACATGATGGCTGTTTTGTTTTTGTTTTTTTTCACCTTGCATTCATGATAGGTATACCCTCTCAATACCTTTTCAATGACAGTCCAGCCCTTTGCTAAGTTGTTCTGGTAATGGAATGCACACACCATTCTGATTTAATACTTGCAGAATGATGCTCTTCTACAGGCCCTATGCAGCAGTTAGAGGTATTCAAAATAACCTTATTTAAGCAAAAATTCTACTTGTGACAGGTATATCTTTTTATGTTTTTG
This sequence comes from Neotragus moschatus, assembly GCA_006410615.1. NCBI lineage: Eukaryota > Metazoa > Chordata > Mammalia > Artiodactyla > Bovidae > Neotragus > Neotragus moschatus. The sequence goes on along the minus strand of SJYA01000394.1, from coordinate 219,495 downwards.
AAAAATCGCAGAAAGTTGTTACAGTTCATTCAATGTAAGTGAAGTTATAACCACTTTTTGCAACACTGGTAATGATGATAACATTTCCATCATTCACAGTTCATCCCTCATAAATTGGATAGTCTAGCTAAAAAAGCGAAGAAGGCAATGGCACTCCATTCCAGTACTCTTGCCTGGAAAATCTCATGGATGGAGGAGCCTGGTGGGCTGCAGTCCATGGGGTTGCTAAGAGTGAGACATGACTGAGCAACTTCTCTTTCACTTTTCACTTTCATGCATTGGAGAAGGAAATGGCAACCCACCCCAGTGTTCTTGCCTGGAGAATCCCAGGGACGGAGGAGCCTGGTGGGCTGCTGTCTATGGTGTTGCACAGAGTCGGACACGAAAAAAGAGAAATTTAGTATTTCTCAGAAGAAATTGCACATGTATTTACCATGTTGGTGACATAAAACAAAGATATAAATAAAAGATGATGTGTGCTGACATTCCATTAAAACCTTTCTGTACATTTGTACATCTGGACATTTAATACAGCTATTAAGCAGGAACATCAGAAAATAATAATCATCTTTAAGTAAAAGAGAGAGATCATAAGGTAGCTCTAGCAAACATTTTTAAGTGATGAGTATTTCAAGGAAACTGGTGAAAATAACTAAAAATTGCACCATTTGTGATAGTCCTAAAAATACTTATAATTGCACATGAAAAAACTCTGAATCATTTAATCTGTTTTTTTGAAAGCAGCTAGTCATTTGTTTTAAGTGTTTGCACATTTTGAATATATGGAAGGACATTTTATATACTTTGGAGTACTGCTGATGTAGTGGGTAGTATATCATCAAACTACCGCTGCAGCAATTCTAAGGTCAAAGCTATTTCTTTTGGATTTGATACATTTTGCACATGATTTATGGATTAATTTTATGGAAAATATGTAAGCTATATGTCCCAAAAAGCATTTTATAGTATTATAACAATAAAACATTATAGTTATGGGACGCCCTTCATCTAGGCTTATCAAAGCCCTTTCCTGACATTAGTTAAGCCTTAAAATACCCTCAGAGGCAAGGAAGTATACCCACACAACCTTTTATAGAACATAAAGAGCACTGGGGATTTTCACAAGTCTACCTAGGTTTAGAAATACTCTAAATCATTCATGCCTTTATTCATTCATTCTACTAGAATGAGGTTCAGACTGTGCTAGGAGCTGGGGATAGAATGATGTGGAAATACTAAAAGCACCATTCCCGGCCTCCCTCTTGAACCTTACTATGAAATATGTGAAATGCTTTCATTTATGGGAAACAAAACAATCTAATATCTTTCCTCTGATTTGGAGTTCACTCTTGCAATCTGAAAACACACCTCTCAATGATATTTTCTAGCAGCAAAAAATCCAAGCTTCCAAGTAGTAAAAATGCATTACAGACAGTAGAACTCCTCCACAAACCTTTCTGAGAATTAATTTTCCCCAGATCCCTAACCCATGTTGGTCAATGGGATTCTAAGCAAATGAGTCCAAGTAAAATTAGAAAAGTAAAATTAGAAAAAATTCATAAAAAATTTCCAAGAAAATCAGAAAAGATATAATTGAATGGCTTTGAGAAGCAGGTACAACAGTGAGGATAATTTAGAGAGCCTAAAGAGAAGAGTTCCACACAATTCCCCCAAAAGCAAATAGAAGGGCTCAAAGTTCACACTGGTCTGAAGCCAATTAGCATCAGGTGCTGAAGTCTTGGAGCTCCTGCTTTCTTAATGATGCAAAAGTAGATTATTTGCAAGAAAGAGCCCCGAAAGTTTCAACCCTCCCTGCATCTATACCCTTTCCAATATGACTCTGCAGCAATTCTATCAAGATGTGATATTTACTTCTTCACCCCCTGAAGCTGAGCTAACCCCATGACTTACTTTGCAAAAGAATGCAGAGGAAGTAATTGTGCCAGTTCTGACAGAGGTCCCAAGAGGCCTTATACCCCTGTACACTTCTGTACACTTCCTGCACACTTCTGCCACTGTCATATGAACAAGCCCGGGCTGGCCTGCTTGCAGATGAGACACCATGTGGAGCAGACATGAATCACACCAGTGTGACCATCTTAGCTCAGCCAGCTTGTAGCGGATGCTCTCACTGACTAAAGAAGCAAGAGCAGGTCCAGCCCAGATCAGCTGGGCCCAGCTCAGATAAGAAGAGCCACCTAGCTGGTCTCCAGATACAAATAAAATAATAAAATTATTAGTTTAGGCCAGTGGATTTTGAAGTATTTTTTACGGAGTAATAACTAATGTAACTAAATTTCAGCAAATATTATCTGTTGCATAGTGATGAACTTGAATTATTAGAAAAGATTAAATTCTATCCTGATCCTCTGTTGAGTAAGGCAAAGATACATGAACACATTAAAGGTATTTCCATTGAAGGAGTCATTAAAAATACATAAAAGGGAAAAAGTCCAAAACCTCTGAAAACTCCAATTATCCAGTACGGTTTATTCATAAGGGTGCCATATAATCTTAATTTTGCTAGACATGAAAATCACAATTATAAAAATGACAAATTAGAGAGTACTAGACATATTACAGGATATTACCATGCTTTGTAAAAGATCTATTAGATGGCTCTAACAGGCATTTAAACTATAATCTAATTTTTGAATAATCTACTTTTCAAACAATTTTTTGGAAACACATTGTATGATAGAGGAACACTTTATTATCTGGACTCCGGCCCAACTAGGGCCTTCCTGGAGGAATTTTTGTGCCAAGTTGTGGAAAGCTAAGTTGACTAAGTATTCTAATACAGTCTAAGGAAGTCATAAGGCTATTCTAAGAGTCATGGGGCACTGGTGACCATCTGCAGAAGAGGCATTTTTCCTTTGGGGGAAGACCTGAAATTGACAGAGAATATTATGAGGTAAGTTATCAGCTGGGAATTACTCAATCCTTTATGTAACAGGGAAGAGCAAATCTGACCCCATGTTGGATCTGTTTCTTTCTCTTTAACCTTTGTGCTCTGTGGCCTGTGCTTAGTCATGCTCACTCTACACATCTTGAAAAAGAATGTAGTGTATAGCCTGATATATAAAGGATAGCCTATTATCAGGGCTCTGATCTTTAAGAATCCATAGACAAAACATTGCAGAACAGAGAATAACATTTGTCTTGTTGGAGGTTTACAGGAATATTGTGACTTGACCTACATGGACAGCTGCAAGAACAGCAGCAAACCATCACCCTCTCTCTCATTTTTAATATAAAAGCCTGAATTTTGACTGGGATAAGATTGTTCTTTGGGACACTAGTCCACCATTTTCTCAGTCTGCTGACTTTCCAAACAATGTCATTATTCTTTGCCCCAACAACTTATCTCCCAATTTATTGGCCTAGAGCATAGGAAGCAGAATGAATTTGGATTTGGCAACATCTACATACTCAAAAAATATTTGCTGAGCACCTATCACATGCCTGGTACAGTGTTAGATATGAATATATATGGAGATAATGAAGACAAGGCTGCTGTCCTTGAGTAAATGTTATCTCTTTAGAGAGATCAACAAGTCTGAGTCGGGGATCTAAGTAACAAACAAGAGACCCACAGTCAAATATCATCATAAAACAAAGATACTTTTTAAACCTCATGCCTCAACTGATCAGAGTGCTCAGAAAATATTGTATGAAGAAGGTTTCTGAAACCCTGTCCCAGCTTATCAAAAAGCATGCAATGGTTGGGTAATGATGTAATGTGTTGGTAAGACAATGTGATGCATTGCCATGGGTAATTTAAAGCAAATATATTTTTCAAATATATTTTATTATTTTCCTTTGTGCATACATTTAATGAGGTCCAATTGTTAGCGAAATGCTGTGTTAGTCCCTGAGTATATGTGCCCTCATGGAGCCACTGTTCTCATGGAGATCACTGTTTCTGAGGGGACAAAATACAAGGGCATCAATAAAAATAAGAGACTACTTAAGAGACCACTGGCCACAGAGGACTGGTAATGGTATGTTAAGATTTGTTCGCTGCTTTAACATTTCACTCTAGTTTTTATGGTAGGCCAGTAGTAGGGGCATGAGTATTAAAAATTAGTATAATAATAATGACAAGAACTACAATCTAGTGTTTATGGAAAATTTACTTTGTGTCAAGTGCTTAACATATACTCTCACTAAATCTTCACAATACACCAGTTGTCCCTATATGGGAAGCTGGGACCTACTAGGGTTAAAATAACTGTTCAAATTCACCTGGCTCCTGAATTGCAGAGATCAAATTTACATGCACAACTTTCTGATTCACAGCCCATATTCTTAACCAGCAGGCTCTCTTGACTGGTATCTATAAATATTCTGGTTAAACTTAATCTAATACTTCATATCACTAACAATGAAGAGTTCCAAAGGAAATACCCCCAACACCCACATGTATATTAAAATATATTTTCCTAAGCTCTGTGGCAAGCTATGAAATTTCCTTTCTCTAAGTATCCTATATGTCTCTCTCCTGGAGTATTTATTGTGGTCTATATACAATATGGGCTTCCATCGTGGCTCAGATGGTAAAGAATCTGCCTACAATGCAGGAGACCTGAGCTCGATCCCTGCATTGGGACGATCCCCTGGAGAGGGGAATGGCGACCCACTCCAGTGTTCTTGACTGGATGAGAACTCAATAGACAGAGGAGCCTGGCAGACTACAGTCCACGGGGTCACAAAGAGTCAGACCTGACTGAGTGTATATAATATAGACATCTGTGTATTGTGTTCATAACATTAAGCCTTCTCTGTATGCACTCATGCCCTCCCACGTACACATGCACTCACACATAGCTATCTCGATACACTCGGCCCTTAAGGACAGGATCGGCTTCTCATATGCCAACATACACCCCAAGGGTGTAGCTCAGTATTAAACAGTACACAAATATTTGCCAAATATGAGTTGAATTAAGGCACATCTCTTCCCACCTTAGCTAATATAATCTTTCAGCCAGCAGCAGGCTGCCTACAAGTTATAACAAATTAGTCTTTATAGATCTGTGCTCCATAGAACACTAGCCCTTTCAGGAGCTCTATATAAGTAGGATACCATGATCAAATATCTTTGGGAATCTATCACAGGAAGTGATAGACTTCCTGTTTTGGAGATTAGCAAGGCAGCTTTGCACACTAATGGCTCCAAGAAATCCCACAATAAACTATTTTTGATACTAAGTAACATTCTGTAAAACCTCTCAGTTCACATAACACAGAGGGAAAGAGTGGAATACTGACTATATTTTTAATAGAGAGATTAAAAATATCAGAAGATTCTACTTACACAGTCATGGTAGCCAAAGAATATTAATTCTTCCTTAATTTTACCTTTAGAGCTATTCCCAAGAGATCCAGATTTTGCCATATTATGACCAAGTATTACTGCATACCTTTGAATGTCTTTAAAATAGAATATTAACTTCAGTGATTTTTAAAATGGAAAATATGGAAACAACCTAAACATACACTAATGAGGTAACAATTGAATTTGTTCACAAGATGGGCTATCTTTTAGCCATTAAAACAATGGTCCTAAAGAAAATGCAAAATGCTTCTAACATTATTCTTAGTGACAAAACACAAAATATTTTATATTATACTATTTCAATTATATATAACTTACCCAGAAATATATGGATGAAATAAACTGGAATGTTAACAGTGGTTTCTTTAGTTGATGGGATATGTAAAATATATACATGTATCTGCATGTCTTTTCTATATTTTAACATAACTCACTGCAAAACAAAAAGCCAATTATAGGTCATCAGGGAGCCAAAGCTTTGTTCACCTAACTAGCCTTATTTTTCAAGTCTGAGCTTAGATTCAATTTCTTTTGAGAAACCATTTAGGGACTCATATCTGCCATAGATACCCTATGCTGTATTCTTTCCAGTCATGGCATTTACAACCTAGAATGCCATTTTCTCAATACTTTTTTCTTGACATTCTAGACTAGGTTTACAGATGTCTCCAGTTCATCGCTGTAAGCCCAATGTCTAACACAGTAATTGTATGTACATGGTAAATGTTAAACATCTACTAAAAGTTGAAAGTTTGGATGTTTTCTCATTTCCTACACGTGTTGCATAAAGTGTGGCAAAGATATATCAGTATTCTGGAACAACAATGATCAGTCCCCCCTTTAAATGATATCTATTATTAAGGTAGCTGATTTTGAGGATAACTTGCCAGTACTTTAAATTTCCCATGAAACTTTATCTACAAGTCATTTCCTCCATACCAAGTTAAAGGGTAATAGGGGTCACTGCTATTTGCTACATAATTCTCCCAGCATGACTAAGTACTATAAGATTATATATGCACTGCTGCTATTTGTTACATAATTTTATCAGCATGACAACCTAAGTACTATAATGTTAATATGTACTCCTGTTTGAAGCTCTTAATTTGCTCCATATTAGAATGTATTCTTGCCTGGAGAATTCCATGGACAGAGGAGCCTGGCTCCATGAGGTCGCAAGGAGTTGGAAATGAGTCAATGTCTAGCACTTTCACTTTCAGAATGAAATCCTCTAAGTTTTTTAGTCCAAAACAGTGAATTATTTCAAACCTGTTTTAATTCTATTTAATACTTAATTCTAGTGAAATTCTATTAAATTATCCTCAAATTTTTAAGATATGGTACTTGGGATATATGTGTGCGTGTGTGTATGTGTGTGTATAGCAGGAATAATAATAATATTACCTAACATGTACTAGATGCTTACCATGTGCTGGGAATGATGCTAAGTGATATACATACCTTATCTAATTTGACCCTCACTTTATGAGGTAGATAGTAAGATTTTAGTCTTTGATGATGGGGAAATTGAAGCAATGATCTTCAGTTTACAATGAATTCCAGAGTCAGGATTATATATCCCAGAGTCTAATTTATTAATCACAGTCATTCCCTCTACAAATATTTACTGAGTACCTATTCTAATCAAGACATTGTTTACTGGTATAGTCCCAGGACACAGAGCAAACAGAAAGTCCCTGGGCTTCTAGAGCTTACATTTTAATCAAGATAGACAGAAACCTAAGCACAGGCAGGCATATGGCAAAGATGGCTGAAAGTCCACCAAAACATTTATTTCCTCTTTCATAGAATATATTTGCCACTGGGAAGCAGCTGTTCAGCCAGGATGAAATTTATAAGTTGCTCTGGCATACAGATATGACCATGTGACTACTTCTTACCAACTGAATGTGAGTTAAAGAGATTTGTGTTCCTTTTCAACAAAGGCTTCAAGAAATCTGGTGTGGGGGGCAATCCCCACCTATCATTTTCCTTCTGTGATATGAATGAAGACAGTAATAACAATGAAGTCCTGAGAAATAGAGGAGCCTCTGCAGGAAATTTGCCTGAGTTTCTAAATCACTACTCGGAGGAAAGATGCCTGCCAATCAGGAAGGCATATCCTGGACCACTCTGTGAGTGATAAACAGCCGTGTGTGTGTGTGTGTGTGTGTGTGTGTGTGTGAAAGTCGCTCAGTCATGTCTGACTCTTTGCAACCTCATGGATGTAGCCCACCAGGGTCCTCTGTCCATGGAATTCTCTAGGCAAGAATACTAGAGTGGGTTGTTATTCCCTTCTCCAGGAGATCTTCCTGACACAAGGATCAAATCTGGGTCTCCTGCACTGCAGGCAGAATCTCTGCCATCTGAGCCACCAGGGAAGTCCAAACAGCCATCTATGGGCTTAGCCATCATAACATGAGGTTAAGTGGTTCAGTGGCAAAGGATCGGCCTGCAAATGCAGAAGACACCAGTTAGATCCCTGGGTCAGGAAGATCCCCTAGAGGAGGAAGTGGCAACCCATACCAGTATTCTTGCCTGGAAANTGGATGTAGCCCACCAGGGTCCTCTGTCCATGGAATTCTCTAGGCAAGAATACTAGAGTGGGTTGTTATTCCCTTCTCCAGGAGATCTTCCTGACACAAGGATCAAATCTGGGTCTCCTGCACTGCAGGCAGAATCTCTGCCATCTGAGCCACCAGGGAAGTCCAAACAGCCATCTATGGGCTTAGCCATCATAACATGAGGTTAAGTGGTTCAGTGGCAAAGGATCGGCCTGCAAATGCAGAAGACACCAGTTAGATCCCTGGGTCAGGAAGATCCCCTAGAGGAGGAAGTGGCAACCCATACCAGTATTCTTGCCTGGAAAATTCCATGGACAGAGGAGCCTGACGGGCTACAGTCTATGGGGTTGCAAGGAGTCAGACACAGTTGAGCAACTGAGCACACATGCACTATTTGTTAAAGCTGTTAACACCATCCTAAACCATATAGAATGTTGGTTGCTACCAGGAAAATAACCTAAATATGTGACATTAATTTAATGGCCAAGCATTGGGTGTCATGGAACAGATAGCACAGACTAGGAATATGAAGCTCTATAATATAAAGTTACATACTTGGGAACACTGTTGCCTACAACTGGGAAGGCTGATCTAGTATCTACTTAGCTTATAGTTCCAAAAAGCATAACTTCTGAGTTTTAGTTAGTATTGGGTTATAGCTACTGATTTTTCCAATGTATTATAAAAACTAATAAACTGGGGGAAAAGGTGACTGCTTAGCAAGCAGAAACTAGGGGACTTGCTGGGGTAGAGAGACAAATGATCAATGACCACAAACATGAGGAGATGAGAATAAAAAATGAGAACAAATGCTTATTAAAAATTCTAATTTAAACAAATAGTCTCAGCTAGAAACAAAAGTATGATTATGAGTTGTTTCCCAATATATAGTTCCAGGAGGCTGCTGTCAGGTGAGAGGCATAGGTTTGAGGAAGCAAAGAACCAAAGTAGCTTCCAAAGGGATACATGGGGAAAAAAAAAAAAAAAAAAACCATGGGTAGAGAAACAGACACATGATTCTGATTGCAAGCAAACAGAAGAAAAGGCTAATAAGTTTTGATGAACTTTATTGCCAAAGATACCATGGTTCTGGCTTTTAAAAAGCCTTGGACTCTTAAATCCTTAAAGCAGTCCATACTCTCCCAAATACCTGCTATGAGCAGGAAACAAGTCACAAAAATTGCACAGAATCCAAGGAAGTCCAACTCACAAAGTTCACTACAGATATGTCCATGGAAGAAACCTAGCAAGGGAAAGTTTCGAAGAAGGTGAAGCAAAGAACCACAGAGAACAATGGATGAGAGAGGTCCTCCCAATGCAATCTAGGTTCCAATGAGGAAACTTCCTTCACTGCAAAAGCAGAGTCTATGATCCGTGTCCCGAAGATTCTATCACTGTTCTGCAATATTGACTGTGTGAATCTCAATCTTCCCTTTTTGACTGGGACTCGGGGCGTACATATGTTGTCTCTGTTCTACTATCTTATTTAGCAGTAGGAGAATGATAGTTCATCTTTCAATTAAGTCGTTAGAACACGACAAACCATATCAGGATCGGATGGGAAGAACTGAGCATGGCTCAGAGATTCCGGATGTTGAGATGGATGCAGTATCTGAAAAGGGGCTTTGGAATATCTGGCTGAACATGAGTTATGCTCTTCATGAGAAAAAAAGAAAAGGGATGCTTCCCATATGGGCTTCCCAGGTGGCTCAAGGGTAAAGAATCTGCCTGCAATGCAGGAGACACGGATTAGATTCCTGGCTCAGGAAAAACTCTTAGAATAAGAAAGGCCAGACCACTCTAGTATTCTTGCCTGGGAAATCCTATGGACAGAGGAGATTGTGGGCTACAGTCTGTGGGGTTGCAAAGAGTCGGACATGACTGAGTGGCTGAGCATACACATGCACGCCTGCTTCCCACACACTCATTTTCTTCTGCTGCTGATTACAGATTCAAGAGAAAAGCAGAGTCACAAGATGAGAGGCACCTGGGACTCTGAAGCCTCACATGGAGGGGCACGGTACCCCAAATAAGAACACCTACCTTGAACTATTACATGAGCAACAAATTAGCTTCTGTACTGTTAAAACTAGGATACTATTTGTGAATGTCTTTGTTTCTACCATTTAGCCTTTTCTAATCCACACATAATCCACATCCACACATAAGATTCTAAATAGTGACATTCTTAGGAAAAAACAAAACCAAACAGGGTGATGGATAGAAAAGTGAAAGTGATGTCGCTCAGTCGTGTCCGACTCTTTGCCACCCCATGGACTGTAGCTTACCAGGCTCCTCCCTCCATGGGATTCCCCAGGCAAGAGTACTGGAGTGGTGTGCCATTTAACCCAATTAATTAGAGTGACCTCTTGAAATACAAAGATCAGAGAAGGTCTCTCTAAAGAGGTTAATTTTAGCTGAACAAGGAGTAGTCTGGCAAAATCTATGGGACAATTGTCTGGAGCAAAAACTATAGCATGTGAAACATTTAAGGTGTAAACCAATTTTATGCTTTCTGAGAAAAAACGAAAAGGCCCGTGTGGAAGAGGACAGAGAGATGAGAGAGAGTTAGCTGGTATCTGGCTCTTACTTGGTGAGACAATTAGATAGATTTTTAAGTCTAACAGGAAACTTTTGGAAGGTTTTAAGCAAAAGCATGACATAAATGATGTAGTTTATCCTTCTGGCTGCATGGAGAGTGGCTTTAGGAAGGCACGATGGAAAGATAGGATCTGACAAGAGGCTACTGTAGGACAAGGCCTGGGGGGAGGATGGTGTCCAAAGGCCAGTGGTGTTGATGGTGAGATGTGGTCAGGGTGGGCTGTACCTTGAAGCTAGAGCTGAAATAGCCTGTATATGGGTATTGTGGGTGAAGAAAATCATAGATTGGATATTGTGGATATCCTCATTTCTCATGTTTCCAATGAGAAAACAATGATATTTACATGTTTGACCTGAAAAGCTGAGTGGATAGTGTTGCTATTTACTGAGATTTGAAAAACTGGGGGACAATTCAGTTGACTAGATGTGAGAGAAGTAGGAATCATGTGTGTGTGTATTTTTATCAGAGTTCCTGACACAGATAATGCATTCAATGTCAGCTTTGAATATAGGCATGCTAATATATGTCTTTTGCTCACAGATCACCCCATTAGAATAATAGAGGGCCGCTTAACATTGGAGATTTAGATAAATTTATCATATCCCTTTCAGTTCAGTTCAGTTCAATCGCTCAGTCGTGTCTGACTCTTTGCGACCCCGTGAATCGCAGCACGCCAAGCCTCCCTCTCCATCACCAACTGCTGGAGTTCACTCAGACTCACGCCCATCGAGTCAGTGATGCCATCCAGACATCTCATCCTCAGTCGTCCACTTCTCCTCCTGCCCCCAATCCCTCCCAGCATCAGGGTCTTTTCCAGTGAGTCAACTCTTCTCATGAGGTGGCCAAAGTACTGGAGCTTCAGCTTTAGCATCATTCCTTCCAAAGAAATCCCAGGGTTGATCTCCTTCAGAATGGACTGGTTGGATCTCCTTGCAGTCCAAGAGACTCTCAAGAGTCTTCTCCAACACCACAGTTCAAAAGCATCGATTCTTTGGCACTCAGCCTTCTTCACAGTCCAACTCTCACATCCATACATGATTACTGGAAAAACCACAGCTTTGACTAGACGGACCTCAGTCAGCAAAGTAATATCTCTGCTTTTGAATATGCTATCTGGGTTGGTCATAACTTTTCTTCCCAGGAGTAAGCATCTTTTAATTTCATGGCTGCAATCACCATCTGCAGTGATTTTGGAGCCCAGAAAAATGAAGTCTGACACTGTTTCCACTGTTTCCCCATCTATTTCCCATAAAGTGATGGGACTGGATACCATGATCTTCGTTTTCTGAATGTTGAGCTTTAAGCCATCTTTTCACTCTCCTCTTTCACTTTCATCAGGAGGCTCTTTAGTTCCTCTTCACTTTCTGCCATAAGGGTGGTGTCATCTGCATATCTGAGGTTACTGACATTTCTCCCGGCAATCCTGATTCCAGCCTGTGCTTCCTCCAGCCCAGCATTTCCCATGATGTACTCTGCACATATCCCTCTACTCCTCCAAAATTTGAAATCAACTAATAAACAAATCCAGGGAGCAACTGTACAGAGATCTAAATATCACATGTATAATGAATGATGCTGATTAGAGAATATAAGTTTAGATCCTCAACTAAGTACCCCTACTAATATTAAGCCCCACTTCCTTACCTGTGGCAGGCAGCTCTGAAAAAAAGCATGCCAACACTGTAAGTGAGATCCCTAAACACATACCCAGAATATGTCAATGCTGCCTTCGAAGAAACAAGCCCCAAAGCGCCGAAACCACACGTTACTCCACAGGACAATTATTCCACATTAAACCACACGATACAATGAGGAGAAAAGAGAGAAATTTTCAATGGATGGATATCATTCCAAAGAAGAATGAACCTGTCATCACTGGCCTTTTCCTTTACACTTTCAAACCCAGCTCTTGGAACTCAGGAACAGATTGAAGCCAAATTGAGATTTTACATTACTTCAGGTAGTAAGAGAAAAAGGCAAAAAACTAGAAGAGGAAAAAAAAAATGTCCACTAGCTGGATTTGGAGTGAAATTCTATTTTCCTATTTTCCAATCTCATATTATATGGTGGCTCACATCCAGAAGGAAAAATTGCAACACTTCCTCCAGCTACAGACTGCCAGCTCATATTCCCTCACTGCATCACATCTTCCACGCTCCTGATGATTTACTGACAGAATCGATAACTCCATCTGAAGATTCTTCCCTCATAACTCAGTAGGTAAAGAATCCACCTGCAATGCAGGAGACCCCAGTTCGATCCCTGGGTCCTGGAGAAGGGATAGGCTACCCAATCAAGTATTCTTGGGCTTCCCTGTGGCTCAGCTGGTAAAGAATCCTCCTGCAATGCGGGAGACCTGGGTTTGATCCCTCGGTTGGGAAGATCCCCTGGAGAAGGGAAAGGCTACCCGCTCCGGTATTCTGGCCTGAAGAATTCCATGAACTGTACAGTCCATGGAGTCCCAAAGAGTTGGACACGACTGAGCGACTCACTTTTCTGAAGACTTTAGTCCTCAGGCCTTTTATCTTATTCTTTCTTGACTAAACATCTTCCCTGAGGGATTAACTTATAAAACTACTCAAAAAGCGTTCACATGAAGGAAGGAAATATGTGGCACAAAAGGCTGTTGGGGGCCACCGGTCTAGCTCCAAGTTCCTTACTTCCCTCTACCTCTACGTTTAATCCGTGGACAGAAAAGGCATTGCACTCAGACGTCATCCCCATGCATTCCAGGCGCTGCTGTACTTTGTGGGGTACCACACTTGTCAGATTCCATTCCTGATGTAGGACCACTCGCTGCAAGGTGCCTGTGGAAGACTGGAGACACAGAAGGTAGTGGGGGAAACTCTGGCAGGCAGGGGACTTCCTCCAGAGTGTGTTCCCATGTAAGAATCATTCTCTCTGTAGTTCCAACACTAAATGGAAGCCCCCAGTATGGCAGTGGTTCCCACCAGATGGACTCTGAGAGCATAAAGCGTTATGTAACTTTATGGCACATGAGGTCTAAGATGGTTACTGGCTGGCCTTTCGTAGAACATGTCCATTGACTCCTGTAATAAATAAAACAAGACACTCCACTGGAGGCCCAGGTGGGCTATGTGATCCGATCAGTCTAGACCAGCACTGTCCAATAGAAACATAGTCTAAACCCACGGTCCCCTAAATTGTTGGCACCGTGGACTGGTTTTGTGGAAGATAATGTTTCCATGGATTGGGCAGGGGTAGAAGGGAAGGTCTGGGGATGATTCGAGCACATTTCATGTTTATTATGCCACCACTGGTCTGACAGGAGGCAAAGCTCAGGTGGTAATGCCGGTGATGGGGAGTGGCTGTAAGCACAGATGAAGCTTTGCTTGCTCAACCGCCACTCACCTCTTGCTGTGTAGCCCAGTTCCTAAGGAGGTTTGGAACCCCTGGTCTAAGCCGTCTTGTAATTTTACATTTTCTAGGAACCACACTCAAAAAAACAAACAGGTTAAATTAATTTTGAAGATGTATATTATCTAGGCCAATGCATCCTATATTCCTTTGGCTGTTCATTCGCTAAATCGTGTATGACTCTGCGGCCTCATGGGCTGCAGCACACCAGACTTCCTTGTCCTTCACGGTCTCCTGGAGTTGGCTCAACTTCATGCCCATTGAATGAATTGAATTCATGCCCGGTGATTCTATCTATCTGTCTCATCTTCTGCCACCCACTTCTCATTTTGCCTTCAATCTTTCCCAGCATCACGGTCTTTTCCAATGAGTGAGTTCTTTGCATCCGATGACCAAAGTGTTGGAGCTTCAGCTTTAGCATCAGTCTTTCCAATGAATATTCAAGGTTGATTTCTTTGGGGATTGATTGGTTTGATCTCAAAACTGTTGAGATACTTTACATTTTTTAGTATTGAGTCTTCAAAGTCCAGGGATGATTTTGTACATCAGCACATTTCATACTGGATGCTAAATTTTCATAACAAATACTTGAACTCTATGGAGATTTCATAAAATCTACAATTGAAAAAATAGATTCACACTGCCTAGTTAGCAGAATGAATAAAACAAAAAAGTAGTGACAAACACTAAATGCTGGCCAAGATTCAGAGAAACTGACTGGCTCACTCATATAATGCTGGCAGAAATACAAAATGGTGAGTGACCCTGAAAATATTTTCGCAATTTCTTTTAAAACTAACATGCACCTACACCATGACATAACCTTGCAATCCTGGGCATTTATCCCAGTTAAATAAAAATTTATGATCACACAAAAATCTGTATGTAAATGTTTAAGATAGCTTTATTCATAATAGCCTGAACCTGAAAAAACTGCATCTGCTATTCAACAGGTCAGTGGTTATACAAACAGTAATGCAACCAAACCATGAACTATTACTTAGCAATGAAAAGGAACTAACTATTGAAACATGGAACAATATGGGTAACTCTCAAATGAATCAGTGAAAGAATTGAGACTCAAAAAGATGCTTAGTCTATGATTCCATTTCTACAGCATTCTTGGAATGGCAAAATTACAGAAACCGAGAACGGAGTAGTGGTTGCCAAGGTCAGAAATGAGGGAGAGAGGTGTGGAGGGATGTGGGTGTGACTAAGAAAGTGCATAAGAGCACATGAGGGACCCCTCTGGTGATGGAGTGCTCTGATTCTAATTACATTAATGCTAAAATCCTGTTTATGTTCTGGTGCTACAATTTCACGGGGTATTGTCATTGGAGAAACTAGGTAAAGGAGACATGGGATTTCTCTCTCCTATTTCTTACACCTGTACATCTACAAAATAAAACATTTAATTTTAATAAAAATAATTCACATAATCAAGTTTCTCCAATAGCTGAAAGTCGTTCAAAAACTGAATCAAATATCAGGTTTTAAAAATTAAAAATGAAAAATTCAACCCTCAAATCCCTCTTGTCACATTTCAAGTACCCAATAGCCACATACAACTAGTTGTCAAAGCATTACACAGAGTAAATTGAGATCCTCTTTTTGGGCTAGGACAACTAAAAATAGAGCCAAATTTGAGGCATTAGAGAGGGAAATGGCCACACAATACTACTCCCAGAAAGCATACTTCCTACAAAGAAATGAACATCTCTATTCTAAACACTCTGCAATTCCAAAAGAGGTAATGAAACCTCCATGGTATTAAAAACTAACCAGTTGTGACAAACTGCTTATAGAGATGTATTGTTCTCTAGACAGTTCCTCAGCCAGCTAACAGGATGCTATCTTCTAGACAAGATACACATTTCATCCTTAAACTTGCTTGTTTAAAAAAATGATTGAAGCAAATAGAAGGTAATTATTTTAGATTACAGTGTCCCCCCACCAACCCCTATTTCTGCATGAACAATGGAGTTTGGCACGATGAGCAGAGATGGCACACATTTACAAAGAGAAGCTGATGCTCAGCCCAACAGGTCCCTCTCTGTGACAAGCTGACGTGAAACTGGAAGATGACATGAAACTGTGGCTGCTCCATGCACTGGCTGCCTGCCACACAGAAGGGCCACAGGAAACAGGCAGGGACTGCCTTCTGTTAATGGAGCACTTGAGGGGTGTGTGCAGGGTTCAGGGGCTCTGCTCTCTTGGGTGACCACTGTGGTTAGTTTCTCCGGGAAATAACGGGAAGCGTGGCACAGCTTCAGTGTGCTGCACTACTGTGTGTTCCCCTCAGTGGGGCCTTGCGTGATACATGTGCCTTTTCAATGGACAGCAACAGATCCCATCGTGAGAAAGTCAGCAGGAACCACGGTCTCTTTAGATTGCAGTGGCTGAGCCGTTCTGGAAAGAAGTTAACAGCCCCTCAGTCTATCAAGCAAGGCCCCCCACCATCTGGACCTTTCTGCCTGCTGCCTTTATGTGCCTCCACCCTCCAACTTTTACTGGTTTATTTCCTTTCTTCCCTCAGAACCCTGCCTGGCTGACCTGTTTAACACTGCTCAGGCTCTCCCTCTGTCTACAGTGACACCTGTTTCATTTACCTTTCTAAAAATAATTTATTTTTGTCTTTATTTTTTCAATTGGAGTTGATTTATAATGTTGTATCAGTTTCAGATGTATAGCAAAATGATTCTATTATACATAAAGCTATTCTTTTCTAAATTATTTTTTAATTGGAGAGAAATAATAATGTAGTGCTGGTTTCCACCATATAAATAATGCAAAATCAACCACGATTACACGTCTCCTCCTTCTTGAGTATCCCTCCCCTCCCCTCCATCTTATCTTTCTAGGTCATCCCAAAGTGCCAGGCTGGGCTCCCTATGTTATACAGCAGCTTCTCACTAGCTGTTTTACACATAATAGTGTACAAATGTCCATCCTCCTTTCTCAATTCTTCCCAACCTCTTTATCCCTCTGTGCCCATACGTCCGTCTGCATCTCCATTCCTTCCCTGCAAACAGATTCATCAGTACTACTTTTTTAGATTTCATGTACATGCATTAATATACAATATTTGTTTTTCTCTTTCTGACTGCTTCATTCTGCATAATAGGTTCTAGGTTCCTCCACTTCACTGCAACTGACTAAACCTCATTCCTTTTAACGGCTGAGGCATATTCTATTGCATATATGTACCACATCTTCCTTATCCACTCATCTGTCAATGAACATCCAGGTTGCTTCCATGTCCTTGTTGCTGTTCAGTTGCTCAGTCCTGTCCAAGTCTTTACAATGCCATGTAATGGAGCACGCCAGGCTTCCCTGTCCTTCACCATCTCCTGGAGCTTGCTCAAATACATGTCCATTGAGTTGGTGATGCCATCCAACCATCTCATCCTCTGGCAACCCCTTTTCCTCCTGCTTTCAATCTTTCCCAGCATCAGGGTCTTCTGCTATCATAAACAGTGCTGCAATGAACACTGGGGTACACACGTCTTTTTAACTTATGATTTCCTCAGGGTATATGCCAGTAGTGGGACTGTTGGGTCATATGGTAGTTTTGTTCCTAGTTTTCTTGAAGGAATCTCCATACCATTCTCCATAAAGCCTGGATCAATTTACATTCCCACCAGCCACGCAGGAGGGTTCCCTTCTCTCCCTACACTCTCCAGCAGTTATTATTTATAGGCTTTTTGATGATGAGATATCACCCCACACCAATCAGAAGGGACATAAAGCTGTTCTTTTTCAGATTATTTTCCCTTATAGGTTTTTGCAAAATATTGAGTGTGGCTACCTGGGCTCTACAATGGGTCCTTACTGATTATCTAGTGTGTGTGTGTTAATCCCAAGCTCCTATTTTATCCCTCCCCTTCCTTCCTGTCTGGTAACTGTTTGTCTTCTATGTCTGTGAGTCCCTTTCTGTTGTGTAAATGAGTTCATTTGTATCATTATTTAAGTTACTCTTACAAGCAATATATGATAGCTGTCTTTCTCTGTCTAACTTACTTAATATGACAATTTCGAGGTTCATTCATGTTGCTGCAAATGGCATTGCTTTATTGTTTATGGCTGAGTAACATTCCATCGTATATATGTACCACATCTTTACTCATTCATTTGCCAGTGGACACTTGGGTTCCCTCACGTCTTGGCTTTTGTACATAGTGCTGCTATGAACACTGAAGTGTACACATCTTTTTTTTTTTTTAATTAGAGTTGACATAAATCCCCCCCAAAAAGTTTAGCTTTATTTGGATCTCATTCCTCCTTCATGGTGTTGGAAAAGACTCTTGAGAGTCTCTTGGACTGCAAGGAGATCAAATCAGTCAATTCTAAAGGAAGTCAATCCTGCATAATTATTGGAAGGACTGATGCTGAAGCTGAAGCTCGAATACTTTGGCCAACTGATGTGAAGAGCTGACTCATTAGAATAGATTCTTATGCTGGGGAAGACTGAAGGCAGGAGGAGAAAGGGATGACAGAAGATGAGATGGTTAGATGGTATCACCGACTCAATGGACATGAATTTGAGCAAGCTCTGGGAGATGGTGAGGAACAGGGAAGTCTGGCATGCTATAGTCCATGGGGTCACAAAGAACTGGACACAACTGAGCAACTGAAGAACAACACAAACCACAGTTCTTGGAAATGCACCCTCAGTGTGAATGATCTTGCCTTCTGAAAGACTACTATTGCTACTAATAACAAGAGCTGTATTTCGCTGGGCAGCTGTTTATTGACAGTTCTGTGGCATTTTCATATTCTTTACCTTAATCCTGACAGACCTGTTCGGTGTGAATTATTAACCCCATTTTCCAGACAAGTAATTAAGGATGAAAGCTATTACGCAGCTAGCCTAAGGTCACACTTAGGACGACTGTTATAGCCAGTATTCACACTAAATCTGTTTTTCTGTCTCCCAAAACCTAACTTTTATTCCTGTACTATTCCATTAACTCAGGACACATCATTTAATCAAACCACATTTGCAGAGCATCTGATAGACACTAGGCCCTGAGCTAGGCTCCGAGAACACAACAAATGATAAATTAAATATGGTCACCATACAGTAAGTACATTTGGTGAGGATATGTACTTCACTTAGGAATTATAAGGATTCTCAGAAATACGCCATTTGTGGTGGGTTTGCAATATGTATGAAAGTTTAGTAGGTGGAAAGGACTTGATCAAAGTCATGGCATGAGGTGGGGAGATGCAGGGTGATATAGTCTAGATGAAGAAAACTCATGTGCAAAGGCAAAGAGTTAGAAAAGTCCACAGAGGGTTGAAAAATAGTCCACAGAGGAACACTGTCAAGGACAGGGTACAGGGCTTGCTTTGTCACTCACAGGAGCTGGAAGGTATTCTATGGGTAACAGAGGCACAAAAAGGATTTTTTTGGCACAAGGTGGTCAGAACACATGGGCACCTCTTTCACTTATACAAGTATATATCAAGTATATTTAGGTATATATCAAGTACCAAATATCTTATTGAAATTGGAGATATAAATAAGAGCTTCCAGTTGGGTGGTGGAAAGAATCAAATACATTAACAATCAGAGAAAAATAGAGTGACTTCTGGACAGAGCTGTGTGCAGGTGATAGGAAGAGGATGGAGCACTAGTTAGATTGGCAGGAGGTTACAGGTGTCAGAGATGGCTCCCTGGAGGAGATGTTGCTCTAGGAGTAGTTGAAGGATGGACTAGAAGGTGTTCAATGGGGGATAAAATGAGGGAATTGAAAAATATATTTGAGAACAGTTGAGAGTCATCTCACAAAAATTCTTAAAATATTTAGTAAAAAATTACTAGTAATTTTTACTAGTAAAAATTTATCTTGGTAAACAATATTCATGTTTTAATATTAGTAGAAGGTATTAGTTCAAGGAAGACGTAGAGAGAAGTGGGCAGGAACAAGGAAAAAGTAGAGAAAAGGGGGAGGGATAAGGAAGAAGAAGAGAGACGAGTAGGCATTGTGATGCAAATCTTTAGTGCACTGAGTTTATAGAGAAGCAAGGTATTGGGAACAGAAAAAGCAGTAAGTTTGCAGAGAGTCTACATTCAGCTTTGTACACAATAAGAGAAAACTGTCCATAATTCACAAACAAAACAAACAAAAAGAAAATTGAACAGAAAACATACTGGAAAGAAAAAATGGAATGCCAGATAATAATTTCATATTTATGTTATTTTTTAATACTAATCACTGCATCTGTTAGCAATAATGGTAAATAACCATCTCACTTATCAAAATAGTAGATGTTTGAGCTTACTAAAATAACAAATCCTATTTTATTTGCTTTCTTGCTCTATGTCTCTTGCACAGCAAAACATGAACTCATTGCAAATTTGTAACCTACACTTATAAGTATCAATGGAGTTTTCCAGAGTTATATTTCATGTGATGAGAGCATCACTCTGACACCACAGATGTGTACTTATGTATACCTGTGTGTTCTCAAAGTTTTGTGTTTAGAGCAGTTATTTACATTTCCAAAGATAAACTCAGCTTGTTTGCAGTACTCTACTGTGGTCTTATGAGGCTTCTTTGGATCTACCTACCATCTTTGTCCACTCCAATACTCTTGCCTGGACAATCCTATGGACGGAGGAGCCTGGTAGGCTGCAATCCATGGGGTTGCGAAGAGTCGGACACTNGTATCAATGGAGTTTTCCAGAGTTATATTTCATGTGATGAGAGCATCACTCTGACACCACAGATGTGTACTTATGTATACCTGTGTGTTCTCAAAGTTTTGTGTTTAGAGCAGTTATTTACATTTCCAAAGATAAACTCAGCTTGTTTGCAGTACTCTACTGTGGTCTTATGAGGCTTCTTTGGATCTACCTACCATCTTTGTCCACTCCAATACTCTTGCCTGGACAATCCTATGGACGGAGGAGCCTGGTAGGCTGCAATCCATGGGGTTGCGAAGAGTCGGACACTACTGAGCGACTTCATTTTCACTTTTCACTTTCATGCATTGGAGAAGGAAACGGCAACCCACTCCAGTGTTCTTGCCTGGAGAATCCCAGGGACAGGGGAGCCTGGTGGGCTGCCGTCTATGGGGTCGCACAGAGTGGGACACAACTGAAGCGACTTAGCAGCAGCAGCAACTACATCTTTGTAACTTCATTACCAGCCAATAAATCATTGTTTTGAAATCTTAGAAATGTTCTTATGCCTATGTGGAAACACACTAAGGGCTAAGTTGTCTTATTTTACAATATTCTTAAATTGTCTTGAAATTTTTTCAAATTTTAAAATGCTATCTGTGTGCTATTTCTGAATTTAGTGATAGTTTACTCTAAAGTAAAATAAAATGCATTTATAGTGCATTTTCCTTACAATTTAAGGACAGATTGCTTTTTTTCTTTTTTAAGAGAGAACTGAAGACTCAGTTTCTCAATGCACAGTATCATTGATTAGCATTTAAAGAAGCTGAAAAACATCAGAGTTCTTGATTGAGGAAAGGGGAGAATCTACTCCTTTGGCCTCACAGATGTGAATAATTTCTCTTTCTGTGTCTCATACACCAGATATCTTGGTAGTATATCTATAATAGTGCAAGCTAAAATGCAGCATTAATTTTTAATCCAACTGCTCAGGATTTAAAGAAAAAGGAATTGGATATTCCTTTTTGATGAGACATTTAGAAGCTAAAAATGATTTCCTAAAACTTTTAAAACTAGGAGTAGGAAAAAAAAAAAAAAAGCCATGGAAGCATCCGACACAGTAAGACATCATATCACTTTGAGTAGAGAAGTACCCATAACACCCAAGGGACTAATAAAGCCTATACAACACAACGGAAAAAACATAAGGGATGCCCTGACATCAAAAGTGTAAGAACCAGGAATCTACCCTTCAGCTGTCTCCTCTATTCTGTTCTTTTGCTTGACAGTCTCTACACATTGGCATCTGCCATTTCCAACCTGAATATTGCCCTTCTGACACTGAACAGATGATATTCTTAGTTGCTCAGCTGTGTCCAACTTCTTATGACCCCATGACCCTATAGTCTGCCAGTCTCCTCTGTCCATGGAATTCTCCAGGCAAGAATACTGGAGTAGGTAAACATTTCCTTCTAAAGGGGATCTCCCTCATCCAGGGATCAAACCCATGTGTCCTGCAATGAAGGCAGATTCTTTACCATCTGACCCATCAGGGAATTTGCTGCTGCTAAGTCGCTTCAGTCGTGTCTGACTCTGTGCGACCCCATAGATGGCAGCCCACCAGGCTCCCCCATCTGTGGGATTCTCCAGGCAAGAACACTGGAGTGGGTTGCCATTTCCTTCTCCAGTGCATGAAAGTGAAAAGTGAAAGTGAAGTTGTTCAATCGTGTCCGACTCTTAGCGACCTCATGGACTACAGCCCACCAGGCTCCTCCGTCCATGGGATTTTCCAGGCAAGAGTACTGGAGTGGGGTGCCATTGGCTTCTCCCTCAGGGAATTTAGGCCCCTATAAATCACATTGCAGAAGAAGATGACAACCCACTCCAGTATTCTTGCCTGGAGACCCCTATGGACAGAGGAGCCTGGCAGGCTGCAGTCCATGGGGTCACAGAGAGTCAGACACGACTGAGTGACTAACACACACATACACAATAACTGGAGGACCCGAGCATCAGGTCTGTACCTCTAGTCCTGCCTCCATTCAAGTCATACAAGCCATTCCGTCACTCATGCTCTCCTCCTGCCTAATAGTTGGCTGTCCTTTCTCTCCTGTTCTCTCAAAGGTATGTGTCTCTCTTTCAATTTCTTCCCAAAATTATTTCCATCCCCACTAATGACTAATTTTTCTTACAAAAAGAAAGACACAGACAGACAACACACAGAACCCCTTCTTTCAATTGCAGTTGTGCTTTTAGTTACTATTGTATCATTTTTCTTTTCTCTCTGGTTAATAACAGGGGATACTTACTGTAAGTCCACAATCTCTCATCCACATGCTAACGTACAGAAAGCTGTGAAAATCAACAAGTTATTTTGCAACTCATTTGAAGGTCCCACGTGATCTTCTGATTTGACAGTAAAATCTAAAATGACACTTGACAAGAATAATCATATTCTGCTGTGGAAATATTACTCTGGAAGGCTGACACAGTGTGCTGGGGAAGGGGTGCTCTGTAACATAAAGTCTGTGTGCACTCTATTACATTTTTAAAACACCTGTATTTTGAAAACATCTGGCCCCGAGTATTTGGAGAAAAGGACTATAAGCCTGTACCATCTTTCATATCAATCTCAATATTTAGGAGCAATTACAGAAGTATCCACACTAATGTCTTTGATAAATAAAGAGGCTGATTTCAAACACCCGTGGTTTCCAACTTAAGAAGCCATCTAAAGAATTGTGGTCTAATTCACACTGCAAGATGACATTACGGTGCATTAACATGTCTAGACACTCTTCATATACCCTTTAATATTCTCCAAGTATGTCCTCTGGTGTAAGTATGGAGACTTATCTTAATGAAATAAACCTTAATGATTCCCACGAGAATCAACAGATAAAAAGAGAGAATCACCATGGCCACTCTCCCAACTAGGAGCCTTGTAGATCAGTTTTCCCAGAAAGGTGGGTAGAGTAGTGACAGAATTTTACAGTCAGATGTCAATGTTTGTCCAACTTACCATGGAGGTGAGTAACAGATATGCACCATCATTTCAAACTGAGGTCAAAATTGAAGCTCTCTAAAAGACATACTTTGAGAGAGATGGTGACAGGTGATATCTGTCAAAAATGTCTCCAAAAGTCTACTGGATACAATATTCGTTATAGCCTGAAACTCTCATGCTTGTTGTTATTCTTCTATTTTAGAAAATAAAATAGGCTACCTGTTTCCAAAAAGTTGCTGGTATAAATTCGTTTTAGTATTAGTTGGTTAGGGAAGCTCTCAAGGGTCTCCTTATCTAATTATTCACTTGACAAACCCTTATCAGTCTTTGCATCAGAGGTAAGACTGAAAGCTCTGAGGTGAGTTTCACTGAGCAGGAATCCTCTCAGTGACTTCAGGACATGACTTAAACTGTCTGAGCCTCTGTTTCCTCACTTATGCGATTATTACGTACCTCAAAGGGTTCTTGTGACAATTACATGTGACTTTCTATGTAAAGCATTTAACAGAGAGCCTAACATGTAAGTAAGCATTCAGCAAATGCTAGTGTAGCAGAAGCTGAATACTCGGGCTCTTATATTATGCAAATTCAATTATTTTGTCTTACCATTCACAATTGCACCAGAAGAAAGGAACACCAATGTTTCCATTTTTCTTCATTTCTCGAAGGTGTTGATGATTAAGCCCTCCCTGATCTCAAGGAAAGGGGAACTGATTTCTGTGCTACTAGTTCAGATGCTGAAATTTATAGGACATCAAAGTCTACTTTGGAAAGAAAAGAGAGTGGCTGGTGTTTAAGTAAGAGATAGAGTCAGAGAAGCAGAAGGCAAAGAGAGGTCTCCTGAAATTAGAAAGAAACTTTAATGGAGGAGTAGTAACAGAAGCCTTGGGTTCTAGAATAATAAGTTCTTATGACATTGACTGCACCCACGGAGGCAGAAATTACTTTCAAGGTAAGAAGAAATGTGCTATGACAAAGGAGAATGAAATTCATACAGAATTTCTTGTGAAATATGGTATGTCAAGGGAGATGAGTTTTGAAGGCCTTGAGGTATCCATCTTCACCAATGATTTCTAGTCCCACTCATGATACCAAAACACCAGAAAGCTGTAGAAACAATGGATCTAATCTCTGTGGACACATGGGATATAAGTAATAAGTAGAAGAGCTCCAATGTTATGACACAATCAAGTCTAACCAAGTTGAATATCAGAGTAATCAGAATCAAAAAATATGTCGACTCATAGCAATAAATAAAGGCCACATTTCTTGGATGCCTGTTTCTTAGAATAAGACTGAAAACCTCTGCTTCAGTTAGCATCATTATGATTCTGTACTCCTATTTGTGATAAATGCTTGGCATACATGAGTGAGCAGAAGATAGGGTCACTTGGCTCCTGGGAGTTTATCATTTAATAAGGGAGATAGATACTTTGACAGTAACTTTAATAAGCAGTGGTGATATGATACAGGCAATCGGAGATAAAAGTGGATTCAAGAGCACAGAAACAAGCATAGGAGTCAGAAAAGACCTCTCTGAGGTAATGCACATAAAACTGAGCCTGGAAATGTGAGGAGGAGTGAAGCAGGTGAAGTGTGCCAGGCTGGGAGAACAGCACGGTCAAAGCTCCAGAGGTAAGAAGAGAGAATGCGATGTAGTGAAGGAAAGAGAGGATGTCTAGTTAGATCACAGCACAGAAAGCAAGAAGGAAATATACATAAACGAGGCCTGTGGGAGGCTGAGTCTGATTGTGCAGGACAATTTTTTTCTGAATGATTTCCATGAACTGACCAGGGAAGTTCATGGTGAAGTCAGGGCAGCCCTTGCTGCATGACCATGGAGATCAGGTAGAGCCATCAGGGAGCAGATGAGGGAGAGGCCGATGCCAAGCAGCCTGGATGGGGACCGTAAAGGGGGACCAGAGAAGCCTGGGCAAAGCTTGAAAGAGCTAGATGTGGCGGCAACGTGTAAGCCCTTGTGGTATGTGCTCCTGTAAATTAATGAGGGCATTAAATGGAAATTAATTTAGGGAAGAGATCTCTCCCCTACTGGATACAAAATATTTCTAGTCCAGGGTACTGTTACGGACTGAATGCTCATGTCTCCCTAAAATTCATATGATAAAGCCCTAATAATCATTGCGATAATATTAGGGAGACAGATTTGGGGTGGGAATTAGGATTGAATGATGTCATAAGTACATCATGAGAAACACTGGGCTGGAAGAAGCACAAGCTGGAATCAAGATTGCCAGAAGAAATATCAGTAACCTCAGATATGCAGATGACATCACCCTTATGGCAGAAAGCAAAGAAGAACTAAAGAGCCTCTTGATGAAAGTGAAAGAGAGAGTGAAAAAGTTGGCTTAAAGCTCAACTTTCAGAAAACGAAGATCATGGCATCTGGTCCCATCACTTCATGGCAAATAGATGTGGAAATAGTGACAGAAGACTTCATGATGGAATCAGAGCCCTTAAAAAAAGAGACCAGTAAGCTCCCGCTCCTTCTCCTTACCTCCCATCCCCCCTGCCATGTGAGGATAGGGCCAGACGACAGCCATTCACCAACCAGGAAGTGAGCCCTCACCAGAACTCGAATATGGTGGCTTGCTGATCTCAGACTTTCCAGCATCCAGAACTGTGAGAAATGAATACCTGTTTTGTGTAAGCCACCCAGACTATGGGTATTTTATTAAGGTAACCTAAGCTAAAAGCGGTATTGGCATTTTTAAGGGACCAAATAAGAGTACTCTAGGGCTGACAACCCTTGAAAACTCTAAGCTGAGAGAATGAATGACTCTGAGTGAGTAGACATGGCTCTAAGTTCTTATGGAAAAACAGAAAAGAGAACTAGCAATCCTGGCCTGCAGGGGAGGAGACACACCCTAAGCAACAAGCCCAATGGACACAGGTATTGCAGCACCAAAGTAAGGACCACCAGTCACATGAGTATTCCATCCCAAGACCACTTACAATGTATCTGTTCTTTAAAATTAATTGCAGCCACATTACTCTTCAGTTACGGAAACCACAACTATATGAGTAGTTGCAGCAATATCTGAACATTGTGCACGGGGCTTGAATCCTGACTCAGCCATGTTCCAGCTGCATGGCTCTGGGTAACTTACTAGGCTCTTTGAACTTCAATTTTCTCATTAGGAAAACACAAACTAATGGTCTTTCAAGGCTCTGTGGCTGGCAGAAACACAGTCCACCAACACAAGCAAACGAAGATGACTTTGTTTTCAGAATGAGGATGATGACATGGAACCTGCTGGCAGGACGTGCAGTCAGGTCTTCTGGGAATGGAAGCAGAAACAAGAAAGCTGGTGGAAAATAATCACTCTCTCAAAGGCTCTGATTCTCCACCCCTGCTTTAATTTCTCCTCCACATCTTCTGTTCCTCCAAGTTGAACCTGATGAACTATGGCTCTTCATAACCTCTGGGTTAACCTTTAGTTATTAAAAGAGACTATGCAAATTTTGATTTCTTTTTTTGATTTCTTCTGTGATTTGTTGGTTATTCAGAAGCGTATTGTTCAGCCTCCATATGTTGGAATTTTTGATAGTTTTTCTCCTGTAATTGAGATCTAATCTTAATGCATTATGGTCAGAAAAGTTGCTTGGAATGATTTCGATATTTTTCAGTTTATCAAGATGAGATTTATGGCCCAGGATGTGATCTATCCTGGAGAAGGTTCCGTGTGCACTTGAGAAAAAGGTGAAATTCATTGTTTTGGGGTGAAATGTCCTATAGATATCAATTAGGTCTAACTGGTCTATTGTATTCTTTAAAGTTTGCGTTTCTTTGTTAATTTTCTGTTTAGTTGATCTGTCCATAGGTGTGAGTGGAGTATTAAAGTCTCCCACTATTATTGTGTTATTGT